>CM028351.1:61498258-61581665 GCA_016618105.1 Dendrobium huoshanense
GCTTCATCTCTTCTCTTCCATGTCTAAGGTAATTTAAAGCCAGTGCTTTCAAGTTGTCCTTTTAAAGCTTTGAGACTTTATGTTCTTACACTTGGAGCTGAGATTCATTTTACGCTGATTTTAGTTGAGCTTTTTGGTTTGTGTTTGTTGCCTAATGGTTGTGTTTAGTGTTTGTAATTTTGATCTGCTTCCTCTGCGCTCTGGATCTCGTGGAGTCTTCATCTAAGAGTGTACTGATTTAATAGGGATGAAGATCTATAGCTGTGCCTATACGTGAAATGTGCATAAGCATGGAGTAGCTTCATGTGGAGAATTTATTTCATGCTCTAATTAACACAAGGTAAATCTATTGTTTATTGTCTTGTCTTTTTTGGCTTTTGCTGAACCCTTGCATGACTTTTTATGTTTTCACGATTCTCCAGCTGGTTTTTGTATTGTCATATCCATGAATTTCTTATATTGATTGCATTTTATTCTTATCAAAATATCAATTTAATTTTTTTTGTGTGCCTCTGTTCTTATGCATTCTTCAATCAGCCCAATATTAACATCATCATCACCATTATTATCCTTTTCCCAACTCTTGTTTTGGGCTTGACTTTGCAAACTATTTTACCTTTTTCTTAATCGATTTCTTTTAAGGTTCTGCTTGACATTTTGAATTGTCTAACTGCTATATGGATATTTTATTATCCTTTATCTGTTGTTGCTCATGGGATGTTGACAAACACTGGTTGAGATATTTTCTAGTTGCTTCTATTGTGCCTTTTTTGGTTGGAAAATGTTCATTCAACAGGTTCCTTTCGTCATCTTCAGATGATACATTGGTCAAAAAATTATGCGTTGTGTAACATTGTGCCATTTTATTTTTATTCCTAAATTCTCCTTATTTTGAACTCCTTTGATTAGGAATGAGACCAGTGCATCTCTTGTTTTTGTTTTTCGTTCTATTATCAACTATTTTGATCTGCCAACCTTTTCTTTTCTTTAATTCGATAAAAAAATAATCTGTGTCGTCCAATTTGTTGCAAGGGATCCTGCCATTAGGTTAGCGTTGTGCAACTTCTGTAATGAGAAGTTTCAATGTCGGCTTGTCTTAATATGCGTACGAGTTTATGGGAAAAAGGTGAGGAGAAATAAAATAATTAAATGATAATGGAAACTATTCATAGAGATTTAATAACAATTATTCAATTATTCTTATTTGTGAAAAAAATTGAAACCAAAGGAACTTCAATACCAATTTGAACATTGTTGTCTATTTTAACACAAAAATAATGTACGTCGTCGGTTTTCCTTTTGATTCTTCATTTTGTTATTCTCTTAGTATTATATTTCAAGCTCCTTATGATGAATTTCAATACATTCAATTGTTGATTCTCAATATAAGTTAAAAGCTATTAAGGCATTTTAAATCTGACATCTTCATATTTCTGGTGATTTAGAACTTAGAAGCTAGAAGAAACTTTTCATTTCCCTTTTTTTTCACTTGTTTTTTCTTTCTCCTCTCAAACTTTGTTTGTAGGGATTCCTTAAATGAAATCTTAATGATTACTTGACTGTTGTGTGATTGCTGTTGTGCTATGAATGTCTTCTGAAGAAAGAGATGCCTTATCTAAGTATGATATCTGGTTTTCACCTTGTGAAGGTTGATATTGAAGAGAAGAGACTTGATACGTTTATGATGTCAGACCATGCTGCACAAACAAATGAACACGGTGAAGGTTTGGGGGTTGCTTTTAGTGATACAAATGCTAATGCTTCTTCACATCCTTACATGGGAAAAGGGATGGCTCGTTGGATTCAAACATGCAGAAGCTCATCCTCTAAAGGTTGGAAAATCATAATGCAGCTTTTGTAGGAAACGTAGTCGATCAATTTAAAGAACATGACTTTTTAGCAGTTGAGAGAGTGAAAATAAAGAAGTCAAACTTCTAAGTTTTGACATGAATCAAAAATATAGTGGCGGATATGTGGGTAATATAAGCTCGGCTGCTGACAATGTGGATCTAGTATCACATTTTCTCCAATCTGATGAAACCACTGAAGGTGGATGGAAAATTTTTAGAATTACAGATAAATCTTCAACGAGAAGGGATTTGGAGCTATTTGATGATGAAATTACTTTTTTCGAAAAAGTATCTGCCGAGAGTTTAGCTGAATCTTCTTTAAAATGGAAAGCTTCGGCTTCATATCATTTCCAGAATCTAGATGCTAATGTGTCAGATTTTGAACATTTTCCTATTTTTGAGATCAACAAGAAAATGGAGACTATAATGGCTTCCAGGAAAAAATCTACTTGTGGCTCCATGTTTGTTTAAATGAAGAAGGTAAAGTTACCAGTGTGTGAATCAACAGCTACTACCAGTCTCGTAGAATTAACACCTGGCAGTTGGCATGCAGCCAATAATATGATTGATAACAGTGAAAGTGCAATGAGGCCTTGCGAGGGTTTTCAGCCTAATTATGCTTACAAAGTTCCAGAAAACACAAATCTGAGTTGGATGAAGCGCAAGTTATGGTGTTGTTTCTCTAATAACAAATTCATAACATCAGTAACTAAAAACAACATTGACTCAATGCCTACAAGTTTTGGAATTCAGTGGAAAAGTTCGAAGGATGGATCCACCCTTGTGTTCAGAGAGTCCAATCCAAATGACTTTCCATGTCATTCTTCAACTGAAGAACAAGAAAATAGTATAAAGATGAGTCATCACACAGGTGGTTGGTTGGCCAGAAAAGACTTAGCCAGCCAGATGATTCCGATACGCACCTTTGGCCTAGTAAGATACCCAAGTGCCAAATGCAAGATGTGAGTCAACCTAGATCTTGCCGAACATTGAAGTCTGTAGAAAGTGGAGAAGGATTTCACAGATTATCTAGTCCAATAAATTCTTTGTTGGTTATAGATGAGATGGGCTTGGACCACTGCCATAGAGAACTGATGATGGGAGACTCTGGATTGACTCATATTAATGATACTGCTCTGTCCGAAAAATTTATCACACCAACAAACCAAAATTACGGCCAGAAAGAGATTACTATAGTTCCCTTTGTAAATTTCACAAGTGTTGAAAGTAGGAGAGGCCCTGGTGGCATTGGCACTCAGCTCATGGGGGAAGATAATGAGTCGTTTACTAAGGCTGGTTCAGTGTACCATAGTCCTCATAGATCAAGTTCTCTGCTAGGTATATTTTTCCAAAGCCAATTTGCTTTCTGTATTGATTTTTTGAACCTGACTATACATTCCTCAAGTTTTTTGAAACTGGCTCATGAAAATCCTTCCTATTTTAGGCTCAGAAAGTGTGTGCATAATTAATATTCTTAAAACTTGAGGAACAGACTAGTTTGGTCAGTTTAACTAAGGGAATATTTTTGGCTAATTATTCATTTTCTTAAGAATTTTTGCTTCCTAATAGCTTACTATTTGTTTTGCAGGAAAACCATTTTCCAGACCACCAACGGTATGCATTTTCTGTAAACTACAGGTCGTGAATGTTATTTGTAATTTCAAATGATTAGCTGCTTAGTTTTTTTGGTTAAACTTGATTTATAGGCGGTGCATTCAAATTCTTTGTTTTTGTCTGATTATCTCGTTAGCCGCATTAAATATATAGAATTCAACTATAAAGCGGCAAATCAATTTGCATAATGCGCTATGCCTTTTCAGAAGTATTTTATGTTGAAGTACGTTGCATTGCTTGCTTGAAAGCGAAATTCAATGTTGTTCTGTTATATGGAGATTTTAATTTTTTGAACGCATGCATGCGAGATACTTCAATGGAAAATTACGTAGAGTTAGCTCATGTATGCTGAATTATTCTGATAACATTTTGAGCAAATATAATGATTGATGCATCATTGAAAATTGCCTATATCAGACATGAATTATGATGCATATTTGAATTAACAACTTTTAAAATTATATTTAGGACCATCCAAACTCCAATTTTAGCAAACTTATAGGTGAATGAGATGAACCCAATGATACCATAAGTGATCTAATCCAAATCCGAATGAGCTCAAATCAAGCACTTGAAGTGTAATTGAAAGCTTCAAGATTTTGATTGGATGACGAGAAGATTTTCAAATCTTTCATGCTTATTGTTAAATTGTTAACCCCTGTATAAAGAGCAACAGAGGAGAGCAGAGATACCTATGCTTCGTCGAATCCCAGAAATTTCGCACACCTCGGACTGTCAAAATACCGCATGAAATCTTGCAAGCTGCTCTGATTTGCCATCAAATCCCGTAAATCCTGCAAACCCACTCGATATTCACCTTCTCCACGTCTTTAAAACGAAAGGGAGGCCTTTGCTCTTCGGACTCTTCCCATGACAACTTCTGCTCCCTGCTTCCACGATCGCAAGCTCCCGCCGGTTTTGCCTTCTTCCGTAAGCCAGCGCCTGTAGCCCGAAGTCCAAGCATCCAGTCCATTTCCACCTCGCCTCTCTCTGCCTCTTCTCAAGCCACCGATCCAGAGAGAGAGAGAGAGGAGCTCTCTTACCTAGCCGACGAAGCTGCGCCTCCATTCACAAACCCGTAGACCTTCATCCCGTCGGCCTCATCCATCACTGGACCAAGTTGCAAATCCCTCTGATCTCCCTTTGCTCTATACCAGAACTTCATCTCCTGAAGCCATCCCCTTTACCAATCCAGAGAGCTTGCACTCTCACCCGACCCAAACTAGCATACCCGAGGTTTCCCTAGCCGCATACCCGACCTATATCCTCCCCTATGCTCTTATCCTACTCTGATTAACATTGCCCTGTCCAACCTCTCCTTTGCCGACATTCATAAGCCATAAATAGCAAGGTGAGATTGGGGTAAGGTTGATATTTATAAGTGCTTATTGTTATCAATATTAGTAATGTTATTTTATTATTATTGTCATTATTATTATTAGTCATTGTTATTAACTATTAGCTACTAATATTGGTAATATTATTAATACATGTATATATGTACATTTATTATTATTATTATTATTATTATTATTATTATTATTATTATTATTATTTTTGTTGTTATTTCAAAAAAAAAGAATAAAAAAAGGGAAAAGATTAAAAAAAAAAAAAGAATAGAGAAGAAAAGAAGTGTTGTCTTAATTTTTGTACCCTTCACCCATTGGTCGCCAGGGTATAATCTCTTTAAATCCTAAAACTTCGAGAACCCGATTTCGACGCTTGCAGCGCGACAAAAAAACCACTTATACACGCTTTTCTTAGCGTGGTGGGAGGAAGTTCATCGCGATGCTTGCGACGAAGCGAGTAATCACATAAAATCTCTTCTCTGGGGACGAAGAAAATACGGCCACGGTGTCCTCGTCTGAGGACACCTACCATACACACTTTTCTTAGTATGGTGGGAAGGCCCAGTTTCCTATAGTTTGCCCATAAACAGGGGAGACGCTGGGAGGCTATCCAAATTTTAGATGAACAAGAGATCGCACTTGAACTTGATTGAATAAATGGGACTTAAGTGAACTCAAACTTTAAGTTAACATGAAATATAACATAAGCATGAACTAAAATTGAATCATATGCAAGGGAGAAGTCAAACTCAAATGAACTAAATGTTGTGGACATAAACTTAATTTGAACTCAGAATTGAACTCTACAAAACAACATTGGACTACCTGAACTCAAATGAGTTGAACAATGAACTTGATTAAACTCAAAGGACCACAGAGGACATAGAACTTGAATTCAATCAAACTACAAGAGGCTTGAATTTCCAAAGGCTTCAAAAGATTTTGACTTGAACTTGAACCAAGATGATGACAATTTTAAATTTCACTCAAAATGAAACCATGATTAATTGTAAAGGAACATATGTAGAACTTGCAGTGGATGAGAAGACTAGCAAATACTATTTGCTTATAAGTAGTGATGACTTGTAGACAACATGATTAAACTTCTTGCTATGAATCCTTTAATGGATAGAAAATAAAGGAGACATGCAACAAGTGTTTAAATTGAAATACGACCTTCCCACAAGCAATACAAGTCAACATGCAAGCAAGAATCAAGTGGAAATGCAAATCTATCTTGAAAGTTAAACATAACTAAGACAAAAGATCAATAAGGAACCTCATTTGAACGATGATATAATATTTTCAATGAAATATTAGGAGACTACCATTTCAATTGAGATGCAAGTGGAAATGTATAAAACTTGTGGATTAATGGACTTGTAAGGTGTCATTCGCTCATAAATGATGATAACACAATATGATAACACAATGTCTTCAAAGGATTGCAAAATCTTTATGCACTTGGCAACCAACCAGCTCATGATACTTATTTCAATTATGTAGTTGAATGATATGAGATAATTGTAACAATCGCAAGGGGGTACAATGAACATGATAGTTTGACAGTCAACCATAATCTACAAACAAACACATCGCTCTTAATGCATTCAAGTGACGAATGATGAAAACAAAATGGGGTCAGAGTATCCAGCCAAGTTTATTTGAGAATGATATTTGTATCAATCATTCAATCAACTACAATGAGAAATATACGACATGCAACTTGATGACAATCAAGTATCAACGATGCAATAGATTTAAAAAAAAATGAATAAACATGAAGGAGTGCAATATCATCTCTATCGACAGTAATTCAATATACAAAAAGAATGCATGAGTCTCCTACAAGCAGAAGAGTTAAATATACGACATATGAGACACCATCTGAAGGCAAGAGTGTTATGTCAACAATATATACAAATCACTTACAAACTGTTGCAACAAGAGGTGTTGAATAAATGATAGGATGTCCACACAGTTGACAACAATTAAATTGCTAGCGAATACATTGGTTTCTTACAAGAATTGAGGAGCAATATGTAATGAACGCCAATGAACAAGAGAGGAGCAAGTGCAACTGGGGGTCTCATCAATCAGCTTGCATGTAAGGAAAAATGAATGCAATGCATACAACAACACTTTCAACACGAATATAACACTAATACAGTAACTCACTGATCGAGGCATATGAAGATTGTTGATGGGGTAGCACAGTCAAAAGTCAACACCAAATTGTTAATAACGAGCTCCAAACAGTCAATAGTAGAAATGCATGCAAACCCACAAGCAAAGCATATGATATGTAGCAAATATAAATATCTTTGAGTCCATGTAGAAGATCCGTCGTGCACTCAACATGTTGTCTACAGGGAAAATACATAAGAGAACTGCAGCGGATACAAGCTCCCACAAGCTTCTGTAGAAGATCCGTATTATACCCAATCTATTTCCCACAAGCAAAATGTAGAATAACTACATCAAATACGGATGTCTATGGCCGGCGCTAGAAGTTTTATATGTAAAGCAACTTAGCCACAAACAAAGGCATTATGTCTATGATGAATGTAATTATCTACAACCAGAAACAGGAGATTCGTTAGTGTACTACGATCCATTTGCAGAAAATAACAAGTAGTGCACAACAGTCTGCCTATACAAAGCAGCAAATAACTCAATCCATAAGCTGCTATAACACGCCACCGGATCCGCGACATTCATGCAAGCGGACATAAGGTTTTTAACAAATATTCCCAGAATGCCCCCGCATGTGCACCGTAGTTTGTATACACATATGTACACAAGGGGTAAGTACAATTGTAACACCCGCATTGGCCCCAGTGAGCATTTTGTAGGGACACACGTGACGTCTAGGGATGCTGCGCAAGTCAATAAGTTTGAACTCAGTCCTGCTAAGTAGGTTAATAGGAGTCGATAAGGTTCAACAAATAATCATAAAATGTCCCCAAACACCCGTATGGGCCCCGACGAGTGTGTTATGGGTACACACGTGATGTCTAGGGATGCCCAGGTCAATAAATGAATTCAAGTTCAAACTCAATCCTTCTATGCGGATCAATAGGAGTCGACAGAGTTCGAACCCTCAAACAAATATACGATGGTGATAACCGGTATATTTGTCTTAATACATTCATATTAGGTCTTCAAGGCCTATAATAATGAAAATTCATTCACAAAGGCATCAAGCCTATGAAACCTGATCCTTTGTCGTTAGCTTGATAGAGTTGACAAGGTTTATCCATAAAATGCATATATTTTCAAATGAAAATAACTTTAAAGTCACCCTGATAATGGTTGTATTGAATGTCGATCTCAACCAGAGGTTAATTTCAAATATTTTAAAATGCCCTCAAACTTCTATAAAATTCAAATATCTTCAAGTGACCTTAGAGTCACTCCAATGATGACCATGTTGAATGCTTATCACAACCGGAGGGGTCAATTTCAAATATTACAAAATGTCACCCAAATGCCTGAAAATTCAAAAAATCCTAAAATTCCAAAATCCAAAATATTTAAAATAGAAATCTAACCATAAATCACTTAAAGTAAAATTCATTCACCCTCGGCAACAGTTTGCCGAGGTGGACAAATTAAAATTTACTTCAACTCATAAAGAGCTAGTGCCTAGTCGAAAATATTATTAAGATTCATTCTCAAACAGTTTACTGCCAGTAAGGATGTGGTATATGTTCTCGAACCGACGGTTTTGCCACCAAATGGAACTGCAGGATAAACGGTTATGGACCCTCTGAACCGAGTGATTTTGGCGCCAAATGGCACCACGAAATATCGATTATGGCCAAAGCCAATGCGTTCCTTAGTGGCTTCAAATCCTTGAGATATGAATCAATATGATATGATCGATAGGGCGCAAAGCCCTCTATTAGCTAAGGTGGATTCAAATTTATCTTCTTAGACAAACATTCACCCCAGATCTGCAAGGTCCCCTTGGACGAAGTAACCCATGGCTACTGACAAGGATCCTTCTGTCAGGTTGGGTCGACTACCTCCTCTAACTAAGTAGACCAGGGACCACGATGGCCTGGGACGACGGAACCATGGGATCTTGATCGGGTCCACCATCCATTCTCCTACCATTCACTTTAAGTGTAAGGTGGTGAAATTTCTATTTTAAATATCAAAGTTTTCAAATTCTCAAATCCAAACCCAATTCCTAACTCCAAACCCAATTCCCAGATCCAAACCAGTATTGCTACTATATGTCAGATACTACGTATCTAATTGACGACTAGCCTTAATCGAAAGTTCTCTCTCATTATCGAGAGGGGTAATTAACTATAGGGGGCTTGCGCCTATAGGAAACCAGATTTCAGATCATAAAGTCATCATAAATGAGGGCGAAATCTCTGGGCAATGTCTTATTTACAAACTCATCTGTCTTCAAAAAATTTACCTCGGAACTTAATCCATTAAAACTCCCCCGAAAAGAAAAAGCAAACGAGGGCGGAGGCTGGGGCCGAATTTTCGGAGTCCACATAAATTGATCATCTCGACGAGAAGAATCCAACAAGCCCAAGATTACTTAATTCTGAAAGCATTAATACACTTAAATAATGATCATTCTCTCTATAATCAAGGGAATGAATATAGGCTATTCGATGGAGTGCTTAGGATTCCACCATATTTATTAAATATGTTACTCTCCAAAATTTATGAATAGGCTCCACTATGTGAAAGGGAGTTAGAGTTAAGACATTTTGCTAGAGATTTAGGAGAGCTCAAAGGCCTGAAAAGTTTTGGAGCTACACCGGAGCACCACCTTCGTCAGATTATCACTCGATCTCCGCCATCAGACCTTCGTTGCTCGACCTCCATTATCAAACCATTACCGCCCAATCACCACCATCGGACCTTCAACCTTTGATTATTATTGTCCGTTTTTGGCGCTCCAATCACCCTTACCCAATTATGAACCTTCTATCTTCGTCACCCGACAATGGTCCTCCGACAATTAGAGCCCAACTATGATCCTTTGAACTCCATATCCTAATTATGGTTCTTCGATCACCATCACCCAATTATGGTTCTTCGAGTACAATCACACAACTAAGGCCCTTCAACCTTAGGTTTCAAACTATGGTCCTTTGACCACTATTGCCTTTTTATGACTTTCGACCTCCATCACCCTACTATAGTTAATACAGTCAAGATTTATTATTTTATGTTTTTTTTTTCTTATGATTTTTATGTAATGTAATTTTATTTCGTATGACCCTATGATGACAACAATCAATGATCATGCCGGGTTGGGTGCTCTCAGGTCTGTGCACTCCATTACCTTTCCACTTGTGTTTTCTTGCTCATTTTCTCCTGTGGCATTGTCATGCAACCAAATGAACCAAACCAATCATTCCATAACTTTCCATCAATAGAATGGGTTTCGCCTCAAGCAATTTCTATAGATCCAATACATAATGGAATATTTAGAGTGCGAAGACAGCAATATTCATGTGTTAAGAAACATTAAAAATAAGAAATTGCTACTTCAGTTAGAGTGTGAACAAGAAAAAGAGAAGGTAATAAGAAAATACGATGTTCTTCTGTAGGATGCTAAGGAGTACCTTCATAAAAAAAGTTGATTATGGAAATATTTCGAAATATTATTTTGCATAAAGTTGTCGATCATAGAAAATATGAGGGAGAGCCGACTGATTCTGCGGACATAGAAACGTTGTCACTTATTGTTCCAGTTGAGACAAGTGATGATCTTATCAAGGATGTTGTGGATATTTGTACTACCTAAACAAGACATGGAGTGCACCATCGATTCTTAGTTAAATGGATTGGACATCCTTTAACTGATTGTTCTTGGATTGAAGCTAAGGAGTTACAGCGTTGTCGTCCGGAAATCTACCAACGTATTACTAAAGAATTTTCATCAAAAGATGAGATTCTTTCACCATGAGAAATTTGATGCAGTTCAGATTTGTTATTTAATATTATTTTATTTTCTTATGTTTTGGACGTAATATAATTTTATTTTGTATAGCTCTATAACGAAAACAATCCATGATCATGCGGGGTTGGGTATTTTTCAGGTCCGTACACTCAATTGCCTTTCCACTTGTGTTTTATTGCTCCTTTTTTCCTGTAGCTGTTCGTTTTCATTGCTATCTTCTCGGTTTCCCTACTATCCACATGGTTTCCCTATTACTATCCACTTAGTTTCCCTACTGCTAGCTGTTCGATTTTTCTTTTGTCAACTTTCCCTGGTGTCCACTCGGTTTCCTTGCTGCTGGCCGCTCGGCTTCCCTGTTGTTGGCTGCTTGGCTTTCCTCTTGTTGTTTCCCTGTGCAGAATGCTTTGGCTTCTCCACTTGTGGGCTTATTTGAGTGGGTTTTATTGGCTATTTGGAGGGCACATTTATGTGAGCAATTAAATGCTCTTTCCTTTTCTTTCTCCTATATATAATGGTTGTTTTTCTTTATGATGGAGTTTAGGAATGTGATCAATTAAAAAAACTTGAGGGATTTCGAGCTTATGAGGTGGTTTTCTCCGTATCCTTTATTACTTCGTATCGGTCTTCTTTCTACTTCTTCTCTCCACGGTTTCCCTTCTACTTATATCTTTCTTCTCTAAAATATTGTTAGTTAAACCTGAGGATTTCTTCTAAGCTTGTGAGCTTGTTTTCTACCTTCCCGCTACTTTTTTGTCTTGATTTTCTTTCTACTTCTTTCCTCAACGGTTTTTCTTTTACTTATATATTTCTTTTCTAAACTATTATGAGTAGTAATTGGTGATGTGTCATATTCTATTGGTATTTGCCAGAGTGCTGACTTGTGCTGGATCATAATTCATGTGGTGGATCTCTGGTTTGTCCTTTCCTTTGAGCACCTTTTCTGTTTTTTTTTTATTTACATGTGAGGTGACTATACATGGTTGTTCTGAGGGCATTTTAATTTAGTTTTGTTTCTTCTGTGTCTTCCTAATAATTTAGTTTTGTTTCTTCTGTGTTTGCTTATGCGATATTGATAGGAAGTGTCATAGTTTGCATTCCTAGTATTCTCCTTATTGGTTTAAGAAATTAGGTTGCATCAATAGTCCTTGGACCTCTGATTACTGTCATCTAACTGTGGCTCTCCGACCACCCTTGCCCACCTATGGCTTTCTAACCATTCTCTCTTAACAATGGTCCTCTGATCTTTGCCGCTTGCTACAGTTCTTTTACCACTGTCGCTTAACTATGGTCCCCTAACTACCGTTGCCCAAATACGATCCTTCGAGCACCATCGCTCGACTATGGTCCTTTTTGTCACAACCCAACCCGATCAGGATAGGTCCTATCAAGTTGAGCTGTGACAGGAAAATCTCAAGATCTAGTTTTTGAATGTTTTAGATTCTCTTCTAATATTAATTTTAAATAAACTAAAGACTATAGAGCTAATAAAATATTCAAATACTGAAAATAAATTCATCCATAAGATTTTTTTATTTCATTAAAATGTATCTACATTATAGAACCTAATTATATGCAGAAGCTACAGAACTGAATAATAAACTAGTTATGATTGTACAAAAATCAAAATAGGAAAGTACTTATTAACTCAGATTTAATCCTTAAGTGCTAATCCACAAGGTCCTTCCCTTTCTCAAAGCTTAAAACTAGAAGCAAAATCACAGTGAGCTACAACAACTCAGCAAGTCATACAAATCGATCTAAATTTCCAAAAAAAAAATAAATATTTTGCTAAATATTTAAAATTAGTTAGCTTAGAAGGATCTGAATCTGAGGCAAAGGGGGTGGTTTGAGTTGAGCAAAGACTATGATCTAATTATTTAGTATCAGTCTGGTAAGGCTTAATATGGTGGCATATACTTTGAGCATAAAATCTTTTGTAGTTTTATTTCTTCAGCTCATTTCTGATGAGTAATTAATACGAAAAATGGAGAGATTAAAGTTGGAGGTAATTTCTTCTGTTGATTGGGATTATGATATATTGGCTCAAATAATCATTCAGCCTTCTTTAGAAGAAAATATTCAGGTAGCTTAGAAGTCAGGTGCAGAATATTGTTGATTAGATTTGATCTGACATGAAATTTGAACTATGAGTTTATGATTCTGGTGTTATTTTTTGTAAGGATGGACTTTGAGTTTCTATTTTTGAAGATTTGGTATGGGAGATTCTGCATGAGGCTCACTATTCAAATTATATTATTCATTTAGGAAGTAGCAAGATGTACAAAGATTTAAGGATATGTTTTGATGACTTGGATTGAAGAAGAATAATAAAATTTGTTTCAAAGTGTGAGGCCTGTCATTAGTGATGATAGAGCATCAACGACCTAGTAGTCTTCTACAGTCGTTACTTATTCCAGAGTGAAAATGGGAAGAGGTGACGATGGATTTTGCTATGAGTTTTCCCAGATCAGCATAATGCTATTTGTGTTGTTGTCGATCAACTGACGAAGTCTGCTCATTTTATAGTGATATGAAAGATTGATACAGTAGACAGTTTAACACAAATATATGTCAAAGATATTATTAGATTGCACGGTGTGTCGAAGGTGATTATATCTGATCGTGATGGTAGATTTGCCTCCATATTTTGGAGATGTATTCGACAGGGATTGAGTATGAAGTTGCACTTTAGTACAACTTTTCATATGTAAACAGATGGACAGTCTGAAAGGACTATCAAGTATTAAAGGATCTTCTAAAACTATATATTCTAAATTTTGGGGATAGTTGAGAGGATCATATCCCGCTGATAGAGTTTGCATATAACAATATTTATTAATACTGCATAAGTATGGCTCTTTATGAAACTTTGTATGGTAGGAAGTGTAGGACTCCTTTAACTTTGATAGAGTTGGGAGATACACAGGTGATAGGGTTAGCCTTTGTGGATGACACTACAATAAAGATCTTTTTGATCAGAGAAAGATTGAAATCTGCACAAGATAGGCAGAAGAAGTATCACGATCCAAAATACACATTAGTTGAGTTTCAAATTGACGACTTTGTTTATGTCAAAATAATTCATATGAAAGATGTTAGTAGATTTGGGAGAATTATCAAGCTCAGTCTAAGATATATTGGACTTTTTAAGATCATTAAGAAAATTGGTGGTTTTGTTTACAGGTTATTGTTATATGATCATATATTTGATATACACAATGTGTTCTATGTATCTTCTTTGAGAAAGTGGGTATCTGAATCCGAAAAGAGATTATTTGTTGAAGATGTTGAGGTTTATCTGAATCTATACTATAGGGATCAATCAGATAAGATTCTTGCTTATGATGTGAGAAAATTAAGGAACAAATAGATTTTGATGGTCAAGGTGCAGTGGAAGCACATGACAACTAAAAAGGCTACTTGGGAGAAGGAATCTGAGATAAGACAATTGTATCCAGGTTTATTCTGACTCACTCATGTTTTAAAATATTGAGGATGATATTTTTCTTAAGGTAGATAGATTGAAAAACACCTAATTTTTTTTAAAAAAATTTGACCTAGAGTCGTCAATAATTATTTCAGGAGTCGTTCTAATAAGTCCAAATCACAATTCATCTTCACGATAACATATATATTGTAGTATTTTAATTACCTTAATTTTTTTATAATTTTTTAGGACTTGTAAAATTTCATAAGAAATTGGCAGTTATGAGAATTTTTTAATCATTAGGCGTCCGTTTTGTAAACTGATTTCACCATAATGTCCTGGACTTGCTTAGCTAATTTATAAATGTTTAATTTATAAATATTTTTCTATAATTTTTGGATTTCCGGATTTGAAGATATAAGAATTTAGATAAATTTTATGTTAAAAAATTTAGTAATTAGAAAATAATATTTTATTATAAAAAATCTATTTCTACTTTAAAACATATTTTTAATGCCATTTTATTCGTCCATTTGAATAACAGAGGGCCAAAATCAGAGTTGGGGATAAAAATATAAAAAAAGAGGAGAGAAAAAATAGAAATTTCGTTTTGGGCTACTTCAAGTTGTTTTCGTCTGTCGGCTCAGTTGAGAAATTTATTTGTCTTGGGGTAGGTCATATTACATATATCTCAATTTAAAAAAATATGAAGTTTTTATCTAATTTTCCAATCAAATTTCTATTTCTATTAGCGAAATACGCAGACAAGTTATCCGCATTTATAACCATTGACAAACACTAATAGCATTATTTTAACTAGGTCTGCCCCCATAATTTTTTTTTTCTTTCATAGGTTTTTTTCACGTCAAAATTCAAGCATCTTTTATAATTCTTGCTTTTCTCTCTTATCTATATATATAACTGTTGTGGGCTAGAATATGCGCGGCGATAGAATTAGTAAATTTCTGTCTCAGCATTATACTAATATCCAGCACACAAACAGAAAAGAAATGGAAACACAAGAATTTTTAGGTGGAAAATCCTAGAAAGGGAAAAAATCACGGGCCACGCCCAGTTGAAATAATTTCACTAGTATTTGTTTGAAGTACAAAAGGCTGATTTGTCTTTAAAATTTAGGACAAATAGTTTACAATGCTTCACTTCCGAATTTGAGATCCAATTACAATGTCGGGCAGAGTTCCGGCGTCACTTGGAGATTGAACATAATTCTGGCGTCAGGTAGAACTTTGGCTTCACTTGAGTGTCGGACAGAACTCCGGCGTCGTTCGAAAATCCGGTAGAATTCCGGCGTCGGGCAGAACTCTGGCGGTGGTCGATGAGGAGTTTCTTCTCTTCTTCTTCTCTTCTTGTTGCTTGGGTCCCTTCTCATGAGAAATGAGGGGTCTATTTATAGATTTTCTGGAGTGGCATAGCTTGTAAATAGGTGTGAGATCATGGGCAAATAGGGAGTGGTCGAATGGACGGCCGATATTGAATCCTACGATCATGGACTGTTCATAAGATATTTGAAGGTCTTAATGATGTCGGAATTTGGCGATCTTGGGCTCGCTGGATTCGTCTCGTCGAGCTGCTCGATTCAACCATAAGCTCGTCAAGTTCGGAGATCGTTTGGTAACTCAAATTATGGTACGAACTTTTTAACAGCACTCCGGGTCCTTGATTTGGACTTATTTGGGCTCGGATTGAGTTGAATTTGGTGTCGTTGGGTTTGTATTTTCGAGACGCTTAGTTTGACTGTAAGTTTGCTGAAATCAGAGTTCAGATGATCCCGAATTTAATTTTTGAAGTTTTCGGGTTTATTTTTCCTCGAGATTCGTGCCCGATCAAGATAATTTTTTGATGATATATCAGTTGCCCCCCTATTTTCGGACGTCGAAGCTCTAGGAGTCCGAAAATATATGCGTCGACATTTCACACTGGCCGAATAGCAAAAAATTGCGTTCCAAAAATTAATAGCTTGCTCAAACTTGATCATAGAGGCCCCCTTGAGTTTCGAAAGTGTCTAAATTGAGTCCGAAACATCAAAAAACTTATCCCGGGACCCCAAAAACGTCCGATTTGGATTGTCCGGGCAAAAAATCGGGCTCGGACAAACGTGGACGGCAGAACCTGCCAGCCGACCAGCCGCCGCCTCCGCCGCTGCCTGCGCAGACTAGCGTGCCACGCGAACAGGCGCGCCCCTCCTGGGCGCGCGGTTTGGCCGGCGGTTATAGGATATTTGAATTATTATTATTATTATTATTATTATTTTATACGTGTGGGGCCCAAAAAATTCAAAATTTTTTTGAAAAAATCCAGAAAATTTTGGAAACTTCTCCCCTCTTCAAAAACACTATAAATAGCCCCCCAGGGCCAAGGAGAAACTTGCCCCTTCTCTTATTCTTCCTTTGGCTCTCTGACAGTTGAGGCTTTTCGCTGTTTTTAAGTAGATGACTTTCCCTACTTAATTCAATGCCCCTCCTCTTGTACAGAAGTTGGAGACTCCTCTTCTTTTTTCCTTTTTTCCCCTATTTTTCTTCTTGCTTTAGAGGCCTTCCGCTGTTTTTTGTAGGTGACTTTCCCTACTTAAATCGACGCCCCTCTTTAGTGTAGAAGAAAAATTTCTCCTCTTTTTCTACTTTTGGCTTTCTGATAGTTGAGGATTTCCGTTGTTTTTCGTAGGTAGCTTTCCCTACTTAAATCGGCGCCTCTCTTTTCGTACAGAAGTTAGACTTTTTGTATCCATTTTTTTTCTTTCTCCTCCCTTATTCTAACTTTCTTACAGTTGGGGCATTCCCCTGTTTGTTGTAGGCTGCATCCCCTATTAAAATTCAGGGCCCCTCTCCGTGTGTAGAAGTTAGAATTTTTGCAGTTGTTTCTTCTTTCACCTCCCTCTTCATGATCATACAGCGGAGAAAAACCAATGATTATTAGCATACAGTTGGAAGTCCGATGAAAGTCCCAAGACGGGTAGAAGTCCAGCGACAGGAGGAAGCTCAATATCAGGTAGAATTCTGACAAAAGTCTAGCGACGTGCAGAAGTCTTACGACAAGAGGATAACCAGAAGTGGTGAGTAGACGGGAAGAATTTCGATGGTATTTGAGAAGAAGTTCATTGGTAGTGAACCGTTGAGTGTAGAGCTAAAAGAGAGAGTTGGAGGATATGTCGAAGTAAAGGACCACCGGCATACACCAGACGATGGGTTGATGATGGCGTGTGTTCAGTGACATTTTACGAAGGCAATATGCATCCATACGAAAGTGTGATGTCATTATATATCTTTGTACTGATGACATAAATTTATTTTTTGCTTTCAACTTCTAGTGAGAATAAATGAACATTTGAACTTGATGTTCAATTTTGCAATGTAACTCCAATGATGTTGTATATAAAATTGAGAATTTGTTTCTTGGAGAAAGCTGAATTGTGATTGCATCTTTAACACATGCTTTTGATATATTGCCCCACATATTTTTGGAGGCACTATTAGACTGCTAAGGTCTTTGTATGAGTGATGATTTTATCAATCACTTACTTTGCTTGATGATATTAACCTCTATAGAAGAGGCTGGAAGAATCTATCAAGAATAAATGACCTATCCGAGGTGTATGTCAGAGCCTTGCTGGATGAGGTTAACCTGTGTGAAAGAGGTCAGGAGAATCCACTAAGGATGTAAGACTTCCGAGGTTGTATGTCAGAGCCCTACTCGATGACGTTAACATGTTTGGAAGAGGTCGAGAGAATCCATCAAGAATATAAGACCTATCCGAGGTTGTATGTCAGAGCCCTGCTCGATGACGTTAACCTGTATGGAAGAGGTCAAGAGAATCCACCAAGGATGTAAGACCTATCCGAGGTTGTATGTCCAAGTCCTGCTCGATGACATTAACCTGTGTGGAAGAGGTCGGGAGAATCCCCCTGGGATTGATCATCCGGTAATTGAGATACAATGTTGATTGTGTATTTCTCGAATCACGGAAAAAGAACTTGAGAAGTTTTTTATCTTTTATAAGAGAAAATAATATTACAACAACATGAACATCACATTACTGTATTATATAAGACAATATAATAATTCTCTAGTATTACTTAGGGATATACAAATTACAAAGTACTCAACACATAAAATCTACGTACGGTGAGAATACAATATTTAACTTGGAAGAAGACATTAGAGATATCAAAGTGACACCCTACTTAAAATAAAAGAGACAACAAGACTAGTAGTATTGTTAATACAAATGCACGAAGTGCGTGATCATTCAATCTTTCCAACCATTTGAATATTATTCAATGGTTATCTTTGTTGATTTTTCCCCCCAGTGGGACGAGCTTCCTTTCGAGTAGATGAATCTCGAATAAATTGTCGAAGATAGCTCTGGTGGATAAGTCTTTCAATCTCATCCTTAAGTTACTTATTCGGTAGTGTGACCACGACTACGATGAAAATGATAGTACTGATCTGGATTTCCTGTGTTCGACTTTAAAGGATTCGGCCATTTTAATGTATCTTGATCTCGAACGGCCAATCAATACATTTGCTCGAGATGTGTTTAGTGGGATATACTCGTTTTCCTGCTGAGGTTCCCATCGAGTCAATGGAGGTCTAGGAGGTAGATTATTCTTCCCTTGCTTTTTTTGTTATGAAGATGAATTGTCCATCCCAGGTGCACCTTTGCGCTTCCCATTAGTTTGCTTAAACTGCTTCATGTGAGCATTTATGGCTTCATCAGCCGAGATTTTCTCCTCCACATGATGAATCAGGTCGGCATATGAATGAACAGTATCACGCATGAGTGCCGAATAGAAGGGGCCAGGACAAAGGCCTCCAAGAAAGACCCCTCTGAGCAATTCAGGGTCTACTCCTGGAATCTGTCTAGCCTCAGTGGAAAATCGCTGAAATACTCCTTCAACATTTCTCCTTCGTTTTGACGGATGTCGGAGGGGTGGGAAGAATACTTAACAATTCTTCGATTGGCTACAAACTGTTCGACGAACACTTTGACCAATTTGACAAATGAAGGGATCGTTCTAGAGGGAAGCGAATAGAACCACGTTCGGGCCTGTCCTTTAAGGGTGGCAGGAAAAACCTGGCAGAGGAGTGCGTTCGAGGCTCGCTGGATATGCATGATTGTTCTATAGTGATCGATATACTCATAAGGGTCGAATGTTCCATCATAGGATTCGATGTTCGGTACTTTAAATCCAGCCGGAATGGGGTGCTGAAGAATGGCTTCAGCTAGAGGTAATGACTCATGGAAGTTCCTCTGTCGGAGAGTTTGCCTTAGATCTCCTCGGGAGAACTCTTCCCGTACTAATCTCCGTAGTTCATGACGAGGGCGTTGTGAGGGAGCTCAATTGCATGTGGTTGGGCTGAGTCTTCAGGGAGATCTGGGAGAATGCGAGGTTGTCGAATTGTGGGCGGGATGTGTAGAACTTGCTGTATTGGCATGTTTGTTATCCTGGTGTGATTGTAGATTCCTCCTTGGCGTAGGAGGATGAATCTCTGCTTGAAGATGTTCGAGTTGAACATCTTCGGCCAGTGGTGGAATTCGAGGGAGAAGAACTTCCTCCCCTGTGGTAATGATGGCTGCCGAGTCTCTCATAGGAGTTGAAGGATCTCGTTCTGAGATTCTTCCATTTTTCGGATTCTTTCTTCTAGGGAAGGTCCCGAGGTTCCTTCTCCAGCGGCATTTTGCCCCCCATGGTAGAAAGAGGAAGATATCGGGTGTCTATGATTCATAGACTGATTTCTAGACTAGTGGGAGTTGGAGCGAGAAGCCCCAACGATGCGACTGCTGCGTCTGTTGACCATCGTAGCAATACTTGAAGTTGTGGGATAATGTTTCCCATAGACGGCGCCAAACTGTTGTGGGTTAGAATATGCGCAGCGATAGAGTTAGTAAATTTCCGTCTCAGCGTTGTACGAATATCTAGCACACAAACAGAAAAGAAATGGAATCACAAGGATTTTTATGTGGAAAATCCTGGAAAGGGAAAAAATCACGGGGCCAAGCTTAGTTGAAATAATTCCACTAGTATTTGTTTGAAGTACAAAAGGCTGATTTGTCCTTAAAATTTAGGACAAACTTACAATGCTTCACTTCCGGATTTGAGATCCAATTACAACGTCGAGTAGAGTTCCGGCGTCACTTGGAGATTGAGTAGAATTCTGGCGTCAGACATAACTTTGGCCTCACTTGAGCGTCGGACAGAACTCCGACGTTGTTCGGTAGTCCGGCAAAATTCCGGCGTCGGGCAGAACTCTTGCGATGGTTGAGGAGTTATTCCCTCCTATCCTTCTCTTCTTCTTCTCTTCTTCTTGCTTGGGTCCCTTCTCATGAGAAATGAGGGGTCTATTTATAGATTTCCTGGAATGGCATAGCTTGTAAATATGTGTGAAATCAGGGGCAAATAGGGAGTGGTCGAATGGACAGCTGATATTGAATCCTACGATCGTGGACTGTTCATCAGATACTTGAACGTCTTAATGATGTCTGAATTTGGCGATCTTGGGCTCGTTGGATTCTTCTCGTCGAGCCACTCGATTCAATCATAAGCTCGTCAAGTTCGAAGACCGTTTGTTAACTCAAATTGTGGTACGAACTTTTCAACAGCACTTCGGGTCCTTGATTTAGACTCATTTGGGCTCGGATTGAGTTGAATTTGGTGTCGTTGGGTTTGTATTTCCGAGACGCTTAGTTTGACTGTAAGTTTGCTAAAATCAGAGTTCAGATGATCCCGAATTTAATTTTTTGAAGTTTCCGGGTTGATTTTTCCTTGAGATTCGTGCCCGATCAAGATAATTTTTTGATGATATATCAATAATAGATCTCCGTTCAAATGCTATGACAACTAACTCTTTCTCTCTAGCATCACGAATGTCTGACATGCAACAATGATAAAATACAGGTACACCTATAGGAATTGCTTTCAAAATTGACTTCAAGAAATGCTGATTAGTTCAACAATTATTTGCTATATGTACTGTTGTTGAGGCGATTGGTGATTAATTTGTATTTTTTTTCGCATACTATGCCAATAATAGCCTCCTTTGACCACTGCTAGCATGTTAACTTGGTTCTTCTTATAATTTGTTATTTCTATGCGATTAATCAGTCATTCCAGTTTCCAATTCGTGCTTGGAGGTAGAAAAATTGTTTTGAAAAATAAAGAATTAATTGATTTTGTCATTTTGTTGAATGTAGTTGGGAATCTATGTTGGCTTTAAAATCTAAAAACACCTTGAAGTTCCATCAAAAGTGATGGCTTCATTATCATCCATATAATGAGTGAAACTATAATCATAATTTCGTATAACATATTTTTGATCTACAAGCAACCAAATGAATACTTAGCTGCATCGCATCGGGTATAGAACTTGTGCAAGTGTCTGTAATCCTGATCAACCAACTCTTATCATATAAGATCGTTCAAATGTTCACCAGTTTCTTCAATTCCTTTTGTAATGAAATTCTGATATGAGTTTGGTTTCTTTGTAAATCATCAACGCGATATAATTCCCATTCATGACTTGACAGTGTGTTGCATCTCCAAATCTGAGAAAATACAACTGTACATCGCCTTCTCTGGCAGCCGAAGCTCCTTGCAGAAATATAGAGACTGGAACTACTGATGGAGTAGAGCAGCATCCTTCAACAGAAAAAACAACCAGCGCAAGTGTCGAAAGGACAGTAGATTTCTCGGGCTCCGATAATCTCATAAAAACATGCAGCACATGGGTTAAGCGTCTCCAGCATAACCAATCTGAAACTCTTTCTCTCTCCACTAAAATGTTCAAAAAGTGCGTTAATTCTTCCAGTGAATTGCAGAATATGAACAGTTGTAGAATGCACAACAACAGAATGGAAGATCACAAGTTTGATAGAACTATGACATTCTCAGAAAATGGCAGCTCTTCTACAGGTGATACAGAAAAGGCTTTACAAGCATGGATTAGGAGATGGCGCTGTAATCATAGTCAAGCAGCATCTCCAACTGCATTAAGGCCACTTGCATCAGTGGCATTTCAACCATCTGAAAATTTTGAAGGCAAGAAATTTGCAAGCATTGGAACAATGGCATTAATGGGCAAAGCAATAAATAATTATAAGCCGTGTAGGATTCGGAGAAAAGACGCGTCCTTGGTCTGGACTATTTGAGAGTGGCAATATTCTCAACGGCTCGGTCAAGTAGCAAACTAAAGGCGTCAAAAGGTTGCTGTTTTGAGATATAACCAGGCAAATAAAGTTGCTGTTAGTGTGATTTGTTATCTTTTTAAAATTTTGAACTTTAGCTATTCTCGTATTATATTGTGGGCAGTAAGAAAATGATAGAGATCATCTAGAAAATAGCAGGAAGAAGATCTCTATCAAATCATTTTTCTTTGTTTTATGATCTTGTGGTTGCCCTTGCCTAGCTATTCAGTCTCCTATTTGATTGTGGGCAGTAAGAGAACGATAAAGAAGGGCACTGGTGATAATTATTTTGTTAAGAATATGGGATTAATATTTTTGTTTTGAATGTGATATTCATCTTCATATATTTCAATTTCAATTTCATTCATTATGGGGGTATAGCCTTTGATGTAGATTTTTTCACAAATGTGGGTGTTGTTTATATACTATTGAAGGGTAGAAGGAATCATTTTGTACTCATGATTTTTCGGTCGGTTCATCTCACGGTTTGCTTGGTTTTGCCTAGGCTAGCCCAATCAACCATATGTAATCCTAGTCTTAAGGGGAAAAATCTTAGTTCATAGCTCCCAAGAGAAGTTCATGTTAATGCCTAGAGATTGGTCGAGCCTTCAAATTTCCTTAATATTTTAAGATTATTTTTAGACTTACAATCATTAGTGTTAAAAAAGATGGGGATAAATGATATGGGTTGCAAAAAGGATCTAATAAGCACAATTTTTTATATAAAACTTAGGTGATAAAACTTAAAATCAAATTGAAAAACTTATTTTGGAGATCATCTAGAAATTGATTTTAATAATTTATAGTTGAAAAGATGAAGCTCAATGACATCGAGATTAATCAAATTAGGCCAAAATCTTGTGTTTTTTTCATAATTAGCCTCTAAATGATTAAATCAAATCAAACTAAATTGAGTTGGTATAGTCTCTTCTCATGAGTTTGGGTCCCATATCCTCTTAGATCCATGAATAGGGTAGCGAGGACTCCTAAACACCATTTAGCTAGTCAACATCTAAGCGGTTGAATCTTTCTCCAAACTTCTTGATAGTAGTAGTTCAAAATTGCATTTAGAGGAAGCTTTGTCTCATAACTTTTTTATTAGGAGATGATGAAATCTACTTCTCATTAAGAACAATTAATATTTTAGGATACTTTTAGATAAGGATTGGATTAACCTAGTCAAAATCTATAAATATACTTTTTTTTTTTTTTTTTTTTTCTATAGAAGCACATCGAATTTCAAAATATTCAAAGTTCTGACTACTTCTATAGCCACTATATGATCAACTTAGGGGTTTTAGATTCACCTAGCACTCATGTAGAATGAATTATTATCCCTTTGATGATGTCAACCCATAAAATCTAATTTCAACTAACCGACTATTATAACCTTTAAATTTTAATCTATAGCAATTAAAATTTTTTTCGAGTCATTAGAAGTCTAAATTATAAACCGTATTTGTAAAACATAGATCATATTGTTCTCTAATTATAATAAATGTTTAATGATTTTTGGGTATTGGTACAATTCTATAAGAAATTGACTATGTAAAAACAACTGGGATTTTTGGGAATGTTAAGTGTTTGTTTTGCAAACTGATTTCACTCAATCATTCTAGACTTGTTTAGCTAATATATAAATATTTATTCATAATTTTTTTATTATCATATTTGAAGATATAAAAAGATTTTAGACTAAATTATGGAGTTATTACATAATATTATATGGTTAAATTATTTTTTAGGTGCTTATTCAAACTTTAAAATAGATAATTAGTGTTTGGTACGATTAACAATTTAAGCTTTTTCATCATAAATAATAAAACTAGTCATATATTAGACTCAAATATACTTAATTTTTTTACTAACAAAAATGAAAATATACATAGAATTTAAATAAAGTTTTTTTTATCTTAAATTTTGACATTTAACAATAAATTCGAATACATTTAAAATAAACAACTTCATGATTAATATAAATTAAATTTATATTATTTTATCTCTATATAACCTCACACATTCATTAAAAAAAAAAGAGTATAAAAATTTGTGCTAGAACCTAGCTATGTTGCTTACTAAACAAAACAATATGAATCCAACTTTTCTCATTTGAGTATTTTTTATACTCCTATATATATATTATTTTGTTAAGTTCACTAAATTTATAATGCATACGAATAAAATTGCCTATATAAACTTTTTGCTCAAATAATAATAATTGTGTTATATAGTTACACGCGCACCTTGCAATGCTACAATCCTGTTTAAAAAAGCCTAGAAAATTTCAAGCTGGCTAGAAACTCTCCGTGAGAACATATCTCTACTTTAAAAGATTGTTAATACCAGTTACAAATTTGAGGGGACTCAAGTTCAAGAACATATCTAATAACTTTCTCATCTCCGTTGTAGACATTCAAAAACCACTGTCCTTCGGCTCAACAGTGTCATAGTAACAACATCTTTAGCATCAAAATTCGGATATGTAAAAAAATCCACAGCATGAGCATCAGTTTACACATCTGTAACGATTCACAAATCCACTCTACATAGATACCACAGTAATGCTACATGTCTCCTGCAATTTTTTCTTACTTTTCTTTCACATCTGAATCCCAAATAAATAGCAAAAATGGAGCTGCAATTATTAAAAAAAAAAAAAAAATAGAATGCATGGTTCCAAAAGAAGTATGCATCATGAGTTCCATTTTGATCTGCTTGTAACTAAGAAGAATTTTAGTAATCATAACTGCAGTGATATCTTGTTAACAATCAACCATTGGCATCAATAAAAATCAAACTTATTAATGTTTAAGTTTACCAAATACTATAGAATGCAACAACCACATATCACAGGGATAGGAGTACAAAGGCATAACGAGATCTAAATAAGCAAGTAAAATTACATGAAAATTACATCTACCATACAACAAAACTAAACTATTGTCCTCTCATGCTTTACATTGGAGTAAGTCATATTTGACGAACCTCAATTTTCATCAGGAAGTCTGAAATAAAATAAGAATATATTATAAGTATATCATCAATCATTTACAATTATATTTATACTAGCTTTATAAATAATTATTTATAGTATATTTAAATATAAAAAAGTTTAAGGTAAATGTACTGCCTATTACAACTGTATAATTGCATTGCAATAGTCTCTCTAACTTCAACCATATCGTTCGCACATTCACCATCAAGCAACTCCGCAAAACAAGTCGTACTTCCTAAGGCTTCAACTTCTTCTTCAACTTGGAACTCATGTGCTTCCAGATGAACAAAATTTTCATCAGCATCACATTCTTTGAATTCTAGATCAATCCTTGAGTTATGTCTTCTTATGTAGTTTTGTAGTGCCATTGTAGCCACTACAATAAGCCGCTATTTTTTGAAAGAATAGTTCGACATATCTCATAGAATTCTTCATTTCTTTTTCCATACACCAAATGTCGTTCTATTACACTTCTTAACGAGGAATGCCTCCAAATAAAGACCTCGGGATGGCCTGTAGTAATTCGTCTTCCTCGTTAGAAATCTGGTATATGATATTGCATCTCTGGATATGGCTTAAGAAAACCTCAGCGTCAAGTAAATCTCATAAACCTTACAACAACAATAACAACAACATCAAGCCTTAGTCCCACTACGTGGAGTCGGCTACATGAATCTTTTTTCTCCATTGTGTCCTATTAAAAGTCAAATTCTCATTTAAATCTAATAAAGAAAGATCCTTTTTAATATTTTCTAACCAAGTCTTTTTAGGTCTATCTCTACATTTCTTAAAATAAGTCAAATCTAATACCTCAACTTTCCTAACAGGGTCATCGGAAGGCCTCCATTTAATGTGGCCAAACTATCTAAGGAGACTCTCTGTAATCTTATCTTCCATTGGAGCTACTCCAACATGTTCACGTATATGCTCATTTCGTATCCTATCTCCAAGGGTAAAGTCACTCATCCACTTAAGCATCCTCATCTCTACAACACTTAACTTAGTATTATGCTTCTCTTTTAAAGGCCAACATTCAGCACCATATAGCATTGCAGGTCTCACCACCATCTTATAGAATTTTCCCTTATGTTTGTGGGGGACTTTTCTATCGCACAACAAGCCCGAAGCATTCCTCCACTTCAACCATCCAACTTGAATTTTACTGATAATATCCCCATCTATTTCACCATCACTTTGAACAATAGATCCAAGATATCTAAAACATGTACTCTTATTAATGTCTTGATCGCCCAAACTCACAAACCCTTCACTAGGTCTATTGCTACTAAAATTACACTCCATATATTCAATTTTAGATCTACTCAAGCGAAAACCTTTAAACTCTAAGGTT
This sequence comes from Dendrobium huoshanense, assembly GCA_016618105.1. Classification (NCBI taxonomy): domain Eukaryota; kingdom Viridiplantae; phylum Streptophyta; class Magnoliopsida; order Asparagales; family Orchidaceae; genus Dendrobium; species Dendrobium huoshanense. The sequence continues at coordinate 61,524,989 of CM028351.1, forward strand.
GACCTCCATAATTCAAGTTTACCTTCATAAACCTTCCAACCAAATTTTTTTTTCAAGAGCAATCTTATTGTAGGTGAAGATATGAGCAGACAACAAATACAAAGATTAGGGGGTGAACTCTGTTAGAATAGTTGCTATTTGAATGATTTATATTTTTGCAACTTTTGTAGTTTTGATTATTCCAAACATTATTGTTCAAATGTGTAGTTATCTCCTAATAATTTTAGAAGATTTGCATTTGCTCTTGTGTGTACTAACATTTCAGGAAAATCAGACTCCAGACTACGATAACTTCAAATCAAATTCAACATGAGATATTTTGTTTATTTGAAGTTTGCATTTTTTCTTTGAATTAATTTTGAAAGGGAGTGATTGTAATTGAGTGAATAAAAAACTTACACACACACATAAGGAGATCATAAAATTTTTTACTGATCGTACGGGACGATATTGTATCGTACTGGACGATCCGTCAGTTATCTCCTATAGAGCACATAGAACGAATAGGAACTTGCCCGAAAATTTTTTTCTAAGTCCTATTCGTCTAGGACGAAATTAATTGTCGTCCGGACGATTGGTTCTCTGTAAAATTTTCGTCCAGACGAATTTTATTATCGTACGAGGCGACCGGTCCTCTAGAAAAGTTTTGACCAGACGAAATTAAATATCGTACCAGACGATCAGGCCTCTGGAAAATTTTCGTCCATACGAAAATAAATTATCATCCGTGGCGATTTGTCCTCTGAAATATTTTCGTCCAGACGAAATAAATAATCATCCAGGACGATCGGGACTCTGGAAAATTTTCGTCCAGACGAACATATTCTCGTCCAAACGATTAACCGACTTAGAACAGTTTTCAGCAGTTTCTAGAACCAACCTAGTAATAACCGTTCGTACTGGACGAACCTAGTTCGTACAGGACGATTATCTGTACGAAGTCATTTCGTACACATATTCAAATCGAGTCGTTTCAGATCGTTTAAGTAAAATCGTCCAGGACGATCCAAGATCGTACAGGACGATCCAAGATCGTACAGGATGATCCACTGCGTACAGAATTGGAAACTTGCAGTTTTTGGGCGGTTTTTCTTGTCTTTTATATAAATAGTCCAAATTAGACTGCCACCAAATCTTTTTGTCATTTGATCTTTGTGCCTCTTGAGAGAATAACCAAGGAGAGAGTGGAAGAGAGCATTCAAAGGAGGATTCCTACCACTGGAGCGAGAAGGCTTCACTTGGATTACAAAGGTAAGAGTCTCTACTTGTGAAATTGGATTTCTTCACTCTTTTCCTTCTTCCTTCTGGATTCTTGTGAGAAGATCAGTCAAGGAGATCCGGTTCTCTGCCGACACTTGGAGAGTGTGAACAGCCGAAGGGTTCTCTGCCTACACTTGGAGAGTGTGAACAGCGGAAAGGTTCTCTACCTACACTTGGAGAGTGTGAACAGTCGTAGGGTTCTCTGCCCACACTAGGAGAGTGTAAAAGGACGAAGGTTCTCTGCCAGCACTGTGGATTGTGTAAAAGGACGTAGGGTTCTCTGCCCACACTAGGAGAGTGTAAAAGGATGAAGGTTCTCTGCCAGCACTGTGGATTGTGTAAAAGGACGACAGTTCTCTGCCGCACCGGGTAGTGGTGAAAAGAGTGTGTTGTAAAGGCTTCTCCGCCTTGCTGTGGGTGCTAAAGGAGAGTCACTATTGGTTTTAGTGCAATACTCAGAGGGTGCCTCTGAGGAGTGGATGTAGGTCTGGTTATAGACCGAACCAATATAAATCTGGTGTCATTTACTTTATTGTTTTTACGTTTCCGCACTTTAAATTTCAGTTTTAACAACTCTGTGGTTGAAAAACATTTTTCTACAAACTTTAAAAGAAAATTTTATTTCGGTTTAACTTAATCTTTAAAAGAGGGTTTAAAATTTTTTAAACTACCAATTTACCCCCCTCTTGGTAGCCGTGGGACATTTACTTAGGCTTAACAACTTAATTACTGGACTCAACAAGTGGTATCAGAGCTTAGTTTCAAAATCATAAGTTTGAACTAATTTTTGATTAACGTAGATGGCTACATTTGGAAACCGAAACACTCATGAGGGTTACTCTATCACTAGACCTCCACTATTTGACAATATTCCTTTTGATTTTTGGAAAACACGCATGTCTACTTTCTTACAGTCACTTGATTATCGCATGTGGATGCTAGTCCAGGAAGGTTACTCAAAACCAACTAGATTAGTTGATGGAATTAGGGTAGAAACACCCTATGCATATTGGACTATTGAAGAACGTGACTTAGCACAATTAAATGCGAAATGTTTAAATAGCTTCTTTTGTGCTTTAAAATCTGAAGACTACATGCGAGTTTCCACTTGTAAAAGCAGAAAGGACATATGGGATAGACTTTGTATAACACTACAGGAAAAATGGCCTATACCGGCGGTTTTGACCGGCGGTTTATAGCCCGTCGGTAATACCGACGGCTCCGCCGGCGGTTAAGCCGTCGGACTCTAATGACGGCCAAATCGACGGCTTAGCTACGATACACCGTCGGTATTACCGACGGTCTCTAAACCGCCGGAAAACCGCCGGATATCAACGTGAACCGGCGGTTTTCCGGCGGTCTGAACCGCCGGTGATAAGTGATTTTGTTCCGGCAGTCTAGACCGCCGGAAAATCGCCGGTAAAAGCCCTAATACGAGCCCCCTCGCCCCGCTCATTTCATTTTCCCTGTTTCCTTCTCTCTCTCGGTCGCTCGCTCTATCGGCTCCTCCGCTCGTCCGATCAGCCCCCGACGAAGGAACTCCGACTGCCGACCCCATTCCGACCGCCGCCGACCCCAGTCCGACCGCCGCCGTCCCCAGTCCGATCGCCGCCGACGAGTTTACTCCGACGCCCGACCGCCGACCGATTCCGACCCCAAACAAACCGATTGCTCTTTTAAGGTTATTTTTTATGGTTTTTCTTTGATTATTTATTGATATTATCTTGTTAGTTAATGTTTTATACTTTAAAAATATGGGAGAGAGTTATGGTGCATAGGTTTAGGTGTGCTTGGATTAATGCTTATAATGTTTCTCAAAATCAATTTGGATTAATGCTTGGTTGTGATGCAATGGAAGTCATACATTTTTTGAGAGGTTTGATGGAGAAATATAATGAGAATAATGAGGTCCTATTGTGAAAATGTACACATATTTTTGTAGTTTAGATTGTATTTTAGTTTTATTAAAATCATTGTAATCTAGATTATTTTGAATATCGTATATACTCTGTAGATGAGCATTCTTTATGGTTTGAGATGATAGCTTGCTCTGGTGAAATAATAAATTACAAGAGTATTAGCAAGTAAATAAAAAAAGTAGGTTTAAATTTCTCATTTAGATCATGGGGCGTTACAATACACTTGTGTGGCTGATTTATAATCCTCTTTATGTGTAGGATAAATGAGTTGAGTTTTACTTGGTGTTATTGGTCGAATCTCAAATAAATTTGGAGTTCATGTCGCTCACTTAAGAATAACTATTATTTACTATGTTTATGAGTTAAATATACCCTTCTATCGTAGAGATGTAATTCATATTACCTTTATAAAGTTATTAGATATTTGGTAGGATTTTGAGTCTTCGTTGTTATTCAGCTATTTATTTATGCTGCTTGTATATCTCTTTTATTGATCATAAGAAAATATCACATAGCGTAGGCACTTTTGCCTTGTTATGTTGTATAATTCTTGTGCTTTGGAAAAACCTATTTCCTTGGGCATTATATATATTTAATATAATATTTATTTCTTTCAAAATTCATATTTTATTATGAGAAGAACACTATTAATATAGATTTTAATATGAATGAGAATAAGGAGGACTAAGTCAACTAGGGTTGACCACCTTGCCCCTTTAGGCCCCAAGTCAAATAAATGTAACATATGGATAAGCTTTTGTTCTTTTAAAGCATGATTAAGTCATTCAAAGCATAAAAATTTATTTCGTTGTATAACAGATTGTTTATGCCTCCAACATGTAGGGTACGTTTACTTCAACGTGCAAATGACTATCCAAGAAGAGAGATATTGGATGTATAATAGATTGTTGCCGGGTCGAAAAGGATTGATAGTTGAATTTATACAGGGAGTTGAAACTTTCATTCAAGTTGCATCTCAACTGCCTTCCTTTCAGCTTGATAAAATGTTTAGATGTCCGTGTTCGAAGCATAAAAATCTAGCATTCCTAAAGCCCGATGATGTGAAACTTGATTTATATCGTAGGGGATTTCTTCCAAACTATTGGATTTGGACATCACATGGCGAGTACGAGCCACATAGAGATGCTCATGCTGGTTCATCTACAGCTTATGAAATATTTGATGAAGATCAAATGAGTAGACCCTATGAAGACCTTATTTTTGATGTAGCAGGTCATAATTTAAGGTCTAATGTGGAAGAGCCACCAAATGCAGAGACACAAAAATTCTTTGAGTTATTACATTCAGCTCAAAAGCCAATTTGGGAAGGTTGCAGTACGCATTCGGAATTATCCATTGCAGTGAGGATGCTAAGTATTAAAACTGAGAATAATATTCCCCGTGAGTGTTTTAATGACGTTATTGGTCTTATGAAGGAAACTAATCCGGCTGACAATATAATTCCCTCAGACTTGTACCGAACAAAGAAATTAGTATCCAAGCTGGGTCTCACTACTACAAAGATTGATTGTTGTATCAATGGATGTATGTTATACTATAAGGATGATGCAGCGGAAGTTATTTGTCGCAGCTGCAATGCTCCTCGTTTTAAGCAGAACTCGGGAAAACAACGTCGTCCAAAGAAAGATGTGCCATATTCCCGTTTGTTTTATTTACTAATCATTCCAAGACTTCAGCGGCTCTATGCATCAATGAGTTCAGCAGGCCATATGAGATGGCATAAGGAGAAAATAGCAAAAAGTGATGTTCTTTCTCATCCATCAGATGCTGAAGCGTGGAAACATTTTGATCGAGTGCATCCTTCATTTGCTGCTGAACCCCGCAACATAAGATTGGGATTATGTACTGATGGTTTTACTCCTTATAGTCAAACAGCTACACCGTATTCTTGTTGGCCAGTTATATTAACACCATACAACCTGCCACCAGAGATGTGTATGACTACTCCATTCATGTTCTTAACTCTGATTATACCTGGACCACATAATCCGAAGGCTAAGATTGATATCTATTTGCAACCATTAATTGATGACCTTAAATTATTATGGGAAGAAGGAGTGCTCACATATGACATATCAATAAAAAAAAAATTTCTCCTTCGAGCTGCTTTGCTGTGGACTATCGGTGATTTTCCAGCTTATGGTATGTTGTCTGGTTGGAGCACAGCAGGGAAATTAGCATGTCCTTACTACATGGAGAACAGTAAAGCTTTCACATTAAAACATGGAGGGAAAAATACTTGGTTTGATTGTCATCGTATGTTTCTAAATGCTAATCATCAGTTCCGAAGAAATAAAGAAGCATTTGTTAAAAACAGAATTGAGCGATCACCTCCTCCACCCAGATTAAGTGGTGATGAGATACTACAGAGACTATCCAACATTCCAACAATTATTGATTATCCAATGCTATCAGAATCTAAATTTTTGGGTTATGGTGTTCAACATAATTGGATTAAAAAAAGTATTTTCTGGACATTACCTTATTGGAGAACTAATTTGATAAGACATAACTTGGATGTTATGCACATTGAGAAGAACTTTCTGGATAATATTTTTAATACAATTATGGATGTTAAAGGCAAGAGTAAAGATAATGTCAAAGCAAGGATGGACATTAAAGAGTTTTGTCAGCGAAAAAATTTGGAGTTGGTAACAACAACTGACGGTAAACTAATGAAGCCCAAAGCTCCTTACTCTTTCACGTTAGAGCAAAAAAGAATGATATGTCAGTGGTTTAAAGGTTTAAAAATGCCGGATGGTTATGGATCAAATATAAGCCGATGTGTTGACTTGAAATCTGCAAGGTTATTTGGACTCAAAAGTCATGATTGTCACATAATTATGGAGGTTCTTCTTCCGATCATAGTCAGTATGTTACCCGATTACATATCAAATCCGTTGATTGAGCTTAGCATTTTATTCAAAGATTTATGTTCATCTAAACTAAGTGAAAATGCTTTACGGAGGTACGAGGATAACATACCAATCATCGTATGCAAGTTAGAGAAGATATTTCCCCCGGGTTTTTTTGATTCTATGGAACATCTTCCAGTCCATCTACCTTACGAAGCTAGAGTTGGTGGACCTGTACAATATCGTTGGATGTATCCTTTCGAAAGGTAAATGTGTTAAGATTTTTATTAATTACTCAATATTTTTGAATCAGTTAAGATAACATATTTTTATTTGATTAATAGATATCTGAACAAGTTGAAGAAATATGTTAAGAATAAAGCACGACCAGAATGATCGATATGTGAAGCATATTTATCTCAAGAAACAACTCACTTTTGCTCATACTATTTCGAGCCACATGTAAGGAGTACAAGAACAAAAATGGGTCGTAACATGGACTTCGATGTAGAAGAACAATCACATGCTACACTAACAGTATTTAGAAGGCAAGGAAAGCCTAGTGGCAAATGTGTTGAAAGATATCTCAACGATTTAGAAATAAATACAGCGAATTTGTATATACTACTGAACTGTGAAGAAGTTGAGCCAATCTTAGAGTAAGTTATTACATAATATTAATAATAAATTAGTAATGTTTATTTAAAATACTTATGTATTATTTGTCACCAGGTATTTCGTAAGCAATTTGCCTTTGACAGATTCAAGGGAAATTGAGCAAGCTGTTGCAAATGAATTTCCAACTTGGTTCAGATCATATGTGAGTACATTTTTTTTTATAAATTTAAATCTTATTTATTATCAAAAATACTAAAATTTGAAAATATTTTTAGGTACAAAATCCTGATAACAAATGTTTCGATAAAGGTTTGCAAGCATTAGCATGGGGTCCAATGCGAAAAGTAAAAACTTGGCCAATATATATAGTGAATGGGTTCAGATTTCATACCAAATCGTGGAGTGAAGGAAGAAAAACTGAAAATTGTGGAGTATGTGTTAGAGGAAACACTCATGAAGAAGATGAGTGTGATTATTATGGTATTTTGAATGAGGTCCTTGACTTGGAATACCCAGGCAAAGATGAGAACTTTGTATGCTTATTTAACTATCAGTGGTATGATCCAGTACAAAATAGAGGCACAAGGGTTCATCCTGTGTATGGTTTAGTAGATGTTAAACATAGTAGAAGATACGAAAAGTTTGATCCATTTGTGTTAGCAAGTCAAGCTATTCAAGTTTATTTCAGCAAATATCCCAGTGGTCGCAGAGACAAACAAGATTGGCTAGCTGTCATAAAAACAAAAGCACGGGAAATAATTGATCAACAATACATTGTAGCAACTGCACATCAAGAGGATGAGATGTCAAGTTATATGCCTGTTGAAATTGAGGATATGCTAACTACAACCTCTACTATTGAAATGGAGTTAGAAGATGTCAATAGTTCAACTAGTTCAGAAGAAGAAGAGAACCAGGATGAAAGTGAAGATACTCTTGAGAGTGATGAAAATAGTTTTGATGATTCTGATTAGTTTCTATAATTTAGAATTGTAGAATTTAAATGTTTTGTAATTTTTATTACTGCTTAGAAATGATATTGTATTTTGCCACATTGTCTTTTATTAACTGCTTCATTAACTGCTTCTCGTAATTCATTACCTGCTTCATTAACTGCTTCATTAACTATTTTATTAACTGCTTTATTAACTGTTTTATTAACTGTTTCTCAATTATTATTTTTTTAATATTGCAGATGGCTTCAGGCGACGATCCTCCTCGTAAATCATTTGCCTCAAAGTTCTGCCGGAAGAAGATTACGACTAGCAGAGTACCCACACAGACTGAGGTAGGTGAGGGGCCTTCAGTTGCACCAGATCTACCTACACCACCACCGCCACCACCTGCCAGAAGCCAGCAGCCTTCACCAGAGCAGGGTCAGGGACAGTTAGATCCACCTCTTGTTGTACCTCCATACTTCCCTGGCCACTTCCCTCCCAGCTCGACGAGTCCTCGCTTCCCCTCTCTAGATCAGACACATGCTTCTCCATTCTATCCATATTACCCCCCACCATCATCACAGGCTGCTGGTCCATCCACTGGTCCTCACCCTCCTTACCCTTACCCATATTACTACCTCTATCCGGTGCAGCATGAACAGGGTGGACCATCACGACCACCAGAGGTTGGCGCTACCGATCCTGCAACAGCAACAGATAAGCGTCAATACATCGAGCCTGACGGCGATAAGTAAATTCAATTTAAGTTATTCAGTTGTTTTTATTTTGATATATTACATGTTATTGATAAACAAAGTCACTTACAGCTTCAATCCTTCAAGGCCACCTATACATATGATCCGGGATATAATAAAGAATAAGTATGATGCTCCTTACTTATCCTGGAAGAAGATCCCAAAGCCAGTTAGAGATATGTGGTTTGGAGAATTTCAGGTAATTTTTTTTTGGTATGGTTTCAAATATATGATTTAATTTGTACTAATCTTTTTGATATTGCCTAAATTTATACATAAAGAATTTAGGTGGTTTCCTGAGTACAGCACGAGGATCAGATCAAATTTTGAGAGGAGAGGAGCGACCCGTCTCAGAGACATGTTCACGGACATTAGAAAGTCCGGGCAGAGGCCTAATTGGATTGGAGAGGGCGTTTGGGCAGATTTGAGTAGTGCTTGGGCTACCCCAGAGTTTATAAAAATGAGAGAGCAGAATAAACAGAACAGAGCCTCTGACAGCGGCGGTTTAGGAAGCTCTCTTCATACTGGTGGATCTGTACCTCATACAGAACATAGGCGGCGACTGGTAAGTGTTTTGAAATGGTTTATTACATATATTTATGTTAGTATAACTAAGCATCAAATTTGCAGAAAGAGCACCTGGGTCGGGAGCCAACACCATTGGAGCTGCATACAAGAACTCATCAACATCAAGCTGACCACCAGTGGGTTGATGAGAAGTCTAAGAAGGCTCATGTGAGTAAAATTTGTTGGATTTTTAGAATAAAAATTTATTTTAATAAAACTATTTGTAACTCGCAGGATGATTTCTTACGAGCTAGAGAAAGTCGGCAGTCCACTGGCGATGGATCATCTTCTGGATCGGCCCATATTTCTGAGTATCAGACATGGTCAGAAGTTGTTGGTGGAAGACAGAGGGGGAGGGTATATGGCATGGGTTCACAGGCTTTTGCTATTGAGGGCAGTTCATACACCTCTGCATTTCATGATCCAAGTGGAGCTGAAGAATCTGTAAGTGAGAGGGTTGCAGCACTTACTAGAGAGATTGAAGAGATGAAAAGGGTTCAAGCTAGAGAGATTGAAGAAATGAGGAAGGCTCGGAATGAAATGCAAGCACGGTTGCAATCCTACACAGCTGAAAAACAAAGGAAGAAGGACCAACAGGAGCAGCCATCTGCAGACAGTGAGGATACCGATGATGATTAGATGTTATGAATGTATTAATTAGAACTTGGGAACTTCTGAACTTGTGATTGTAACATTATCATGAACTATCTTGTGAATTTGTGATTGTAATGTTGTGATGAATTTTGTATTTTCTGGTTGTGATGAATATAGTGGCGTGTTGCCCAACATATATATGCTTTTTCTGCAGGTTTAGACTTTAGGGTGAACCTCCCTCAAATAGAGGGGATGCTGTCAATTTTTTTTTTCAGGTGCTACAGGTTTCCGGCGGCTAACCGGCAGTTTAGCCGTCGGAAACTACGATACCGGACGGACAAGATAAAGCCGCCGGTTATATTATTAAACCGCCGGTACGTATCGGCGGCTTACCGACGGCCATCGGCGGTTATACGATGGACGCACGACGGTTTAAACCGTCGGTAATACTGACGGCTACAACCACCGTCAACCGCCGGTACTTTACCGGCGGTCTAACGGCGCCGTCCGGCGGTCTAATGAACCAGACGATGCCAGGTTTAACCGCCGGAAAACTGCTGGTACTTTGACCGGCGGTTTGCCGGCGGTTACAATACCGGCGGCCAAACCGCCGGAATACCGACGGTTAAAATTCTGGTGTTCCCCGGCGGTATTTGCCGCCGGAAAACCGCCGTAAAAATAAACCGCCAGTAAAAAGCCGTCGGAATTGGTTTCCTACGCCGTTTTTACCGGCGGTTACCAAACCGCCGTTAGACCGCCGGTAACGTAAAAAACCGCCGGTAATTCTACACTAACCGCCGGAAAAAACCGCCGATTTTCAGCGTTTTCCCTGTAGTGTAACTTATGAAGGGACAAATGAGGTTAAGCAATCAAGACTCAATATCTTGTTACATGATTACGAATTATTTCGCATTAAACCTAATGAATCTATTTCAGACATGTGCACAAGATTCACTCAAATTGTCAACTCTTTGCATGCATTTGGTAGGGAATTAACTAATGCTGAAATGGTCAATAAAATTCTTCGTTGTTTACCTACTGCATACGATGCTAAAATTACTGCAATTACAGAGTCTAAAGATCTAAACATTTATTCCATTGACAATCTTCTTGGTTCACTCATTGCTTATGAGCAAGGAGTAAGTCAAAGAAAGATTGATGCAGGTGAACCAAGAAAGGACAAGAATATTGCACTAAATGTGGAAGAGTCCGAAATTGAACACTCACAACCTGAGGATGAAGACGATATTGCATTGATGACTAGACAATTCAGAAGCTTTTTAAAGAGGAAGCAGAAGAGACGCCAGCAATGGAATAGAGGTAAGTATAACAGAAATGGCAAGATTTCTAATGAAGTGATTTGTTATGAATGCAGGAAACCAGGTCATATAAAGACTGATTGTCCAAAACTCAAAGCCACTCCTAGCAAGGAGAAGATAGAGGAGAAATCAATTGTAAAGAAGGGCAAGAAGAAGCTTCAAAAGGCTTTTTGGGCGGACTCAGCTTCAGACTCATCTGAGACTAAAAAAGAAGAAGAAGTCACCAACCTTTGCTTGATGGCAGATAATGCTGAACAATCAGATCAAGAAGAGGTATGTGATTTAACCTATAATGAATTGTTTGAAGTTTCTGAACACATGCATGATGCATATAGGAAAATAAAAAAGATGCATGCTAGTTTAGTTTTAGAATTAGAAGAGCTTAATAAGGAACACGAAATCCTTAGGAAAGATCATGCTTTAATTGATAACAACCACATGAAACTACTTGATGAATATGATGACTTGAATAAAAATTTTGAGAATTTAAAATCATCCTATGCTGAACTTGAAAAAGAATTTAAGAATTTTAAGGATGAATGTGAGAGCAAGACATATAGAATCAATTATACCAATCGAATCTTGGAAGATATGAATTCATTTTACAAACTCACTATAAGAGCTCTCGAGGATAATAGGAACCCCCCTAAACTTGAAGATTTTACAAATCCTAAATATTATCCAAAATTCATGAAATCCCTTAGAAGACAATCATATGAAAGAAAACATAGGAATACTTTTCCTAATGTTAAATGTAACAATTATGGATTTTTGGGACATATATCTCACACCTGCACTTTAAAGATGAAAACTAATTTGGTGTAGAGAACTAAGATGTATAAACCTAGACATATCATACATGCATCTGATTATAAATTTCATAAAGGTGAACCCAAACTAGTTTGGGTTCCCAGGTCTAACATTTGAGATTTTTGCAGGAATACTCTCACACAAGACCTCGTGAGAGTATATGGTACCTGGACAGTGGATGTTCAAAGCACATGACTGGAGATACTGCTCAATTCATAACGCTGGAAGCCAGGAGTGGAGGCAAGGTTACACTTGGAGATAATACCATAAAGAAAGTGGTTAGATCAGGTATAATTGGAAATTTGAAAAACTTTTTCATAGACAATGTGTTATTAGTTGAAGGCTTAAAACATAATTTGCTTAGCATAAGTCAGCTATGTGATAAGGGCTATAATGTAAAATTTTTACCTACTAGCTGCATAATTAGCCTAAATGGGAAAATTGTTTTAAATGGAAAAAGGGTAAACAATGTCTACATGCTAGATTTAAATTGTATTCAATCTCCTACTGCTTTTTGTTTGAAAACTGTTTCAGATGAATCATGGCTTTGGCATAGGAGACTTTGTCATTCTAGTATGAAAAATCTTAGAAGAATTACCCAAAAGAATTTGGTGAGAGGTATACCTAAACTAGACTTTATCAAGGACCATCTATGTGATGCATGTCAATTAGGAAAATAAGTGAAGTCCTCTTTTAAGTCCAATAAAGATCTTAGGACCAGTAAACCTTTAGAAATTCTGCACATGGATCTTTTTGGACTTGTAGGCACTGTAAGTCTAGGAGGAAAGGTATATGGATTTGTTATAGTAGATGATTTTTTAAGATTCACCTGGGTTAAATTTCTTTTTCATAAGAGTGAATCATTTGAGGAATTCAGAAATTTTTCAACTTGGATACAAAGAAAACTAGGATGTGAAATAATTTCTCTACAAAGTGATCATGGAGGAGAATTTGAAAATGAAAGATTTGAAAATTTCTGTAAAGAAAAGGGGATTGATCATAATTTTTCTGCACTTAAAACTCCTCAACAAAATGGAGTAGTTGAAAGGAAGAACAGAACATTAATAGAAGCCGCCCGAGCAATGTTAGCAGAATACTCGCTTCCTAGATATTTTTGGGCTGAGGCGGTTAGCACTGCATGCTATGTTCTGAATATGGTGAATGTGAGATCAAATTTGAATAAAACATCCTATGAGTTGCTAAAAGGAAGAACACCAAATTTGTCTCATTTGCATGTATTTGGTTGCAAGGTGTTCATACATAATAATGGAAAATCTGCCTTAGGAAAATTTGATCCAAAATTAGATGAAGGAATTTTTGTTGGATATTCAAGTGTTGGAAAATCTTATAGAGTATTCAACAAAAGAACTTTAGTCATTGAAGAAACCACACATGTTGTATTTGATGAGAATGGAAACATGGAAGAGCCAAATATTATTGAAGAAGAAATTGAAGAAAACTCCCAAAAGATTGATAGATTAAATTTGGAAGAAAATGTGGAAGAAAATTTAGAAAGAGAAGACCCTTTGCCTAGAGATTTGAGATTTTCTAAAAACCACCCAAAGGAATTGATTATAGGTGAACCAAGTGAGGGTGTTAGAACTAGGCGTGGATTAAACAAGGAAGTCAATCATTCAGCCTTTATTTCAACTATTGAACCCACTAACATTGATCAAGCACTTTCTGATGAATTTTGGATATTGGCCATGCAAGAAGAGTTAAATCAATTTGTAAGAAATAAAGTTTGGGAACTAACTACAAGGCCAAAAGGTCAAAGTGTTGTTGGAACCAAGTGGGTGTTCAAAAATAAAATGAATGACTCAGGAGTAGTCATAGAAATAAGGCTAGATTAGTAGCTAAGGGGTATAATCAAATTGAAGGAATTGATTTTGAGGAAACTTTTGCCCCTGTAGCTAGACTTGAAGCAATTAGGGTTTTACTAGCCTTTGCCTGTTTTAAAGGTTTTAAATTATTTCAAATGGATGTCAAAAGTGCCTTTTTAAATGTGGTAATTGAGGAAGATGTTTTTGTAGAACAACCTCAAGGTTTTGAAAATTCTAAATTTCCAAATCATGTTTTCAAATTAAAAAAGGCATTATATGGATTGAAACAGGCACCTAGGGCTTGGTATGAGAGGTTGAGCACCTTCATACTTGAAAGATCTTTTGAAAAAGGAAGTGTGGATACAACTCTCTTTTTAAGAAAAATTGGAAAGGATATACTTATTGTTCAAATTTATGTGGATGATATCATCTTTGGATCTTCAAATAAACATCTTTGTGATGATTTTTCTAAAACAATGAGTAGTGAATTTGAAATGAGTCTAATGGGAGATTTAAATTACTTTCTAGGATTTAGCATTAAGCAACTTGAGGAATGTACTTTTCTTAGTCAAACTAAATATATTAAGGACATCCTCAAAAAATATGAAATGGATAATGCTAAACCTATTAGTACACCAATGAGTTTTTCAGTTCAGTTGGATAAGGACCTTAAGGGAAAATCTGTTGATCAAAAGAAATTTAGAGGGATAATTGGATCTTTACTTTACTTGACTGCTAGCCGACCAGATATTATGTTCAGTGTTTGCTTATGTGCTAGATTTCAATCAGATCCAAAAGAATCGTATTTGACAGCAGTGAAAAGGATTTTAAGATATCTACTAGGAACTCAAAACTTAGGGATTTGGTATCCTAAGTTTAGCTCTTCATTTGAAATTATTGGTTACTCAGATTCTGACTTTGCAGGCTGTAGAGTGGATAAGAAAAGCACTTCTGGAACATGTCAATTCATTGGAAATTCATTAGTTTCATGGTCTAGTAGAAAACAAAATTCAGTGGCACTATCTACTGCAGAAGCATAATACATTGCATTATGAAGTTGTGTGGCACAAGTACTTTGGTTAAAACAACAGTTGATTGATTTAGGATTAACTATAGGCACTATTCCAATTTATTGTGACAATACTAGTGCTATTTGCATTTCCAAAAATCCTATTCAACATTCTAGAACCAAACACATTGATATAAGGTATCATTTCATAAGGGATAATGTATCCGAAGAAGAAATTGAACTCATACATGTTTCAGCTGAAAATCAACTTGCAAACATTTTTACAAAACCTTTAGCCTTTGATACCTTCAGTACTTTAAGAATAAGGCTTGGTGTTATTGATTTGAATGCTTAAACAAAATGTCTTTGCAACATTAATATTTGTTGTGTTTTATTTTTGATTTTGTGAAATTTTTTGTGTTTTTGAATGAATTATTTTTGGGTCTATGGTTTTGTTTTATGTTTTATGTGTTTTTTTGAATATTTTGTTTGATTATCTTAATTTAAAAAATAGAAATTAAAAAATTTTGGAGGAAATCGTCCGGGACAAATATGATTTCGTACGGGACGATATGTGAAATAACAGTTTGCGCGAATTTTAACCGTTTTTTAGAGCAGTTTTTAATTAGATCGTCTGTACGATAGGAATATCGTCCAGGACGAAAATTTTTTCTCTCAAACATCGGGACGATTGAATGGAGCGGTTGAGTGGATAAGACAGTTATTAATATGGACTTCGTCTGTACGAAGTTTTTGTTCGTCCAAACGAACATGTGTCGGTTCATTGTAGGGGACGGTTTTGAAGAGACATTAAAACGATTTACTTTTTGATCGTCTGTACAAAACTTTTTCGTCTGTACGATCGGTCAAGTCAAAAAGCATGTACGAAGGGACGCATCGTAAGTTGTGTTGATTACGAAAAGCCGTTACATTTTGGACGAATTGGATCGTCTATACGAAATTATTTCGTCCAGACGAATGATGATTTTTCGTCCAGGACGAACGTATCGTTTTTCTTTAAATATGAAGGCTTTCTAACTTAACAATCACACTTCCAAACTTCATTTTCAATCCCTTTCTACTTAAAATCGACAATGGCCTCCTCAAGCAAGAGACAAAAGGTGTTGGTGAAGAAACCAAATAGGAATGCCCCAGACAACTTTCTTTCTAAGACGAATGAGGAATCTTTTCCTCGTTTTGCATCCGCCAAAATCACTCCCTCTCGCATTCTAATTCAAACTGAGTTGAAATTTCGGGTAATGCACCTCTTCGCCTCAACCCAATTTCATTTCATTCTTTCTCTCGTCCACATCTACAACAAGCAAACCTGCCACTACTTTCTAGCGAACATGAGTTTTAATTCTGACCACTCCACCATTAGTTCTTATGTTTTTAAGCAAAAAGTTGAGATCACCAAGCACGACCTTGGTGCATTTTTAAACTTAAGAACTGATGGATATAGAGCCCACACCCTAATGTTAGAAACCTCCTTCAAATGGTTTCATATCAATAGGGTAATTAGAGAAAATGGTATTGACAATCATGTTGCTAGAGTCTCCGGAATGACCAAAAATGTCCGAATCATCCAGCATATCCTTCGATCCTCAATCATTCCTAAAGTTGGTGATAGGATTAACATTACTCCTCTCCTTTCTTCTCTAACTTTTTTAATTATGGAAGGCCATCCTATTGACGAAGCCCAACTTATCATAGACCATATCTATGGGCTTTAAAAAATAGGACATGCAGATCAGAAGAGGAAGAAGAACATTTCATTAGTACACTTAATTACTTACATTTTGGAAAAGAAATACAACATAGTGCATTCTGATGAAGAATACGAAGAGCCAGTTTACTATAATGATGCATCATTCAGATTGCTCTTCAAGGAGGAAAAAGGAAAAGCACATGCCAGTGCTTCAGAAGAGGAGGAAGAAGAAGGAGAGCAAACTTCTGCTCCTCAATCAGATTATCAGAATCTGATTGAAAGATTTGATAGATTAGAGACTCACATTGATCAAAGGTTTGATCAATTTGATGCTCAACTTACGCAGCAGCAACAAGACATTAGTAATATTAGAAATGAAGTACATGAAATTAATACCAATGTAATGTTGATGGCCTCCTACTTCAACCTTTTTGGCGGCATTCCTCCTTCTCCTCCAGAACAGTAGAGTTGTTGTATTCATTTTTTATGTTTTTATTGTATTTGTTTAATTGTTAAGTGTTTGTGTTTATGTTGGTTTTTCTTTTTAAGTTCAAAGTATTTTCTTCTTATTTTTTAGATATTATGTAATCCGTTCATTAATATCAATGAAAGTTATTATGTTTTTTCAAATTTGATTTGTTTTTGGAATGTGGTTAATGTTTATGAATTTCATTAGTATTATTTAATCTTCATAGTGCTTAAATTAGATTGTAATTTAAGATTATCTATATTAGAAAATCTAGTCTTTCTAAATTTATAAGTTGTTTATAACTTGTTGTAATTAGAACTTTTAAATTCATGATTATTCATTTAGACTACATAAAAGTTAATATTACTATTGCAATTTAGATGTTTTCTTATTTTGTATTTCTATGCTCAAGTGATATTTATGCACTTAGAAATATTTAAAATTTTAGATTATAGATTTTGGAAATAAGTGGTCTCAATTACTCTTGAACATTGTACAAAATGTACAAAAATCAAAATGAATTCGCAAAGATTTGCAAAGTGAAAAAGAGGCACAAAATAAGTCCAACCAAGAAAAAATGCACAAAATTGTGCCCCAAAATTTTTGAAAAAGATGCGCAAAGCACCACATGTGGTAATTCTCTTCTTTCCAAATTCGTTAAATCTCCTAATTCAAATTGATCTTATGTTCATTTATATTCTATTGAACTTTGAAATATAGAATTTTTATACATCTCTCTTGTAATGTTTTTCTATAGTCAAATGTCTAAATTGAATCATGTCTTTGATAAATTCTTCTTACTTACAATGTTATATCACTTCTTAAATTTTATGAATTTCTATGATTGACCTAATATCTTTAGTTTAAAATTGCATACCCTATGTCAATCACCATTTAGATTAAATTTTAAAAATGAATTTCATATAATTACTTACATTTCTTGTCTATTTCTTATTCACTTTTTGTTGCTGTCAAAAAGGGGAAGAAATTATTGTGTTTTCTGTTTTGATTGTTCTGTTTGCAAGTTTTTTTTTACTTTGTAGTTGTTTGTGTTAAAATTTTTGAAAAATAAAAATATTGTTCATTATGCCTCCTTATTTTAATGTATTTATCAATTCAGGGGGAGTTTAGGAGATAAGAGATTTGTTTAACTTGAAACCATACAAACAATAATTGTTTTGCCATCATCAAAAAGGGGAAGATTGTTAGAATAGTTGCTATTTGAATTATTTATATTTTTTGCAACTTTTGTAGTTTTGATGATTCCAAACATTATTGTTCAAATGTGTAGTTATCTCCTAACAATTTTAGAAGATTTGCATTTGCTCTTGTGTGTACTAACATTTCAGGAAAATCAGACTCCAGACTACGATAACTTCAAATCAAATTCAACATGAGATATTTTGTTTATTTGAAGTTTGCATTTTTTCTTTGAATTAATTTTGAAAGAGAGTGATTGTAATTGAGTGAATAAAAAACTTACACACACACATAAGGAGATCATAAAATTTTTTACTGATCGTACGGGACGATATTGTATCGTACTGGACGATCCGTCAGTTATCTCCTATAGAGCACATGGAACGAATAGGAACTTGCCTGAAAAATTTTTTCTAAGTCCTTTTCGTCCAGGACGAAATTAATTGTCGTCCCGGACGATTGGTTCTCTGTAAAATTTTCGTCCAGACGAATTTTATTATCGTACGAGGCAACCGGTCCTCTGGAAAATTTTCGTCCAGACGAAATTAAATATCGTACCAGACGATCAGGTCTCTGGAAAATTTTCGTCCATACGAAAATAAATTATCGTCCGTGGCAATTTGTCCTCTGAAATATTTTTGTCCAGACGAAATAAATAATCGTCCAGGATGATCGGGTCTTTGGAAAATTTTCGTCCAGACGAACATATTCTCGTCCAAACGATTAACCGACTTAGAATAGTTTTCAGCAGTTTCTAGAACCAACCTAGTAATAACCATTCGTACTGGACGAACCTAGTTCGTACAGGACGATCATCTGTACGAAGTCATTTCGTACACATATTCAAATAGGGTCGTTTCAGATCATTTAAGTAAAATCGTCTAGGACGATCCAAGATCGTACAGGACGATCCACTGCGTACAAAATTGGAAACTTGCAGTTTTTGGGCGGTTTTTCTTGTCTTTTATATAAATAGTCCAAATTAGACTGCCACCAAATCTTTTTGTCATTTGATCTTCGTGCCTCTTGAGAGAATAGCCAAGGAGAGAGTGGAAGAGAGCATTCAAAGGAGGATTCCTACCACTGGAGCGAGAAGGCTTCACTTGGATTACAAAGGTAAGAGTCTCTACTTGTGAAATTGGATTTCTTCACTCTTTTCCTTCTTCTATCTAGATTCTTGTGAGAAGATCAGTCAAGGAGATCCGGTTCTCTGCCGACACTTGGAGAGTGTGAACAGCCGAAGGGTTCTCTGCCTACACTTGGAGAGTGTGAACAGCGGAAAGGTTCTCTACCTACACTTGGAGAGTGTGAACAGCCGTAGGGTTCTCTGCCCACACTAGGAGAGTGTAAAAGGACAAAGGTTCTCTGCCAGCACTGTGGATTGTGTAAAAGGATGTAGGGTTCTCTGCCCACACTAGGAGAGTGTAAAAGGACGAAGGTTCTCTGCCAGCACTGTGGATTGTGTAAAAGGACGACGGTTCTCTACCGCACCGGGTAGTGGTGAAAAGAGTGTGTTGTAAAGGCTTCTCCGCCTTGCTGTGGGTACTAAAGGAGAGTCACTATTGGTTTTAGTGCAATACTCAGAGGGTGCCTCTGAGGAATGGATGTAGGTCTGGTTATAGACCGAACCACTATAAATCTGGTGTCATTTACTTTATTGTTTTTACATTTCCGCACTTTAAATTTTAGTTTTAACAACTCTGTGGTTGAAAAACATTTTTCTACAAACTTTAAAAGAAAATTTTATTTCGGTTTAACTTAATCTTTAAAAGAGGGTTTAAAATTTTTTTAAACTACCAATTCACCCCCCTCTTGGTAGCCGTGGGACATTTACTTAGGCTTAACAACCTAATTACTGGACTCAACAAACTCACCAGACACAGCCTTCCTCCACTTGTTAGATTTCGCGAAAGGGGAAAAATGCTGTTGAAAGAGGCTGAAGTTGTGGCTAAGGTAAGGAGATCGGAGCTCTTACGTGCGAATGGCAGTCGGTTTGTGGAAGTATCAGCTAGGGATTCTCAATCAAGAGGCTATGCAATGGCAGGAGGACGCCATGGAAGCTATTGTAGGTGATTTGTGTGTGCTCGAATGGGATGCGAAGTTGAACCCTCGTTGAAGGCATAATGACTGTTAATGGATACAAACTTGTTTATCTCTATTCATTTGTGAGGAGAAATTATAGGAGCGAAGAAGATGACGACGTTGTGTGTACGTGCGAGGGTAAAATAGAGAAAATATGAGAGGAGATCATGGACCGCTATAAAAAGGCGCTCAACTGTAGCTTTCACGTTTCCACAAAAAACACCGATTTTGAGAATCTATGAAGGGAAAGAAGTTTTACCAAACAAAAAATAAAATTTAATTTTACCATTTTAAAAATGAACAAGTCGTAAAATCACCCAACCAAATGAAGCATAAGCCATTTCGTTAAATAGAGAAAAAATGAAGCTGAGAGAAAAGAGAGCAGAGAGAGCAGAAGAAAAGCTAGGGTTTGACGCACATTGAGCCATTTTTGTCTGTTGGCTCAATTGAAAATTTTGTTCTTCTCGAGGTAGATTATGTTTTAGTTATTTCAGTTATCAATGACTTGATATTTTTAGAATTTTTTTGATCAAATTTATATTTTTATTATCAAAAAATAAGGACAACTTCGTTTAAGTAAAACTTTCTTCGCATAACATTTATATGTTATAGAAATTGAGATTATGAATATTTTGATTATTTTTTATAAATTTTTTGTCAAATGATTTTGAAAAAAAAAAATTTACCTATTCAAAATTTTATTTTTACATTTAAAAATAGTGCTTTAGTTCAATTAATGCTTAAAAATATTGTTATATATTATCTTTGATAATTTGATAAATTTTTTAAAATATGAATTTATGCTATGTAGGATTTTCTATTGCCTACCATTGAGGCATTTTAACAATTTCTAAATTTAGTCTAATTCTCATTTAATTAATAAAATGCATTAAAAAATAGTAAAGAAATATGATGTGATGTGATGCTATGCCGGTGTTAGTGGGCTACCGATGTGAGATTCTATTATGCATGAATCGGTGAGCTGCCGAGGAGGAATTCTAATATAACATGTGATGTTATGTCGGAGCTATTGGGCTACCCAGGTGAGATTTTAATATAACATCACTACCAAAAAAATAGTATTTTTCGCATCAACTTTTTCTAACGATTTTGAAACCGCTGCAAAAACAATTCTTTGGCATCGGTTTTAACCGATCCAATTAACACACAAAATATCGCACCCAACACTTAAAATACTTGAACCCCTAATTCCTCTATTTCTCCTCCCGCGAATGCAAACCGACCAAAATTCTGGAGCGAACGCAAGCGACGGGCACGACTCTTCTCCTCATGTGACGTGGGGCGCTGGCACAGTTCTTCTCCTCAAGCGACGGGCGCGATTCTTCTCCTCTGGCTGGCCGTTCCTCACTATAAATCTCTTTCCCTCCTTCCTCTTCTTCTTCTCATTCTTCTTCTTCATGCTCTTTTCCCTCTTATTCTCATTCTTCTTCTTATCTCCTTATATTAGCCCTAAAATTAGAAATTAAATGGAAGAAAATAAACATCAATAAAAATTTCTTTTGCAAATCACCAACCCTAAAGAATTTCACCCGCTTCGAGGCCAAGGCCTACGCCCATTGACGCCGACTCCGATGCTTGTATTCTAACAAAAACTTCTTTGTAGTTTCTCTTTAGGTTCTTCCCAAGTGTGATTCTCTATTGATTCAACCTGTGTTTTATTAATTTTTATTTTTAATTGCACTGTGAATTGAGATTTTTTAGCTGCTTAATTAGTGGACCTTATAGGCTAAATTCTCCATATGGATGAATGACTTGCTTTTAATTGCAATATGAATTGGGATTTTAGATTTTTTTTTTTGGTTTTGAAACTGCTGTCTATTCAAATATTTCTTCTATTTGATAAGAATTCTGCCATTACAGACATGGAATACCTAGACTTTCATATTACATACAGTTTAGACTTTCAGGCAATATTCCAATAGGCTTGTAATTTTTCTTGATCCTGAATTTCCTATGCAAAGTTTCTATTAAGAAATCATTATATTATAATTTTTACTACATGCTAGATATGGTGTTACTTCGTAAATCTTAAGACAATCTTAGAATGATACTTCTGGAAAACTAATTTTTCTTACTAATTGGTCTTTCTAATTCAATTACTTGCTTATTAGTGCAGCTTTTGTTCTCCATTTCATTGCCTAACCTACCCAAGGCTTTATTTTCAGTAGTTTAACCATTTATATGTTTTAGTAGTTAACAACATCTCGAGATCAATGCACTCTACCTGTTCGGTTAAATGCCCCATCATAATAATAAATTCAAAATAGTTTGCCACATTAATGATGTTTAATGAGTTAATATGAAAATGAATTTTATATTATCTTGTAATTAATATTTTATTTTTTAAATAATAAATTCAAAATAAATTTCTAAACTATCTATGTCAGTTGAATGAAAAAAATTGAGAAATTTTTTGAAATAATATATTTGTGCCCTCGCTCTAACAAGTTTCTGGCTCTGCCTCTGGTTCATTCCAACAAAAATGCCTACTGGTTATCTTCTTGATATTTGTCATTGTGTCGGTTTTTTCTTTTACTTCATGTAGTTTTTTTTTTTTGCGTACTTTGATTGGTTTGTTGTTGTTTAATTCCAATTTTATTTAATAAGTGGATAATTTATTTCTCTTTAGTTTGTAGTGGATGACTTTATTTCTCTTTAGTTTGAGATTAAGTTTTTATGTGCTATTTTACATGATTTAACAAAAAGAACAGAAGTTCATATTACTGCTGCTAAAAGAACCGTTCTAAAACTACATACTGCGGCGGTTTAAATAGCACTGTGGAAGCCGTTTGCAGCGATAACAAATACGGCGGATATGCAGTGGTTTGAAAATCGCTACAAATTTAATAGTAGGTGTTATAACCACTGATGTAGGGTAGAAAAAGTGCTACGATGGCCTATTTTATTAGTAGTGCATGTGATGTTATACCGAAGCCAGCGGGCTACTAAGATAATATTTTAATATGAGATGTGTTATGATGCTGAACCCTGAGGGATATTTTGAAAATTGTTATAATACATTTATTCATATTTCAATTTAGTACAACTCATTGATTAATTAAATTCATTCAATATCCGTATATATTTCAATTTTATCTTTTCGTATAGTACTTCAGTTTATTATTACAGCACAATATTTTTAGTTCTTTTGGTTTAAATTATTATTTCTATTTTAGGCTATGATAGCCTATTGAGTTGTGCTAGTTCACTTCTACTTTTGCTTTTATTTTCAAGTTAGGGAAAGGATAAAGAGCTAGGTGAGCGGTTTTAGATAGCAAGCTTCAACAAATGCTATATGTATATTTTGATTAGTTTTGATTTATGTTGGTTTGGCTTTTATTTTGTTATGTAGTATGTTACCAAGCACTATTGTACATATCTTAAATTGTATATGTATTTTTGGATAATAAATAGAAATTTATTTTGAGATTCATTATTCTTTCTTTTTATTTGTATTTAGCAGTGGCTATGTGATCTGTTTAAATTAAAAGTTTTATTTAGTACTTCTCCAATTGGATTTTAAGGTTTGTGTTTTGCCACATTCGGATACGATATGACTTGTATTATATCAGATCATATTGGGTCAAGTTGTGACAAGCTTTTTAATATCAAAACAAGGTTGGAGAAGCAATTCTTAACAAAGCCATATGATTTAATCTATAGAAGTGAGATACTTTTAGATGGTTTTGGGTGCTCATTTTTTTTATTTTTCATATGTATGTGTTGCATTCAGCTACATTCAGTATTTTGAGATGGCTGACCCATCTTAGCTAGTTCAAGATATGACCAATGGTTAAAGCTCTTGTGAGATAGCTCAGTTCGGGTTACAACTCCTAAGATTAATTATAAGATAGTTTCTCAAATAACAAGTTTGGTAACATAATTGATAGACACGGGTAATACAAGGGTTTTTAGTAACCAATTTGATGGCATGGAAAGATATTTATAAAATTTCATGAGATTATAATCTATTGGATTATCAGGTGTCAATGAGATTAAAGAGATTGAGGATTGGCTAATAAAAATAGATAAAATTTTGGATGAGATGAATTATCCTTCTGAGAGGAGAGTTATGTTAGTTGTATTTTTGTTAGATGATGAGGCATAATATTGGTGGTTGAGAAAATAAAAGGATAAGTTTCTAGGTCATGCAAATACCGTGATTACTTGGGAGGAGTTTACAGAGACATTTAGGATATTATTTGTGAAACCCCTTAAGTAAATGAAAGCAAAACTCTTAAATATTGAGGCACCTTTTGTTGTAATGATTAAAATTTTTGTAAGAAATTCCCCAATTAATCATGCTCATCCTAAAGAAATTCTGTGATGGGTGATCTACTGGGAAGTTACACAAACAAGATAAAATCATGAGGCTCTTATGCTAAAGTGAACAATATCTCGATAGTTAAGAGTTTGGGCTGTTATAAATGGTATCAAAGCAATACACCAATCGAAAGATGGTCACTAAGTTTCATACAAGACAAAGTTCTACGTTATGGGAGCCACCTCTTGAATCATGTATAAGATAAAGTGTTACATGATGGGAGCCACCACTTGAACTTATAGGGGCCACATTTAAAATCATATCTATATGGTGGATGATTCTTATATAAAGAGGCTGATGAGGACATCAGTTATTTAAATGGGGGGAGATTGTGAAACCCCTAAAGTAAATAAAAGTTAAACCCTTAAACATCGAGGCAACTTTTTGTGTAATTGCTGGAATTTCTGTAAGAAACTCTGCAGTTAAGCGTGCTCATCTCGAAGAAATTCTGGGATGGGTGACCTATTGGAATGTTACACCAACCTACTGGAATGTTACACCAACATGATAAAACTGTGAGACTCTTAGGCCAAAGAAGACAATATCTCGATAGTTATGAGTTTGGATTGTTACATTATTTGTACCTCCATTTGCTAAGAAATAACTACGGAGTTATTTTCTGATATTTATTTATAGGAGTTGTTAGTGATGTCGTACGAGCCTGAGTTTATTGCTCTTTCTAGGTATGCTCTACGGTTGATAAATAGTTATACGGAGAAGTGTTACCAATTTCTAGAGGAACTCCAAGATGCTTTGAGGTAGTTATTATTGGCATAGGATATTAAAATTTTTGCTCAGTTGGTCAAGAGGGCTAAAAATATAGAGATTGATTTGGTAGTAATTCAGCTACGGTGGATCACAAGTAGGAATACATTTGGTTGTGAGAAGGCTGGTAATAACCATTGGGGAAAAAAGAATGGTTTTGGACATGCTGAGGTCAGAAGGAGAGGACAACCAGTAGCAATTTCTTTTGGATTTGATAGAGGTAGTGTTTCCTATTTTGATGGTTCAATCAGTGTGGCTCCATTATGTCAGCAACATGATAGGAGGCATAGTTCCCAACACCATAGAGTGTCAGGCAGATATTTTTGTTATGGTCAGTTTAAACACAAGATTATTGAGTGTCTATAGGGTGTCTTTAATAGACGTTCTGACTTGAGAGCTAATAGATCTAAAAAATCGACCATTGTTAGGCC
Organism: Dendrobium huoshanense; assembly: GCA_016618105.1. Classification (NCBI taxonomy): domain Eukaryota; kingdom Viridiplantae; phylum Streptophyta; class Magnoliopsida; order Asparagales; family Orchidaceae; genus Dendrobium; species Dendrobium huoshanense. Next base: position 61,550,477 of record CM028351.1, read on the forward strand.
AAGGATAATACCACCTTGATCATATTCTAAGGTTTTTGGTGTCATGAGTGTTGGTCCATTAGGAGGAATTCAACATTCTAGAGGATCATGTGGTGTAGGGAGTTCTGTTGCTTTACCTCTAATATACAAGAGGCTCGAGATACTCTATATATGGTTACAGGTATGGATTACATTTTTTTTTCAGCCATGCCATATTTTATATGATTATAGAGTTAGTCATTCATTTATTTATGAATATTTCTTAAATTTACTAGACTTGCCTTTAATTTTATTTCCCTTTTCTCTATCTATTGCTTAATTGATCAAAGATAGTATGATAGCTAGCAGAGTATATTTCTATGATATTGAGATTTCTTATTAGGAAGTGGAAGTCCAATTTCATTTTACTACCTATTTTTACATTTGATATTATTTTTTATATGAACTAGTTGAGTCAATATGAAGCTTAAAATGATTGTTTGAAAAAGTAAGTCACTTTATTTTTGGGCACTAAAAGCTACATATTTTAGAGAGTTTGAGGTTATTTTTTTCTTTTTTTTATTTCTGTTATAAAACAAGATAGATTATAAAATATGGGTTACATGATATTTTTAGTGCAAGCCTAGGATAGGAATTTAGATTTTGGTTCTTTTTCTGATGTCCCAATAGTGTAGGAATCTTTGAATATGTTTCCCAAGGAATTAGTCAATTTGTCTCCATATTAAGATATAAAGTTGTATAATGATGTATTTTTGGGTAGATCCCCAATTTTGATATCTCAGTATAGGATGTCACTTAAGGAGCTTCACGAGTTGAAGGTTCATCTTCATGAGTTAGATGACAAGGGTTGCATCCATCCTAGTGTGTCTGTGTGGGGAGCTTTCTATTTGTAAAAAAAATGATGGTACGATACGTATGTGTATTGATTATATGGAGTTAAATAAAATCACTATAAAAAATTAATATCCTTAGCATAGGATTGAAGACTTATTTGATCAGCTGGCTGGATATTCAATATTTTGTAAGATCGAATTGTAATTTGGCTATCATCAACTAAAGGTGAGAGAGGGGGATGTGGCGAAGACTACATTTTGTATAAGGTAGGGGTATAATAAGTTTTTAGTCATGCCATTTGGAGTAACTAATGCCCAAATGGATTTAATGAATAGGGTTTTGAAGAAGTATCTGAACTAGTTTGTGATCATCTTTAGATATGATATTCTAATTTATTTTAGATCTGAGGAGGACCATGGAGTATACTTGAGGACTACTCTAGAGATTCTGATAAAGCATATGTTCAATGCTAAATTCTCAATTTGAGTTTTGGCTGAGGAGTATTCCTTTTTTTAGGTATGTAGTGAGTAGTGCAAGTATTTTTAGTAAATCCTCAGAAGTTTCAGGCTATTCTGATTGGCCAAGGCCTACTTTAATTCTTGAGGTGCATAACTTTTTAAGCTTGGTTGGTTACTTGTTCAGGGATTTTCTTAAATTTCTTTTCCATTGATAAGACTTAATTATAAGTCAGTAGCTTTTGTATGAACTCCTGAGTGTGAGAAGAGTTTTTATATGTTGAAGGATCATTTGACTTTTTATTCGATTCTGATTATCCCTTTAGGTATAAATGAAGTTTAGGTTTTCAATTATGATTTACTAAAAGGATTGGGATGCATACTATTACATATTGATGAAGTCATTGCTTATGCATCTTATCAGCTGAAACTATACAAGAAGAACTACCTGACACTTGATCTAATATTAGCAACTATTGCATTTGTATTAAAAATTTAGATATATTATTTGTATGAAGTCATATGTGAGATCTTTATAGATTACCAGAGTCTGAAGTACATCTTCACTCAAAAGAATCTAAATTTGAGATAGAGGAGATGGCTTGAGTTAATCAAGAATTATGATTTATCTATTCAGTATCATCCTGATAATACGAATATGGTGGTAGATGCTTTGAGTATGAAGTCATCCGGTACTTCTCTTTAATTGTTTAATTCTGTAGACTTCCTTATTCTAGATTAGAGAAGCTAGAGATAAAGGTAGTATCAATTGATATAGATCCAAATTTGTTAGCTCATATAAAAAAGAATTCAGAATTATCAAAAGGTCGATACATAATATCTAAAATTAATTGACCTGATCAAATATGGTAAGAAGATTGAACTCCAAGTATTTAATTTTGGTGTCATTTTATATAAGAATACATTATGAGTCTCTTTTCTTGGTGGCTTGAGAGATGAGATTCTACGTGAGATGTATAATTTAGGCTATACTATTCATTCAAGAAGTAGTAAAATGTATAGAGATTTGAAAGATATATTCTAGTGGCCTGGATTGAGGAAGGATATAGTAAAGTTTTTGTCAAAGTGTGAGACATATCAGTTAGGGAAGGCAGAGCATCAATGATCGGGTGATCTTGTGTATTTGTTACCTATTTTGGAGTTGAAATAAGAAGAGGTGATAATGAATTTTGCTATTTATTTTTTTAAGATCGAGGTATAAACATGATGTTATTTTTGTTGTTATTAATTGACTGATAAAGTTTATGCATGTCATTCTAATCAGACAGATAGATCCGACAGACAATGTAGCACATACATATGTTAGCGATATTATCAGATTGTATGGTGTGCTTAAGGTAATTGTCACTGATGGTGATGATTTGTTTACCTCAAAGTTATTGAGATGTATTTAGTAAGGACTGGGTATGAAATTATACTTCATTATAACTTTTCATCCATAGGCAGAAGGATAGTCTGAAAAGATTATTCAGATATTGGAGATTATTTAGATTTTGGACTTTGGGGATAGTTTGGAGTATCACATTCCATTTATATAGTTTACTTATAACAATAATTATCAGTCCATCATAAGAAGGGCTCCTTATAAAGCCCTAAATGATAGGATGTACATAACCCCTCTAATCTTTGATAGTGGAGGGGCATAGACAAGTAATATGGTTTATTTTGTGGATAACACTACATCAAAGATCCATTTGATTTGAGAAAGGTTGAGATATGCACATGATAGAAAAATTAAACAAGTCTTATGATAAAAACAATATTGGATTATTGAATTTAAGATTGGAGATTTTGTTTATGGTAAAATCAAACCTATGAAAGGCTTCAGTAGATTTGGAAAGATTAATAAGTTGAATCCAAGATGCATTGGACCTTTTAAAATTGTTGAGAGGATTGGTAGTTTTGCTTGCAAATTATTGTTGCTTGAGCATATGTTAGATATACATAGTGTATTTCATATATATTCTTTAAGAAAGTAAATATCTAATTATGGGAAGAGGTTATCTACTAATAAAGTGAAAGTTCATCAAAATCTGTAGTATTGGAAAGAGCCAGATAGGATTTTGGCCTATGATGTGTGGAAATTGAGAAGCAAAAATATTCTTATGGTTAAGGTCCAACAGAAGCATAAGACCTTTAGAGAGGTTACTTGAGAGACTGAAGCTAAGATACAACAGCTATGTCCAAGTTTATTTTGACGTATTTTGATTTTAAAATAATGAGGGTGATATTTTCTTAAGATCGATAGATTATTATAAATTTAAAATTTAAAAGATAAATTTTGACTTATATCTTCTTTAAGATCGATTGACATTATTTTTTTATATTTCAATTTTAGTAAAGTTCATTGGTTAATTAAGTGTATTCAGTATATATATATATATATATATATATATATATATATATATATATATATATATATATATATATATATATATATATTTCAATTTCAACTTTTTTGTATAGTACTTCAGTTTATTATTACAACATATTATTTTCAGTTCTTTTGGTTTCAGATATTGATTTTTGTTTTGAGCTGTGATAACCTACTAAGCCGTGCTAGCTCACTCCTATTTTTGCTTTCATTTTCAGGCCAAGAAAAAGAGTAATTAGCGAGCTAAGTAGTTTTGGTTAGTTTCGATTTTTGCAAGCTTGTCTTTAATTTTTTTTATGTTGTATGTTACAAAGGGCTATTGTAGATTTCTCATTTTGTATATATATATTTTGATAATAAATAGAAAATTATTTAGAGATTCATTAGTGTTCTGAATTATTTATATTCATTGATAGCTCTGTGATGTGTTTAAATTGAAAGTTTTATTTTAGTGCTACTCGAACAAGATCTTAGAGTTTGAGTCTTGTCACAATCGTACACGATATGACATGTGTGGTATCAGGTAATATTGGGTCGGATTGTGATACCCACATTGCTCGACTTCATAATCAACAATCATTTGCCAATATCCAAATCTTGTTATTCGTCATCCACCTTCGTTAACACTAGCCATTTGTTGAAAGATTAAAAACATTCCTACTTCTGACACCTATCAACGCTTTTTGTCAATATTATCGATTGATACTTGTATTTCCTACTTAACATCGTTCACCTTCAACACTATCTATTATCATCACATTGGACAAACTCTAGTATATTCAAGATTCAATGGTTCGGCTAGAGTTAAACCAAATGATGTAATAAGTAGTAAAATATTTAAATAAAATCTAAATGATATAATAATAATAGTAATATAATATAATTTTATGATTAAAAAAAATAGAATTCAAACACAATATCTTATTTAGTTATCTTTAATCTTTAATTTTAATTTTTAATCTAAATTGAGTTTATATATAAGAATATAATTTGATATAAATTATTTTAAAAAATAATATATGTGTTTTAAATATGAAAACTTTAACTTTATCATATAGTCATATATTACTTGAGAAGATTCTTTGTATATTTATTTAGCTTTTTTATTTTGCATATATTAAGAACTCACATAGAGTCTTGTGGGAATGCTATGTTTGTGGTTTTTAATAAATGATAATAATATATATTTAATGTTTATTTGAAAAAAAAATATAATTAAATTAATTTATTAAGTTTAATATTTTGTTTTAAACTAAGTTTATTAAATTAATTAATTTAATTATTTATAGATAATAATAAAAAAGACATTTTCCCTACCAAAGTTTGATAAAAATATAAGAATTTTACGAACAACGAACGGATTATGAATCATTTTTAGAATTTCCAAACTTTTAAAATTTTTTCTAAACTTTTTCAAAATTTCGTTCTCTAACTCTTCTTTTCTCTCTCTAGCATTCTTCTTCCTTCCAACAACTCTAATCCTAAGGAACGTCCTCCGACCGGATGCAGAGGAGCATCCGGTCGTAGGCAAAAAAACTCGGTACCGTGGTGTACCGAGTTTTTTGAAAAACTCGATACACCTCGATACCACCTTTTTTTTGCCTAGGACCGGATGCTTCTTGCATCCGGTCAACCGAACAAAATAAAAGTTCAATCCTAAGAGCTCTCTTTCTCCCTCAACTCATTATTAATCTTCCTTTATGAATTTTTTTTTTACATGTAGAAGTATTTTTCTCTTATCTATAGGTGAAGTTAAGTTTATGCATGAAAAACACTTGATTTGCAGAAATGAGATGTGATAAAAAATGGACAAATTTGTAAACTAAGCATTCATGAATTGCTACAAATATTTGGAGATATTTGCATGAATTAAAGATCTACGAAACTTTGCATGAAGACTTCCATGAATGATGACATATATTTTGATGAAGACTTGCATGACTTATATGTAATTTTTATAATATGATGATTTTTTAAATGTTGTGAAAAGTTTATTAAAATTTTAAAATATCATCCATTTCAAATATGTGGAATCATAAGATGAAGCATAGCTATAATGTGTACTTAAATTTTTTTTTAATATGACTTATGTATTATTAAAATTATATAAAATATCTATATTTTTATTTATTTCAAAATATTTGATAATAAATATGCTAAAAATAAAGTATTACTTATATCTTTCTCACTAAAAAAAAATTAAAAAAGCTATTTTGATTTTTCTCTATGAGTTGTGTATACCTATATGCTATGGAAGTTTCAAATACCTGAGATTTTTGGATTGCAAATTTAGTTTTTCTTGACTATTTCTCTGTATTGGTGTGGCTCCAATTCTGCTTTTGGAATTATTTCTTTGGCTGGCTTCATGCTCCTTGTATTGTTTATTTATTAACATTAAAGGATAAGAATTGCAAAAAAATTTTGATTGGACTGACTGCTTTTTGGGATACAAATATGGACTATTATCCTACTTATTATAATTTTGATAGACTAGAAACTAATACAAATACTATACATCAACACACATATCTTATCATTTTGTGGGGTGATGATTATATCTAGTTTTTATTTCGATGAAATTGCAAGTGAGATTAAGGCAGCTTTGTTTAGGACGGCTTTTTATCTGCCTCTTAAAACAGTTTTTTGTACAAAAAATTTTTATTCTAAAAATTTTTATACTAAAAAGTTGTTTTAAAAAACAATATTGTATTGTGATAGCACCTTCTCTTGGTTGCGGGATCTAAACACACCAATTTTGAGCTCTTTTTCTCATTTTAGTTTGATTTTGTTTCCTTTCTATTTAGATTTCAAATAATTATTTTTAGATAATATTGTCTATTAATTTTTTACGTGTTATTTTGTATATTTTGTTAGTGTCAGTGATGTAATTATTCTCATAAATTAATGAAATGTTGGGCGTGACCCTCATATTTCCCGAAAAAAAAACATTTGACATTTTATTTTTCTAAATATGTTGGAATTAAAATTTTTTATAAAATTGAAAGTATGTTAATTAAGAAAATGAGAAGAGAAAACCCATTAAAAAAATTTAGATGCTACATTTATTTTTAAGTTCTCTTATCAGTGTTTTCTTTTATTCCTCAAATTTATTTGGGACAACTTTCTTAGTCTGAAGTAATTTTTTAGTACTAAAATTTTTAGTTCAAAAAATTTTTATACAAAAAAGCTATTTTAGAAAGTAATAAAAAAGCTATCTCAAATGAAACCTCAGTCATTCTATTCAATCTAGTTTTCACAACATGTTTGTAACACTACTTAAAAAAACTATATATACCAACAATTATTTATGAACCATTTTTATACAACAATAATAACAACATCAAGCCTTTGTCCCACTACGTGGGGTCTGGTACATGAATCCTTTTTTGTCATTTTGTCCTATTAAAAGTCAAATTCTCATTTAAATCTAATAAAGAAATATCATTTCTAATATTTTCTAACCAAGTCTTTTTAGGTCTACCTCTATCTTTCTTAACATAAGTCAAATCTAATACCTCAACTTTCATAACCAGGTCATCGGAAGTCCTCCATTAATGTGACCAAACCATCTAAGGCGACTCTCTCTAATCTTATCTTCCACTATAGCCACTCCAACCTTTTCGCGTATATGCTCATTTTGTATCCTATCTCTAAGGGTAAAGGCACTCATCCACCTAAGCATCTTGATCTCTACAACACTTAACTTAGTATTCTGCTTCCCTTTTACTGGCCAACATTCGACGTCATAAAGCATTGTAGGTCTAACCACCATCTTATAGAATTTTCCCTTAAGCTTGAGGAGGCGTTTCTACCACACAACAAGCCCGATGCATTCCTCCACATCAACCATCCAACTTGAATTATGATGATAATATCCTTATCTATTTCACCATCACTTTGAATAATAGATCCAAGATATATAAAATGTGTACTCTTATTAATGAATTGATCGCCTAAAGTCACAATCCCCTCACTATATCTATTGCTATTTAAAGTGCACTCCATATATTTAGTTTTAGATCTACATAAGCGAAAACCTTTAGACTCAAAGGTTGACCTCCATAATTCAAGTTTACCTTCAACTCCCTCTCTTGTCTTATCAACAAGAAGAATATCATCTACAAAAAGCATACACCAAGGTACATTCTCTGACAAATGTCTAGTGAGAACATCCATGACTAAAGCAAAAAGATATGGGGTTAAGGTTGATCCCTGATGTAATCCAACCGAAATAGAAAAATACTTGTTCAAGCCACCTAGTGTTTGAACACAAGTAATAGCTCATGCGTACATATTATTAATGATTTAAATATAAGTGTTATTAACTATTTTCTATTCATGAACTCTCCGTAGCACTTCTCTTGGAACTTTATCATATGCTTTATCTAAATCAATAAATATCCTATATATATCTTTCTTATTCTCTGTATATTTCTCCATCAAACCGCTCAATAAATGTAAGGCTACCATAGTAGACCTACCCGGCATGAATCCAAATTGATTTTGAGAAACATTAGCATCATGCCGCAACCTACGCTCCATAACTCGCTCCCATAGTTTTAAAGTGTGGCACATTAACTTAATTCATCTATAATTCTCACGCTTATATGCATCACCTCTATTCTTAGTAATAGGAATTAACACACTCATTCTCCACTCATCTGACATCTTTTTAGTCTTCAAAATAGTATTAAAAAGTTTAGTATTCCTTCAACTCCTAAGCATTTTTACATCTCTATTGGAATGTCATCAGGTCCAACAGCTTTTCCACACTTCATTTTCTTTAAAGCTTCTCTAACTTCAGTTTTACTAATTTGCTGATAAAAACAAAAATATTTATTTTCATTTAGGGTTTTAAAGTCACTAAAATCAATCGTATTTTCATATTCTTCATTAAAATTTTTAGTAAAGTATCTCATCCACCTTTGTTGAATATCATCTTCTAAGAAAAATACTTTTTAATCATCATCCTTAATATACTTTACTTGAAATAAATCCTTACTACTCCTATATATTTATTTGGCTAACTTATACATATATCTTTCTCCCTCCTTAGTATCTAATCTATTATATAAATCATTAAAAGCTAAGTTCTTTGCATCGCAAATAGCTCTCTTAAATTCCTTAAGAGCCTCTTTATAGCTTTCTCAATTATCAGAATTTTTACATTTAAACTAATTTTTATAACAAATCTTCTTTTTTTTTTTAATCTTTTCTTGCATACTTAGATTCCACCACCAACTTTTTGTTACTATTAGGAGCTTTTACCTTCGAAACTCTAAGCACATCTTTTACAATATTCTTAATATCAATAGCTACTTTTTCCTACATAACATTAGAATCCTCATTCACTAATAAAAACTTAAGAGCTAAAATCTTAGTCTCAAAAATATTTTTATTAATATCCTTTAAATGCCCCCCATCTAATCCTAGAAAATTATTCTATTTTAATTTTTATTTTCTACCCCTTTATCTTAAAGTCCAAAACTAATAATCGATATTGAGTACATAATTTTTCACTCAAAATAACTTTACAATATTTACAATCTAAACGATCTAATTTTCTTATAATAAAATAATCAATCTGTGTTTTATTATATCCATTTTTATAAGTGATAAGATGCTCATCTATTTTCTTAAATAATATATTAGCTATTAAAAAAGCATAAGCTAAAAAAAATCTAATATGATCTTACCGCCTTTATTTGTTGTTTCAAACTCATGACCATCATGAATGCTTTTAAAATCATCTACCTCTCTACAACATGTCTATTTAAATCTCCTCCAATAAATATTCTTTCTTCAAGAGGTATATTTTGTATTAATTCTTTTACGTCATTCCAAAATTTTAATTTTGAATCCATATCCAAACCTACTTGAGGAGCATAAACACTTATAATATTAATAATCTTAGCATCAATAATAATCATTAAAGCTATAATTCCATCTTCAATTATATTAATTTTTATAACATTATCTTTCAAACTCTTATCTATAATCACACATACATTATTTCTAGTATGACTCATACCCGAATACCATAGTATATATCATAAACTAGCAATCTCTTTAGCCTTATCTCCAACTCATTTAGTTACCTGAATGCACATAATATTTATCTTTTTATGGATCATAATATCTATTAACAAAATTGGAGACGTAAAAGATTTAATTATAAATTAAACCATAAAACCTTCGAAAGAAATTAGGTATGAATATTTTTTTTAAAATTTTGGTTATGATGCATATCAAAGCATTTTAATATATTTTAACATGAGTGTAATATATATAAAAATAATATTACAATCATTTCAAAAAATAAATAAATATTTTAAAATTTGATCTAAACATTTTTTATAGTATATCCTAATACAATTTTTTTTTTTTTGAAGAAATACAAATTGCATTAAAATGAAGAAAAGAAACCCCTAATACAAACTAGAAATTAAAAAAAAAACTAAGACTTCCCAATCCAAAAAGGAAAGGAACCTTATTGAAGACCATATTTGTTAAAATAAAATTATCATAATTGAAATGAGACCCACTACTTATTATTTTAAAACCCTTTGGGTGGAGGGGATACCAAAAATAAAATAACCTAAAAGGTTAAATTAGCATCCCAAAATTCCCAACCGATTAAAAAATAATAACTAGTACCAATCCCATAAACAATTACTCTAATTTCATAAAACAAATATAAAACTAAAAAAAAAAAAAAAAAAACTACACAAATTTACTAAGAAATAAAAAAACCAGAACATCATAAAACAGAGAAACACTTAAGCAAGCTTCGAGTAGGCATCTCTTAAATAAATAGCTTCCATCAGTTGAATCCTTAGAAAAAGGTTTCCCATCATCTAAAACAGAAATATACCATTTCTAAATGCAAAGGACATTATTCATATCAAGAATTATGATATCCTTCTTGAACAAAAGCTCTATCTTTAAGCGCTGAAAGAATCCCCAGCTGTTCCTATGAAATTACAATCAACTTTTTTTTTCTAGGAATTTCGTCAATAGGTCCTAAGAATTTAAGTTGTTTAGTGTTTTTCTTAACACTGACCAAATTTGTATTCTTATTACTATTAACAAAATTCAAAGATTTAGAACTCTTAGAAACATCTTAATTGGGATGAGTGAACTCAAATCCATATTTTACCTGAATAGAAACAGTTGGATTACCTTCAACAACTCTGAAATCTTCAAAATTTACCTCCATAGGCAGAATTATGGAAATCTCCACCTTCTCCAAATTTTTTGAAATAGGAGAATCCTCATTATTCAATATGAAATCAGCTTCTACCCTTGCAACATTCCTTTCCACCATAATTTCATTTTCTGGTATTAAAACAGAATCATTTCCACAAAATTCTGCCTTGCTATTGAGATTTTCAGAACCCGCAACCTCTTGCAAATCAGACATAACCTCATTGATTTTTTTGCAGTTTTTATTCCCATTGTATCTAATTTCATTTTCGTCTGAAGGTAATTCCTGATCAGAATCCATACCAATAAAAGATGTTCCATCCTGATTTATTCCATCACAACCTTTGCTTAACTCTTCAATAGCAGCATCATCAATGGCATTTACTCCAGCATCTTCATCTAACAAGTTAACATCAACTACGTTAACATCTTCAATTCCATCTTCCTTATGAGATAGCACATTAAACATATTGTTTCAATCCAAACCTGATAAAAACTTATCAGATGTGACATCTGCTTCCTGCACATTTACTTCCAAAATACTTTCTAGCAATCCAGATTCTTTTTCGTTAACCCTTTCAACTTCAACAACATCTACAGGTTTTGAGGATTTAAATCCCCAACTAGTTCCTTCTAAAAAGCTGGAGAGATATTAGGACACACAGAATCATTATATCCAATCCTTCCACACTTAAAGCACAAAATAGATATATTCTCATATTCAATTTTTTGAAAAAATTATCCACACAATCCTTCAATCCAAATTCCACAAGGAAGCTTAGTATTCACAATGATTCGAACACAAGCTATTGAAAATTCCCTTCTACCCCATTTAAACATGTTACCATCTAATAGCAATGGGGTACCAATTCTTGAGATAATCTTTGTAATGTTAACTTCATCCCAACAATGAAGAGGTAAATGAGGCAATTGAATTAAAATAGGTGAACAAAATTCTCTTCGTAGAAATGGGACAAAAGCGGGTGTCAATTTATCTATAACAACAATGAAACCACCCACAAACCAAGGACCCCCATTTAAAACTTCCTTCATAGCTTCAGATGAATGAAATGAACACAACAACCAATCTAACCCAAGAGAGGTTATATGAAACCCACAAAATTTACTCCATTGACATCTAAACTCAAGACTACAAATGGTAAAATGCAGGGTTTTTCTAAGGATTTTAACAACCAAAGAATTTCTCAAAACTTGAACATTAGAGCTTTCTTTCTCCACATCAAGTTTTAACACATTCATATCCTCATTTTCTTCCAAAATGCCTTTAAAATTTATTTTAATATGTGAAGTTTTGATCCACACATTAGAAAGTTTAAAATCAATTTCCACTGATTTATTTTTATCCTCCAGCAAAATGGAAGGCGGATCTTTCTCAAAGGCTTCAACAGAATTATTACCTCTATCAACATAATGGCTCTCCTTCAAATTAAATCCTATAGATGAAGAAGAAGCTTCCAAGTCATTTGATTTAGGAAGAAAATCCGAACAAAGAGCTTCGATTTGGCGACTATCCAACACAGATAAAGCAACCTTATGATCCAAGCAATTCGCTGAAACTACCTCTTTCCCTTTGCTACCATCGAGAAGAAGCTTATGACTGGCTTCAATTCGACTTTCTCTAATAATCAAGGAGTATTCTTGAAATATGAATTCCTAGACAAATTACTATTGATTGAGAATCTACCTTTTGCATCCAAATGAATCAAACGCGCGGCAGATGATGGGGTTGAGGTATTACGGTCATCGGAGGATGACCGGTGACCCTCTACCACCATAAACGGGTGCGGCTTGAAATTCTCAACGGAGGAATTTGAAAAACTTCTAAAATTTGTGGATATTCTCTCTCCTCATGCTGAAAAATAGAGTGAAAAAGTTTTAGTATGCAAAATTTTTTTAATAAAAAATTTTACTTACACATTTAAGTTAAGTCAATAATTAAATTTACTTAAGGTCTATTTGGAACAACTGCAAGTTATTGTGGGGAAAATAGCATAGACTTCATTTGGGACAACTTTCATACTACTTTATAAAGCACCTTTCTACTACAAAAATTTTAAATTCAAAAAAATTTTATACTAAGAAACTACTTCATAAAGAAACAAGAAAGTTATCCAAAATGAAACCTTAGTTACTTTGGTTGTAAAATAACAACTTTCCATCGCATAAATTTCTGAAAAGCAATAAAAAAATAATAGTCAAATAAAATTATGATTGGTATCTAAAAGATAAATTAACAAAAAAACTATCTAAAAAAAACCCTTAATCTTTTTGTAAACCCTTAATCAATGTTATAATATTCATAATGTTGGTTGTCATAATCTTCATTGGCTTAAGTAATTAAAACAATTATGTCATCATAGTTAAGTCTTCCATCTTCTCAAAATTGTCTTTATTTTTTCTAGCTTATATTTATATCATCAAAACTCAGAAGATTTAAGCTTGATCAAAAAAGAAGTAATAACCTCATAATAATAGCATAGCTCATGTTAATCTGTTAGTTGAATATGTTAGTTGAGAGCTTTAACTATCAACCAAGAGGTCTTAAATTTAAAGCTTATTTATGTGATATATGTGAATTTCATTTAATTGTCTCAACAACCCCAAAAAGAAAACCTCATAATAATGTTAACTATTTCTAAAGGAAATGACTTCTCATGAGAACTTAAAAGCATAATAAATACTAATACTACGGGTGTCAATATTTGAAACGACATGAAATCCCGTCATGAACCCGACCTGAAAATTTTGGGTAGGACCCGATCCGATTTCAAAATGAGTCAGGTTCAGGCTCTCGGATTCGACTCAATTCAAAAATGTGAAATGAGCTACCCATGCTGCCCAGACTACCCGCACCTACCCCGGCTGCTCAAACACCTGCCCGCACCCTGCTGCGGCTACATGCATCCTACCGGTGGTTGCCTGTGCAGCTCCCCGTGCGCCCGCCAAAGTTGCCTATGAACTTGCCTGCACCTTTTTTTTTTTTTTTTTTTTTTTTGAACTTTCCTGCACCTTGCAGCTTGACAAATGCGCTGCTTCATGCACCCACCGATGTTGCCCGAGCTTGTCAGCTATTGCCGGCATGTTGTGAGCCTGAGGCTACCTGCACACATGCGCCCGCTCGCACCCACGGATGCCAGCATGGCTGCACCTGCCCGCTCGAGTTCTCACCCACCCATAACCTATCATCGGCCATCCCACGCGCCTTCCTTTTGATGCCTACAGCCCACCGTTCCGCCATCCCACCACCGCTAGAAGTGGAACCGTGTCAGGTCGAGTCAACCCGGCAACCCGATGGATTAGGTCCAGGTCCAAATTTTTTACTCATTTACATACCTGAGGCGAGCTAGGGTCGACCCATTCAAACCTGGGTCAGTTCAGAGTCTGACCCAAAACCGACCCGAAACCTAATTTTGACACCCCCTAACCGATACCAACTAACACAGTACATAATACTTCAATTCCTTAACATCCTCTTAATAAAATAAAATAAAAAATAACTCTGTCAAATTTAATATAATATATATTATTTTTTTTATTTGAGCTTTAAACTTTCATATGACAACAATTATTGGTACACCCCTTTTTTTAAAAGCATATCACTCAAAATTATAAAATTTATATGTTTAACATTAAAATTTTAATATCTACATACTAAAAACTTTAAATAATCTCAAAAATAATGTTTTTATCATCCTTTCCATTAAAATTTCATCTAGTAGATGATGGTGTGAGATGCAATAGTGATGGGTTAGAGTCGGTGATAGGATGAGATGCAATTAGTGGTGTTAATATTTGACTCTATCAAAACCTGATCAGAGAATTTTTGGGTTCGGGTCAACCCATTTTATAATGGGTTAGGTTTGGTTTTTTACCTCATTTTAATTTTGGGTTGAGTTCAAGACAACTCAAAATCAACCCAAAACTAATCCGGGTCAGCCCGCCCCCCCCCCCCCCCCCCCCCCTCGCTTGAAGCAATCTCGCACTCAGGCTCGTGTCTGCACTCTAGCTACTCCAGCACTGGCACGACCACACCCATGTTGTTCCTACACCCGTTCCTGCACTTTCATCAGCACCCACTCCCACGCTTGTGATTGCCCTCACATGGTCACAGCCTTACCCGCACACACTTGCCGCCTCACCCTCAACTTGTCTACACTTACTCGTTCCCTCCCCAACAATCTTACCCCTTTGCTTGCACATGCTGGCACCCACACCCTCTTGTACTTGGCTGCATTGCAGGTTAGCGGGTCGGGTTGGGTCAACTTGGGTTAGGGCATGTCAGGTCTATATTTAGATTTATAACCCATTTTCCTAATTGGGTCATATAAATTGAAGGTGGGTCAATTTCAAATTAGACCTAAACCCAACCTAAAAACACATTTTGACACCCCTAAATGCAATGATGCCTCCTCATTTGCTTTAGCTTCACAATCACCATTCCTTGTGTCTTTCCCTCTTATATCCCATACGTCACATTTTATCTCTAGTCCTTTCTACTAATATTCTCTTCATCTTCAATTATATAGATGGTATCACCAATGCTCTAACATCTAAAAAAAATCCATGGTTGTGATGACGCAGCTTAACATTAGTTGTGGGCTCCAAAAATTCCATATATGCCCCGACCTCTTCACTCCAATTTTTTTTTATATTCTTGATTATTTGTAATGACGGCAGAGAGTTTTAATGGATTTAGGTTCCGGGTGAATTTTTAGAAGGTAGATTAGGTTTTAGATAAGGCACCACCTAGAGATTTCGCCCTCATTTTGTGAGGACTTTTTTATCTGAGTTCTAGTTTCCTATACGCGCAAGCCCCTATAGTTAATTACTCCTCCTGATAATGAGAGAACTTTTTGATTGAGGCTAGTTGTTGAAGATGTTATATAAGTTGTAAATACAACCTATAATAGCAATTATTTTAGAGTTTGAATTTTTGGATGTGAATTTTAGAGTTTAATATTTAACATTTATCACCATAAACTTGAAATTGGTGATGGGGGCAATAAAGATGAGATCGATCAAGATCTCATAGTTCCGTCATCCCTAGCTGTCATGATCCCTAGTCTACTTAGTCAGAGGAGGTAGTCAACCCAACCTGACAAAAGGTACCTTATAAGCAGCTATGGGTTGCTTCATCAAAGAATACCTTATAGATTTGGGTTGGTGTTTATCTAAGGAGATTGATCTGAATCCACCTTAGCTAATAGAGAGATTTCTACCTATAAAATATACCCTATGATTCGTTACTCAAGAGTTTGAAGCGGTTATGAAACATACGGGCTTTGGCCGTGATTGTAATATAATAGTGCTATTTGGCGACAAAACTACTCGATCAAAGGGCACATGCCACGTCCCTACTGGTGAGAGGCTATTTGAGGATGAACCTTAGTGATACACCCGACACGGCATCCAATCTTTGTGAGGTGAGGTTAATTTCAAATTTATCACCCCTGACAAATGGTTATAGTAGGTGAATTGATTTTAGTTTTAAGTTTTTAGGCGATAGCTTTCATTTTTGGGGGTTTAGACTTTTATTGGATTTAAAATTTGACCCCTCTAGTTGAGAATTTTCTTCAACAAGGCTATCATCGAGTCACATTAAAGTCACTTATATTTTCGTAGGAATTTGGGAGACATCTTGCAATTCAAGTCATGTCAATTTTAGTCCTTTCAAGGAGGATGATGAAACTTGAGTATTTGACCTACGTAGAATTCTCGAACTATTAGATTTAGGAATCATTTGTGACGATCAGAGCACATGCATGTGATATTCATTTTGAAAATAGAATGTTACATTAGTGAGCATTTGACCATACACAACATTCTCTAATATTTGTATTTCTAACATTAACATGTTTGTCATAGCACATACAAGGGTTGCACTTCATTTTAGGGAATCATATTTAGTACATAAGGAGGGTTTTAAAATATGATCCATTGTGCAAGTTATTTCATTTATAAAATAGTCAAGATTTCATTTAAGGACCTACGAATGCCTTCTGTCCTCTTGTACACATGTTGCGGATCCGATGGCGTTAAAAAACTTTAACTCACTTGCATATAATCAATTGGATTATAGCTTCATTACATTTACAGATTTTCTGAAGTAGCAAGTAATCATCAAACTCTTAGTAATATGGCATAGATTTTTCTAAATCAATAAGACCCTTGTTTTTAAAACAACATTGTTTGCATCATTGAAATTTGATGAAGATGGATTTAGAAGTGTTGCATTACTCTCCTATACTAAAGGGGAGGAATTAGTCCACTTCTCATTTCATATGAATTAGTTTATTTGTCCCTATACAATATTCATAACAGCTCCTAGGATAAGGGTTATGAACTTCTTTCACAATTGCAATAATTTTCATGGAAAACAATATATAAAAGCATGCATAATCAGGTGTCTAGGTGGGATATCAGTCTTTCCCAAGGTTCATAATCTTATTGTACAAGTGGCAGAGCAAATAAAAAAGAGAGCTAAAAATAATTTCTTGCAAATTTGTTTGGTTGAACACTTCTTATGTTTTGGTTAACTCTATAAGAATCTCAATGAAAGAAATAGTATACAAATTCCTTCCATCTATTGTGTTTTTATGGATATACCAAGATGGATCCAACAAGCAATCTAACATTTCCCAAACAATGGTTATGAGTAGGACCTCTCAACTCTATATCAACTAGTATACCAAGAAATCCATATTTATTTGATTTATATTCACCATCCAATACTTCATGTAACATTTGTTGATAATCTAGCCCAAATATACTTCATTAATATTAAGGACTATAACGTAGATTTGTGAACTTCAATTGACTATAGTCTTTTCAAAATGTTGTTAAACATCTCAGATATGTTGAGATAAATATGATGAAAGCTCTATTCTTTTTTATTAGCCACCGTTTCCTTCACCATTACTCAAGAGTATAGCTTCCTTCAATAATCTAATGTCAAACATATTACAATGTGATGGCATCTTAGAAATTAATGATTTAAGAGCTTTTAAACTAGCGTTGAATTAAAATTTTGAATATTTGGTAAGATAATCTAACATCAGTATAGTCTATTTGAATCTCATTAGATATCAGCATCATTTATGATTTGATAGTGGCTCAAATACATTAGCTACTTCTTGGAGTGCGAGATCGTAATTAAAAGCTCACTTTGTATGTATCAAATATTTAGTTAATTTCAAATCAACTCCCATTTCATAATTTTTTTTTATTTCAAATTAATTAAAATTTGTAAATTTTTATTTTTAATTAATTATGTGGGATCCTTTAACTTGTTCCAAATTTCGGCAGCCTTCTTGTGTTCCCTTCCTATGAGGGAATGTTGGGGAGGGCACTTGCCCTTTTGGCTCGACTTGGCCGGATCAAATCAACAGCGAGGAGATTGAGAGAGTGAATCGATCCCATAAAAAGTTTTCAAGTCTTCTAATGTGCACAACCTGCTCATTTAAGAAATTTAATTTAAGTTTAATTAATTATTTTAAAAATATTTTTATTCCCCTCAAAAATCTGGCAGCCTTCCAACGCCCCCTCCCTCCGTGGGGAGGTTGGGGAGGGCACTTACCCTTTTAGCTTGACTCGACCGGATCAAATCAACGTAAGGAGATTGAGAGAGCAAATCAATCCCATTAGCGTCTTCGATCCCTCAGCTGGATCATCTCAACGGCCAAGGACTTTAAGGGACCAAATCAACCCTAGGACTTCATTCAAATCTTCTCCTGTAGTGGAATTTATTTGATTAAGTCATTTAATTTTATTTTAAAAAATATTTTTTTTTGATTCCCTCGAAAATCATGCAGCCTTCTGGCTCCCCCTCCCCACGAGGAGAGGTTGGAGAGGGCACTTGCCCTTTTAACTCGACTCGACCGCATCAAATCTACGGCGAGGAGATTGGGAGAGCGAATCAATCCCATTAGTTTCTTTGATCCCTCAGCCGGATTAGCTCGATGTCCATGAGCTTCGGGGGACCGTATTAACCCCGGGACTTTCTCAAACAAACCCTTAATCAATGTTATAATAGTCATAATGTTGGCTATCATAATCTTCATTGACGCTGGGTTAGAATTGTCACAAAAGAGTCTTTAAAGACTCTTATTGCATCACTAATTATTCTAGCCTACTAATCTTCTAGCTTATTAAGTATTTAAAACAATGAAGTCCTCATAGGCCAGTTTTCCATCTTCTCTAAATTGTCTTTCTGTTTTTGCTAGCTTATATTTTATATCATCAAACCTCACAAGATTTAAACTTGACCAAAGAAGAAGTAATAACCTCATAATAATAACACAGCACATCTTAGTCTTATAGTTGAATCAGTTAGTTGAGAGCTTTAATTGCCAACAAAAAAATTTTAGATTCAAAGCTTACTTATGTAATATATATAAATTTGTCTTAATTAGCTCAACAATCCCAAAAAAACCTCAGAATAATGCTAACTATTTCCAAAGGAAATAACTTCTCACGAGCATTTAAAAGCATAATAAAGGGTAAATTTTTAAAATAAATATTATTAATAATTTAATTAACTATTAAATAAGCAAAATAGATAAATTTAATTAACTATTAAATAAGCAAAATAGATAAATTTAATTAACTATTAAATAAGCAAAGTCGCCCGACTTGCTCAAGTTATAAAGTTAAAAAAAAAAAATTCAGGAGAGAGAAAGTAAGAGAGAAATAAACTAAAAGATAAAGAAATAAAATATGAGAGATAAATAAAAAAGCTCAAAAAAAAAATCTTTTTTTTAGCGTGTCTTGGAAATGAGGTACATCAGAACTTTTTTATTTTTTATTAAAATCATAAATGCAAATATTTTTTCTTATTTAAAAAAAAATATAATAAAATATTTTTTATGAGTTAATATGTGTCAAAAAATTTCACAATTTAATTTTTCATAATCAATTTAAAAATACGTATTTTTCTAAAAAAAATTATACATAATACATTGTTATTATTATTATTATTTTAAATTTATCTTGTTTTAAGGAAAATATTATTTTATATAAATATTTATCTTATTTTTTCATTAATGAATTAAAATGAATTTCATAACTAATACTAATAAATACTAAATATAATTTTAATATATATAACATGATTTTATTAAAATTTTATTAAAATTATATATATTTTTTAAAAATTATACATAATACATTGTTATTATTATTATTATTTTAAATTTATCTTGTTTTAAGGAAAATATTATTTTATATAAATATTTATCTTATTTTTTCATTAATGAATTAAAATGAATTTCATAACTAATACTAATAAATACTAAATATAATTTTAATATATATAACGTGATTTTATTAAAATTTTATTAAAATTATATATTTTTTTTAAAAACCACGTTACTTCTAAATTCAATGAAAAAATATAACTTTGTTTTATATTTATATTTAATAAAAATTAAGTTACTCTCTAAATTTAATGAAAAAGTAAGATAAATATTTATTTAAAATATTATTTTCTTTGAAACAAGATAAATTTTAAATAATAATATTTTTTATGTATAAAAATTATAAAAAATATGTATTTTTAAATTGATTATGATAAATTAAATTGTGAAATTTTTTGACACGCAATAACAAATTAAAAAAATTTCATTATAAATTATTTATTAAAAATAAGAAAAATATTTGCATTGAAAATTTTAATAAAAAGTATTTAAAAAATCACATATACCACTTCTTCATCATTGCATGAAAAAAAAATTGTTTTGAATTTTTTTATTTATATCTCATACTTTATTTTTCTATCTCATTATTTAATTTATCCCTTTTAATTTATTTCTCTCTCCTACGTTCTCTCTCCTAAAATCTTTTTTTTTTTAATATTTTATAACTTGAGCAAGTCCCCCATTCAATGATAATTATTTTAAAAGTTTACCATAATAAATGCTAAAACCTACCAAGACCGTATAAATTACTTCAATTCCTTAACATCTTCTGAATAAAAAAAAATTACTCTGCCAAGTTAGTATATATTATTTATTTATTTGAGCTTTTAACTTTCATATGACAACAATTATTGGTATACCCCTTTTTTTACAAGTATATTACTCAAAATGATAATTTTTTTATATTTAACATCAAAACTTTAATGTTTACATACTTAAAATTTTAAATAAACTCAAAAATAATGGTCTTATCATCCTTTACATTATAATTTCCTCTAGTAGATGATGGTGTGAGATGCAATAGTGATGGATTAAAGTTTTTTTTGACAAATAAAAATAGTGATGGGTTAAAGTCAGTGGTAGACTAAGATGCAATTAGGGGTGGTAATATTTGAACCTACTCGAAATCCAACTAAAAAATTTTAGAATTTGAGTCAACCCATTTTGTAAATTAGTTAGGTTTGCATTTTAGTTTCTAGTTTTTTTTTTTTTTTTTTTTTTTTTTTTTTTTTTTTTTTTTTTTTTTTTTTTAGTTTCAGATTGAATTCAAGTCAACTCGAAATCAACCCGAAACTGACCCGGGTAACCGCCCCCCCCCCCCCCCCCCCCCCCCCCCCGCAGCGATCTTGCAATCAAGCTCACATCCGCACCCAAGCCACTCACACAGAAGCAAAGTCTCACATGTGCAACTCCTACACCCGTGCCCGCACTAGCATCAGCACCCTCTCCCACTCCCACGCCCGTGATTGCCCACATGTGCTCAAAACCTCTCCCTCAGTCTTGCATGCACTCAATGTTTCTCTCGCCCGCAATCTTGGCCCCTTGGCCTGCAAGCGCTCGCGCCCACAACCTCTCGCACTTGGCTGCATTGCGAGTTAGCAAGTCTGGTCGGGTCAACCCAAGTTAGGGCACATATGGTCCGAATTTAAATTTATGAATCATTTCCCAAATCGGGTCGTGACAATTGAAGGCCGGTCAGTTCCAAATTAGACCCAAACCCGACCCATAAGCCCCCCTAAAACATGTCGCCACGTGCTCTTACTCTTTATCGCGCGGCCCGACGACTTGACCCGGATCGGAACCCGGGAATGATATGTTTGCGTATTGCGAGGTTTTATTCGGTATTTGCTCGGTATTGTTCGGTATTGCTTGGCAATAATGAGAAATACCACTTTGTGAAGACCAATACCGAGCAATACCGAGTTGTACCGATTTTTTTAGAAAAACTCGGTACAACTAGGTATTGCTCGGTATTACTCTGTATTTGCTCGGTATTTGCTCAGTATTGGTTATTGCCGAGCAAAATCGACCAATACATAGCAATACCAAGCAATACCTAGCAAAATTGAGAATTACGGAGCCATCCTGGGTCCGTTTCGGGTCGGGTTGTCGGGGCACGCGATAAATAGTGAGAACGCGTGGCACGATTCTACTGGCGGCCGAACGTAGAGCTACATCCTTTGACCATACCAAATAAAAGTTCCATTTTAACACCCCCTAGATGCAACGATGGCTTCTCATTTGTTTTAGCGTCACAATCTCCATCCCTTGTATCTTCTCTTTCCCTCTTATATCCCAAACGTCATATTTTAGATCTAGTCCTTTCCTCTAGTATTCTCTTTGTCCTCAACTATATAAACGGCATCACCAATGCTCTAACATCTGACAAAAATCCATTGTTTTGCAGCTTGGCATTAGTCCACATCTCTCCTTACTATCCTGCCATCTCTCTACTACATAACTCTTCCCTCACACACTCTTCTTCTTCTCACCTTTTCGACCATCATCCTACCTCTCATTTGTACGAATTTTTAAACCATCATCCTACCTCTCATTTGTACGAATTTTTATTAGGTCCGGACACCTGACATAGCTCTACATCTAGATACCAATAAAATATCGTCACTTGCTTTGACTCTTTACCGTGCGGCCCGACGACCCGACCCAGAACGGAAACCCGGTATTGCTATGTTCGTGTATTGCCAGGTATTGCTCAATATTACTAGGTATTGCTTGATAATAACGAGAAATACCGCTATGTCAAGACCAATACCGAGCAATACCCCGTGCAAAACCGGGGTATTGCTCGGTATTAATAGGTATTGGTCTTGACAAAATGATATTTCTCGTTACCGAACAATACCAAGCAAAACCTAGCAATATCCTGGTATGTACAAATCAACAAATACATATCAATATTAGATTCCGGTCCGAGTTGGGTCGTCGGGCCGCGCGGTAAAGAGTAAGAGCACGTGGTAACATTATATTGACTTTCGGATGTAAAACTACATCAGGTGTCCGGACTTAATAAAAATTCTATACGAATTTTTCCTTCCCCTACCCTCCAAATTATTTCCAACCAAATCACAATCTACCAACATCCCTTCCACATTCAATTGGTTTCCAAATAGATCAGAATCAGCCTACAGTGGTTTCCAAAACAGATCATATATATAGCGAAGCTTATAAATTAAATATATAAAATAAATTTGAGTGTTATGTATGTACATTCTCCCTTTTTTTTTTTTTTTTTTAAGTTTCAGCTTGGCCAAATAAGATTAGTGGGCAAAATACTCTACAATATAGTAGATGATTGAATCTTCAAAATTACTGAATTCCCCAGGGGGATCTGATTTATAAACATACAAGAGAAAAGAATATTCATAAACAAATGATATGAACGTTAGTTAAGGATCCGACATTGCCCAAGCACTAAAACATCAATAACAGTTAAATAAAGTGTTAGGATTTTCGGCTATCGCTCCTCTGAGTTGAATTTGTTCCAAGCTTCCTGCACATTTAAATGAACTGCAATAATAAGATTTTGAAAGCTATTAAAATGTTCTTCAAGGCTATTAACTGTAAGTGGAGAGTGCAAGAAAATCAAAATAATATTTCAAGTCATAAAAATACTCATAAAGGATGCCAACACTAAGAATTCAGACTTGGCTTCATTTGGGACAGCTTTCTTACTGCTTGTTAAAGCAATTTTTTAATATAAAAATTTTATTTGTTGTACTAAAAAGCTGTTTTCAGCAGTAAGAAAGCCGTCCCAAACAAAGCCTTAAACAAACAAAAACTTAAAAATAGGCAACTTGGATGCTAAAAAATAAACGTGGAAACACGGTTCTTCTATATGCTAAGGATATCACGCATTGCTAACTGGTCCTTGACGCAATTTTCAGAGTTAGATGATCAATTGTAATGATTTTGAGCTTAGTAAATTGAACAAGTTTTACAGTGGTCCAGGCAAATTAAATATGTCCATAAGATTCCTGTAATCCCTAAGAGATCCAGAAAGCTTTTTAGTCAACAAATAACATGACTTGCAAGTAGAAACTGAATGGAAAAAAAGTAGCAGCAGCATATTTTACTAGAAAATATGGCTTGGTCTTGGAAACATAAAAGGGGAGCAAGTAGGAATTCTACAAATAAGGAAAACCATTCAGCTAATGAAAAATTTAAGATAGACGATATGACCAAAGCCTCTCTTAACCTTCTTTGGGAAATAAAATTGCTTTTATCCGTCGTGATCAAATACTTCATAAAGATGATGCTAACAAATATTACCATGGATAAACAACCTCTCCAAAGATCACTGAACAAAGGAACAAATGAACACTGATGGTGGAAGTGGTTTAGTGGAGCATGTCAAATTTTTCTTGTTTGGACCACCCAACAGGAGCCAATAATATTCTAATTGATCTTTTGTAGTTCTAAATTTATATCATTAACTCACCAACCGTTTAGCATCAACTCTAGGAATCCTTCTCCATTCATCTATGTCGAATGCTTCATGTAGTGTTGACCCAAACTTATCCATGCCCCATGCTCAAATCATTTCTTTCCTTACTATGCCATCAATTTTGATTTTAAATCACTTCTCAAATGATTTGAGTCAATTTTCTACAACTTCATCCACGATATAAGTATGACTCCAACAACCTTTCTAGCAGTTTTTTTCTGCCACATTTTTCTAATTTTAGCATGCATTCAACTTTATTTTAAGGATAAAAATAACTATGCCAAGTACTTTTTTTTTTTTAATTAAAAGCATGAAATTTATATTTCATATTAAAACAAAAGTTACAAAACATAAGAGCAGCTGAAGTAAACTGGTAAAAAGTAAATGGAAAAAATAGCAAGTGGCCGATAAGAAAAAAATTACTAAGAAATATAATATATCCTATTCCAAATATCCAACAACCATATGAAACTTTGATTGACACCCAACAAAAGTGATGGAAGTGTTAGAGAGCTTATGATCTAGTAAATGCTTGAAGCATTTTGGAGTTCTTAATCAAACTCATCTTCTTTATAGAGATTGCATAAACCTAGATTTGGTAACTCTATGCGTATGCTTTTATAGCTTCATATGCTTTTTTCATTAGCAAATGGTAGTGATATATGAGATTTAACACAAGTTTGAAAATCATCATTATTTAATTTACTTGTGTTCTCCCAAAAATATTGTTTGTGTTCTTTATTAGTTTGGGCTTTTGTAGCAATTAGTTGTGCCACGAGGACATATATAACAAATTACAATGCCTTCAATTCAACCGCTAAACCACATTTTTGAGTCAACTCAAAATGAGTTTGAGTCCGCTTGAAAATTAAGAATTTTAATTTTTTTGTTGGCACAGTTCTAATTGGTAGAATTTGACTCTTATTATGACACAATGAAAAAAAATGATTCATGTAGCCGACCCCACGTGATGGGGCTTGATGTTATCGTTGTTCAATTCTGTGGGTTCCGAAAAATTCCATTTTGTGATGTGTGATCCCGGCCTCTCTGCGTCATCGGTCTATTTATTTTTAAGTGTTTGTGTGACGATGACGATAGAGAGTTTTAACGAGATTAGGTTCCGGAGGAATTTTCAAAAGGCAGATTGGGTTTTAGATAAGACACTACCCAGAGATTTCGTCCTCATTTAGTGAGGACTTTTTTATCTGAGTTCTGGTTTCCTATAGGCGCAAGCCCCTATAGTTAATTACCCCTCCCGATAACGAGAGAGAACTTTCGATTAAGGCTAGTCATTAAAGTAGTTATATAGGTTAAAAACCTATCATATAATAGCAACAATTTTAGAGTTTAAATTTTGAATTTGGATATTTTGAAATTTAGAGTTTATCACCACAAACTTAAAACTGATGTTGGGGGGAATGAAGACGAGCCCGATCAAGATCCCATGGTTCTGTCGTCCCGGGCTATCATGATCCTTGGTCTACTTAGTCAGAGGAGGTAGTCGACCCAACCTGACAGAAGGCATCTTGTCGGCAGCCATGGGTTGCTTTGTCCAAGAATACCTTGTAAACTTGGGTTGATGTTTGTTTAAGGGGATATATCTGAATCCACCTTAGCTCATAGAGGGCTTCATGCCTATCGAATATACCCTATGATTCATAACTCAAGGGTTTGACGCATTTAGGGAACATACGAGCTTTGGCCGTGATCGTAATATAATGGTGTCATTTTGTGGCAAAACCACCCAATCAGAGGGCACATGCCACGTCCCTGTTGGCAAGAGACTGTTTGAGGATGAATCGTAGTGATACACTCGATATAACATTTGCTATTTGTGAGCTGAGGTTAATTTCAAATTTATCACCCCCGACAAACGGTTGCGGGAGGTGGATGATTTTTAGTTTTGAGTTTTTAGATGATTGATTTTATTTTAAGAATTTAGATTTTTGTTTGATTTGAGATTTGACCCCTCTGGTTGAGATTTTCGATCAACACGGCCATCATCGGGGTGACTTTAAGGTCGCATGTATTTTTGTAGAATTTTGGGAGGCATTTTGTTATTCAAGTCATGGCGACTCCAGCCTTCTCAAGGAGGATGAAACTTGAATATTTAACCCGCGCAGCATTCTCGTATCATTGGATTTGAGATTTATATGCGATGATCGAAGCACATGCAGGGAGGTAGCATTTGACCCTGCGCAGCATTCTTGACAATTTGTATTTGTAACTTTAATAGGGTTTGTCGGAGCACATGCAGGGCAATTTTAATGCATAAGGGAGAATTTTAAAATATTTAAATATGATCCATTTACAAGAATGATTTTGTTTAGAAAATTTCCGAGATTTTAAGGGGCTACAAACGCCTTTTGTACATGTGTACAAACACCCTCTACGAGTTGTGCTAAGTGACACTTTCCCGTAGGAGATCATGTATAGGAGATCATGTATTTGCTTGTAGGAAAGTTGTTTTGGGCACTACAAATTCTCTATTCCTGCGTATAGGTGAATTGTAGTATGCTTGAGTATCATGTTCATAACATATTTATTTTGTAATCATAGGAGACTATCAAATAGATGTTAAGGGTGTCTTCTGCAATGGCCCACAGATGTTTGCATTTACTACATTTCTTTCATATCTGCTTATAGACATTGTATTATGTACGACAAGTTTCCTACAATGACTCGTAGGAATTTCTATTTGTTGTTGTCCTTTGGGTTGAAGGAAATGGTTCGGAGCACCAATCATTATAAACCTTGACAAATTGAATCCTTTCTGTTGAATGTTATGCTTCATCTTAAAATTGAAAGTCACATATGTGATTGATATAAGAGGACTATCAACTCATAAGGATGTTTGTTGAAAAAAATTTTAGAGAGCATATATTTGAGAGCTGCCACTTGTTAGAGAGCAATTTCAAAGTTGTGTGGGTGCTATTCTTGCTCAAAAAGTTATTGTGTTTAGGTTTGTTCAGTTGGAGAGTTGCACAGTTGAAGATCTTTATGAGAAATTGTACTTAGACTGAATTATTGGAAGCATTTTATTAGAAATTTGGTAGTATGACTTAAGTCAATCTCTTTATTGATTGTTCATTTGTTAAAATTTTGTTTCTATTCGAGCATCGAGTCTTTTTCAAGTTCAAGTGTAAGTCTTGTTGGAGTTTGAGTTTGAGTTCAAATCCAACATTATTTGATCGAATTTAATTTGAAATTGATTTTTTTATGTTCGAATTAAATTTAAATCAATTTTTTTATTTTAAATTCATGTCCTCTATTGTTCACTGAAAATTTCGACAGCCTCCCGGCGTCTCCTCTCCACCGAAGGAGAAATCGGGACGGCACTGCCGTAATTTCTTCCTACCCGGACCTAAGGTCAACGGCGTAAGGGCTTCAAATTTAAACCATCCCACCAGGATCTAAGATCGACTACGTGAAGTCTTCAATTTGGAACCATCCCGGCCGGATCTAAGATACGACGGCCCGGGGTCTTCAAATTTTAAAACCATCTGCCTGGATTAAAAATCAACGGCGCAGGTCTTCAATTTCAAACCATCCCGGTCGGACCTAAGGTACGACGGCCGGGGTCTTCGACACCTGTTTAAAAATCCTCTCATTTTTTTAAATAATTATGTCTTATATTATAATAAAATATATATCATAATATAATATATATTTATTACAATATAATACAACATTATATTATAATATTATTCTGTTATATTAATATATATAATATTATATTATATTGTTATATTATACTATTATATTAATATAATATAACATCTGTATATTATTATTATATATATATATATATATATATATTATATAATATATAATAATAATATATCAATATAACAGAGGAAGGGAGGAAGAGACGGGCAGAGCTCGCTCGGGTTGGAGGCGGAAGGATCACGCACGGAGGGTCGGCGCTGCAGTCGGCTTGATCGGCGCGGTCGGTGGCCTGAGGTCGGCATGTACTTGGTCGACGGCGGAGGCAGCAGGTGGTCCGACGGTGTTGGTGTTCGGTTCAGATCTAGGGCACGTCGAGTTCGGTACGGTGTCGACGTCGGAGAAGGAGACCGGAGGTGTCGACGCCGGAGCAGGAGGTCGACAGCGACATTGGCCCGTGCGGTCGAGTGCAGAGGAGGCGACATTTTGCTTCGGCGACGATCGAGTGCAGGAGTTCGGCGGAAGCCGAGAGGTGAGTTTCGGACTTTCTCTTTTTTTTAGAGTATTTGTTTGCGTGTGAGTGCGTGTCTCCCTAACCGTCCGAATAGGGAAGGATTTTATTTTGTGTCGTGAATGGCGGTGGTTAAATCATCGTGCCGTTTGGGTTTGTCGGTGGGGAACAGTTACAGTCAACAAATGCCCCCCAACAAATATGATATGCGCTCTATAGGAGATCATGTTTGTTGTAAACTGGTTAACTCTACGGATCTCTAAAGTTAAATTTTAGATGTCACATAGAGGGTCTTTTAGAAATTCATGATTTATCTTTACGATTTGTCATGATTTCCCCGAGGGAGAAATCGGGGCGGCATCTGCCGAAATTCTCCCTACCCGGACCTAAGGTCGACGGCGTAGGGGCTTCGAATTTAAACCAACCCACCAGGATCTAAGATCGACTGCGTGAGGTCTTCAATTTGGAACCATCCCGGCAGGATCTAAGATGCGACGGCCCGGGGTCTTCAAATTTTAAAACCATCCCGGTCGGACCTAAGGTACGACGGCCAAAGTCTTCAATACCTGTTTGAAAATTCTCTTTTTTATTTCATTTTTAATAATATTATTTTAATATCTAAATATTAAAATAATATTCATATGAATATATATATATATATATATATATATAATATATATATATATATTATATAATATATATAATATATATATATATATAATATATATATATATATATATATATATAAAATTAGAAAGGGAGAAGACGAGCTCTGCCCGATCAGAGACAAGGAGCGAAAGCCACGCACGGGGTAGGGCTTCGGATCAGTCGGAGCAGACGGGTTCGGCTGGGGTCGGCCGGAGGTAGCGGCGGCAGCGTCGTCGGCCGGAGTCGGCTAGGACGCGGCGAGCAGGAGCCGACGGGATTTGGCTTCGATGGGGGTAGAGCGACGAAAGGTATGTTTCGAAAATCCCTTCTCTTTCTCTCTGTGCGTTTGTGCGTGTGAGTGTCGTGAGAACCGAATGAGAGGGAGGAGGTTTTATGTCGTGAGTGAGGCGGTGGTTGAATCGTCGTGAGGTGGGATCGATAGAGGCGGTTGTGTCGTTTGAGTATGTCGGTGGTTTTGCCGTTACAGTCAACAAATGCCCCCCAACAAATATGATATGCGCTCTATAGAAGATCATGTTTGTTGTAAACTGGTTGACCCTACAAATCTCTAAAACTAAATTTTAGATGACATATAGATGATCTTTTAGATATCTCTGATTTATCCTTTTGATTTGTCAGGAATTAATATTTCTTCTGCCCTAGCTTTGTGCTTTCATGGGCTTGATGAAGAATTCATATTGATGACCTAAATCATTTAGGATTATATTAGGTCGATGACAAATAGTCATCTGTCCAAAGCTTTTTGCATGGAGGACTTTGATGATGATAATATTTCCTTTGTTCGGCCTATGGCTTTGTAAGGACTGTGGGATGACTTCTTCGGTCCTGAGATTTGTGCTTTGTCGGACATGTTGAAGAAGTGAAGCTCCTTCGATCTTAGCTTAGTGCTTGACAGATTTATTGAAGGATAATGCCTCTAAATTTGGAAGGAGTTTTTATTGTGGCTTGGTGCCTTTGACTTAACTGAGACTTTTCTGAATTTTGCCTCAATCCATTTGTTAGTTGAGAAAATCATCGAGAAGAAAATATGCTGATTAAATCGCAAACATTGTCCCGGTGAAAAATAAGAATGGACAAATTCGCATATGCATCGATTTTCAAGATCTTAACAGGGCGTGTCCAAAAGACGACTTCCCACTTCAAATATCAGAACTGTTGGTTGACAATACATCAAATTATGAAATATTCTCATTTATGGATGGGTCATCGGGATATAACCAAATCAAAATGGCACCTGAAGATGAAAATCATACATCTTTCAGAACTCTTATCGGCATATTCTGCTACACAGTCATGCCCTTTGGTTTGAAGAATGCATGAGCTACATACCAAAGAGCCATGACACATATGTTTGATGAGCTTATCCACCAGAAAGTTGAATGTTATGTGGATGATCTTGTTGTGAAAAGTATAGATCGAAAAGATCACCTCCAAGATTTGAGAATTGTATTTGAAAGAATCAGAAAATTCAATCTCAAAATGAATCCACTCAAATGTGCTTTCGGAGTTTATTCAGGAAAATTTCTTGGGTACGTTGTACGGCACCGAGGAATTGAGGTGAATCCTAACAAAGTCAAGGCAATCATAGAAATGAAGCCTCCAAAAAGTCTCCGTCAACTTCGTTCTTTACAAGGACAACTTGCATTTATACGACGATTCATCTCAAATTTATCAGGCAGATGTCAACCATTTGCAAAGCTGATGAAAAAAGACGTTCGTTTTAAATGGGATGATGAATGCCAAGAAGCTTTTGATAGTATTAAGAGATATCTTCTAAGCCCACACATCTGCAGC
>CM028351.1:61582165-61680758 GCA_016618105.1 Dendrobium huoshanense
CCACAGAAGTGGTCTTCTGCATCATTTCCATCATAGCCGTCATCTGAGTCATCATCTCAGTCATTTTATCATTTCAACTGAGAGATTTCTCTGTCTTTCCTTCGCATCTGTCGCCTCATCTGATTTCTCATTTCAGCGAGTGTGATGTCTTCACCTCCGAAGGCAAAGGGGTTTTCTCCGACCTTCTTCTTCTTCTTCTCATCTCCTTCTTCTGAGGAGCGAGCACTTCGGCTGGCAATAGATCTAGCCCTATGGCGACGTCGATAAACACGTACGTACGCGTGGCTGTGATTGTTGATCTTCTTCATCACCATCATCTTCCTCTTCAACATACCGGCAATGTGGACTGATCATACGAACCACCTCGATCTCCATAGTATCTTCATCATCGTCATATTCTTCTTCATCTTTTTGCACCTGAATTTCTGAGCGGCGTCGCCACTGAATTTCAGGCTCTTGACTTCGGAATGATTACTTCTTCGATCTGCGTGGACTACGATCGAAGTGAACTTCCTCTTTGGTTGAAGTAGGAGAATGACGGGATTCTCCTGGAAAGACTCTCTAGGATGTCGACCATCGTCAATATAATTGTCGTCATTATGGGCCTTCCTTTTGGACCCTATTTCTGACGAGTTTTGTTGGCAGGGGCGGATCTCCGGGAGACAGCTCCGGATGTCACGCCTGGAACTAATCTTTTTCTTCAAGGATATCTTTTCCTCTTCGAGGCTTCGGCCTCCAAACTTGCTTCCCTTTCCACCGAGACCTTTCGACGGCGAATCCCCGAACATATGGTTCAGGTGTCACGCCCCGATGCTCACCGCGTGGAGCTTGTTGTCGGTAATCCCTTCTTTCAACTATCACAGCAGATGATAGTCTATCTCTTGGAGGAGTTCTTCGGGCCTCAACAATCAGTGGCCTCTAGAACTTCTTTTCATTAAGTCCTTCTCCTTGACTGTCTTCAGTACACGGTGTACCCGGGCAGACAGACGTTCGGGCTCTCTTATCTTCTGAGGGGCTAGAACTTCAGGTCGACGCTCCCAGAAGGATTGCTTAAGCTCACCAGATGAGCTATTTCTCTTTACCCACTTCAAATTAGAAAACTTATTTTGAGTGGGAATATTGATTTCTGATTCTAGTGCTGGCAGATTGGAGGGATGGACTGGTACAGGTAACTGCTGAGCTCGCAGCTCTGTATTTCTCTTCCTCCTTTGCCTTCTAGTAAGCCTTCCTCCAGATGAAGAAGCTTCATTATCATACCTCCCAGGTGCAACAGTCTCTCTGGGCAGGGCGGTGGTGTTCGCAGTCACCACAGAAATCTTTCTTCCAGTGACAACCCTCTTTGCAGTAAGGGCCTCAGATTGGGATAGTCTTTCAAATACAGAGGTTCTTCCTTGGGCAGCACCTCTGACAGTAGTCCTTTCAGAGTGAGACCCTCCAGAAAGTTCTTCAGAGTTTACTCCGTACACAGGGACGGCTGCAGCCCTTGCAGTAGCTGCTGAGAATTCGAGCCCACTAAAGTGGATGGTGGCTCCAGTATTTCCAGTCTCTATGACAGCATTTGCCAGTTGAATTTTAGCTCCTAGTCCCAGTTGGACGGTCATTGGTGTGTTCTGCATTTCCATTCTACAAAAATAAAAGGCAGGGGTTAGTGATCAGAATTGATACATCACCCCACGCTTTCATAACAAAGAAATAACGTAGAACGAATGATAGCAGGAAAATTAGCATGGAATTGAAAACCCTGCAAAATAAATTTCCATTGATCTTATTTAAAAGATTCATTTTCAGAAAATTTAAAATTTGATTTGATTGCTACTATAGCCTTTGATTGACTAGCCAGAGATGGAAAGAGAAACCATTCCCCAGTGGAGTCGCCAGAAATCTGTGGGCTCCGAAAATTCGGCCCCGGCCTCCGCGCCGCGCTTTTTCTTTTTATTCGGCGAGGGAGTTTTAACGATCTAAGTTCCGAGGTAAATTTTGGAAGGCAGATGGGTTTGTAGACAAGACACTACCCAGAGATTTTGCCCTCATTTTGTGAGGACTTTATGATCTGAGTTCTGGTTTCCTATAGGCGCAAGCCCCTATAGTTAATTACCCCTCTCGATCACGAGAGAGAACTTTCGATTAAGGCTAGTTGTCAATCAGATACGTAGAGTATACGTGGTATCTGGCATATAGTAGCAGCAGCATGGGTTTGGGTATTTGAGAATTTGGAGAGTTTGATATTTAAAATTAGAAATTTCACCATCTTGCACTTAAAGAGGATGGTGGGGGAATGGATGATGGACCCGATCAAGATCCCATGGTTCCGTCGTCCCGGGCCATCGTGGTCCCTGGTCTACTTAGTCAGAGGAGGTAGTCGACCCAACCTGACAGAAGGATCCTTGTCGGCAGCCATGGGTTGCTTCGTCCAAGGGGACCTTGTAGACCGGGGTTGAATGTTTGTCTAAGGGGACAAATTTGAATCCACATTAGCTGACAGAGGGCTTAGTGCCCTATCAATCATATCCTATTGATTCATATCTCAAGGATTTAACGCCATTAAGGAACGTATTGGCTCTAGCCATAATCGCTATCTGTGGTGCCATTTGGCGGCAAAACCACTCGGTTCAGAGGGCCCCGGGTCATAACCGTTTACCTGCAGTGCCATTTGGCGGCGAAACTGCCGGTTAAAGGACACGTACCACATCCTTATTGGCAAGAGATTGTTTGAGAATGGATCATAGTGATACTTTTGACTAGGCATTTCGCTCTTTGTGAGCTGAAGTTGATTTTAATTTGTCCACCTCGACAAATTGTTGCGGAGAGTGGATGAATTTTGCTTTAAGTGATTAATGGTTGGATTTCATATTTTTAAATATTTTTGGGATTTTTGAGAATTTTCTAGATTTTTCTAGGATTTTGGATGGAGCTTTGGAGTATTCTGGAATTTTTGGAATTTTGGGTGGAGCTTTGGAGTATTCTGGAATTTTTGGAATTTTGGGTGGAGCTTTGGAATATTTGAAATAAAACTTTGAATATTTGGGAGATATTTAAAAATATTTGGGGAACCCTTCCGGTTGAGATCTGCATTCAACACGGCCATCATCGGGGTGTTTAGGGGTCATTTCCATTTGATTGAACCTTGTCGACCCTATCAACTTATTGATAGGGGATCGGGTTTCTCGTAGGTTTTGTGCCTTTTGTTTAGTGAATTCTCTTGATTTTAGGTTTTGAAGGCCTAAAACGAATGTATTTAGACAAATACACCGGTCGCTACAACCGTGTATTTTGCTAGGTAGTTTGAATCTTGTCGACTTCTATTGATCCGTATAGAAGGATCGGATTCGAACCTGAATTCACTTGTCAACCCGCGCAGCATCCATAGGCGTCACGTGTGTACCAATAACATGCTCGCCAGGGCCCATGCGGGTGATTTTTATATACCTCTTTGGTGTACCTATGTGTATACAATTTATAGTGTACGTGTAGGGGTATTTATTTCAGATCTTATTGACGCCTTCTGTTTGCTAGTAGAAGTGTTGCAGATCCGGTGGCATAGGATTTGTAGATCGTGGATGCCTTCTGTCTGCTTGTATGAGTGTTGCAGATCCGGTGGCGTTGCGTTGTAGATTGTAGACGCCTTCTGTCTGCTTTCATAGATGTTGCAGATCCGATGGCGTAGCATTGTAGATTGTAGACGCCTTCTGTCTTCTTTCATAGATGTTGCAGATCCGGTGGCGTTAAGTTGTAGATTGTAGACGCCTTTTGTCTGCTTGTACATGTGTTGCAGATCCGGTGGCGTTGAGTTGTAGATTGTAGACGCCTTCTGTCTGCTTTCATAGATGTTGCAGATCCGGTGGCATAGCATTGTAGATTGTAGACGCCTTCTGTCTGCTTTCATAGATGTTGCAGATCCGGTGGCGTTGAGTTGTAGATTGTAGACGCCTTTTGTCTGCTTGTACATGTGTTGCAGATTCGGTGGCGATCAAATTTTGATGTTGACTTCCTCCCCATTTCTCATTCATCGGGGAAGGATTTTCTAGATTCGGGAGTCAAAGACTGCTGATTTGGGGAGAACTCCCTTCAGGATCTTTGGCGTAGTAGACTTGTTATTTTCAGTATTTGTTGGTATCAGAACTGTTTTCCTCTTGGATTTAGGGATTTTGGATCACCGGGAAGTTTAGCTCGGATTTGTCCAAACATTTCCCTTATTTCTGCCAGTTGGTGTCATTTTCGTACATCGGGCTGCCTTTGTACTCGACATACTTGAAGCTCTTAATCACCACTGTCGTAGGTGATATTCGTACTTGTGTCCACAGTGATTCATTGTACTTTCAATACACTGTTATTATCCACAAGTGATTTGTGCTCATTTGTAGGGGACCACTGTATCCACTACGAGCTTCTAGAAAATGTTTGCAGGAGATTCATTCTTCTGTGTCATACCCACCCTTTCACCAATCTCGGGTGGTGGGACGATTGCACTTTGTTTAGGCCGTAGGTTGAATGCGTAGGAGCTGTACTTGTGTCCACAGTGGTTCGTTATACATACGACATACACATCGTTGTTATTCACAAGTGGCTTGTATTAGCTGGCGGAGGACCATTATATCCGCTACGGCCTCTTTGCCATAGGCCGTAGGTTGAATGCGTATGAGCCTTTTATTGTAGATCATGGGCATTTGCATTTGTTGTGTGCTACATTGAATGCACCCGTAGGAGGTGTTGTAATTTGATTGGTGTCGAGTCTGGCTCGAGTATGAACTTTTCCATGTCCAATTCGAATCAGTTTCGTGAGCTTAGTGTGCAAGGTTATTTTCCAGCTTCCTTTGGATTTGAGTTCATTGAGTTCATAACCCCCACTTGATGTTATATAGTTCGAGCTCAGAGTACGAATTCAAGTGTCCCCTGCAGTCCAAATCTTTAAGTTCAAATGTTCAGTCCATGTCCTCGCTCGTCGTGCAAGTTCAAGTTTCTTGTTGTTCAATTCAAACCTTTGCTTGAGTTCAAATGACTGAATTGTGTTCAAATACATGTTCAGGATTTTTTGAAGTTCTTAGCAAGTGTAATTTCATGTTTGAATTGATTTGAATTTCAGTTCTGACTTGATTTTATTTGGATTTGAACTTTAGGAATCATTTTGAGTTTTGGTTCGGGTCCACAAGTCCACAGTTCATGTTCATGTTCAAAGCTCACTGCTCTTTCTCGTTTGGTCCAAATATTTTGTTCTTTTGAGCTCAAAACAGGTCCGAATGCAATAGTATTTCACCTGAAATTTCGACAGCCTCCCGGCATCTCCCCCGTTTAGGAGAAAATGTCGGGAAACTGGGCCTTTCCCACCACGCTAAGAAAAGCGTGTATGGTAGGTGCCCTCTTTCGAGGACACCGCGGCCGTGTAAAGTTTTTGTCCCCACCACGCTAAGAAAAGCGTGTATGGGTCTTCTATCGGTACCTGTTGCAAGAGAAAAAGCAGTTGTTTCCCCGCAAGCGGGTACTTATGGGTATCCCGACTTCGTCGTACGCATCGCACCGGGTTCCCTTCCCACCACGCTAAGAAAAGCGTGTATAGGTGGTTTGCCGGTGCGTTACGAACATCGAAGAAGGATTTGGAACCATGGGTCGCTCGCCAAGTCATAGGTGTCGCGCCGGTTGTCCCTCCCACCACGCTAAGAAAAGCGTGTATAGGCAGACCGCCGACTCGACACGCAGGACGAGGTAAGAAAGAAAGCCTAAGTTCCGGAAATTATACCTTGGTCGGCTGGCGGATTGGCGAGTCGTCGGCGATGGGGGGCTCGGATGTCGAAGCGAGGAGAGGGTACACATTGTTTAATTATAATTAATCATGAATTAATTATAATTAATTAAATAAAACATTTTTTAATTAATTATCCATAATTAATTATAATTAATAAAAATAATTAATTAAAATTTATTAAAATTAATTAATATAATAAGTTATAATTAACTTAACATTAATTATAACTTATTTAACATTAATCAATTTTAATAAAATATAATTAACTAATAATAATTAATTATAATTAACTTATAAATGATTAATTAAAAATATTGATTTTAATTAATTATATTTAATTAACATAATTATAATTAATTATATAAAAATTTTCATACAATCCCTCGGTTCGACGGATTTAGAGGATTTGATCGGATTTAGGCTAAAGCCAGCCAAACGACTTCAGTGCGCACCTTAAATCCCGGCAATGGGTAAATCTCGGATTTAAGGATTTACGGCTTAAATCCCGAATTTATTAAATCCCTCGGTTTGGCGAATTTCGGGATTTGGCAGAAGAAGCGCATGAGAAGGGAGAAAGTTACCCTCACACAGCTAGCGTGCTCCCGTAGTTGTTTCCGATCCGAGCGGGAAAGGAAAGTCGTCCAGAGAACGAAGTCGAACAGCAACAAAAGGGCCGAAGAGGCGATCGAAAGGGAGGAAGTTAACTTCACAGCCGGCGGATTCTTGTTGTTGCTTCCGCACAAAATGTCGTAACTTCCGATCCTATGGGTAGGAAGCGGCGTCGGAGAGAGGGGAAGAAGCGCACGAAAGGTAGGAAGTTGTCTTCACAGCCGGCGAGCTCCCTGTTGCTTCCGATCAAACAATCGTAACTTCCGATCCTACTGGAAGGAGAGAGCGAGAGCGTAGGGAGAGAGCGGGCTCGGGAGGAGAGGAAAAAGCGAGAGCGTGCGAGGCCGAAGGCCTCTCCTCTTCGTCTCTTTAACGACGCCCGATTGAGATCGTGAGAGGATCGTGCGACGTGGGCAGCGACGTGGGTCGTGCGGAACACGATGTACCAAGGTCGTGGGATCGCATGGAGCAGGTAAGTGATTATGATTTTTTTTTTCTTTTTCCTTTTTTTTTTTTGTTATACAACAGGTCAACAGTCCTTCTCATAGGCCAGTTTTCTATCTTCTCTAAATTGTCTTTATTTTTGCTAGCTTATCTTTTATATCATCAAACCTCACAAGATTTAAGCCTTGACCAAAGGAGTAATAACCTCATAATAATAACACAGCACATCTTAATCTTTTAGTTGAATCAGTTAGTTGAGAACTTTAATTGTCAACAAAAAAATTTTAGATTCAAAGCTTACTTATGTAATATATATAAATTTGTCTTACTTAATTAGCTCAACAATCTCAGAATAATGCTAACTATTTCTGAAGGAAATAACTACTCACGAGCATTTAAAAGCATAATGAATGCTAAAACCTACCATGACCGTACAAATTACTTCAATTCCTTAACATCTTCTGAATTAAAAAAAATAAAAAATTTACTCCGCCAAGTTAGTATATATTATTTATTTATTTGAGCTTTTAACTTTCATATGACAACAATTATTGGTATACCCCTTTTTTTACAAGCATATTACTCAAAATAATAATTTTTTTATATTTAACATCAAAACTTTAATGTTTACATACTAAAAATTTTAAATAACCTAAAAAATAATGGTCTTATCATCCTTTACATTATAATTTCCTCTAGTAGATGATGGTGTGAGATGCAATAGTGATGGATTAAAGTTTTCCTTTCGCAAATAAAAATAGTGATGGGTTAAAGTCAGTGGTAGACTAAGATGCAATTAGGGGTGGTAATATTTGAACCTACTCGAAATCCAACTAAAAAATTTTAGAATTTGAGTCAACCCATTCTGTAAATTAGTTAGGTTCGAATTTTAGTTTCTAGTCTTTTTTTTTTTAGTTTCAGGTTGAATTCAAGTCAACTCGAAATCAACCTGAAACGGAACCGGGTAACCCCCCCCCCCCCCCCCCCCCTTCGCCCGCAGCGATCTTGCAATCAAGCTCACATCCGCACCCGAGAAACTCACACAGAAGCAAAGCCTCACATGTGCAACTCCTACACCCGTGCCCGCACTAGCATCAGCACCATCTCCCACTCCCACGCCCATGATTTCCCACATGTGCTCAAAAGCTCTCTCTCAATCTTGCATGCACTCAATGTTTCTCTCGCCCGCAATCTTGGCCCCTTGGCCTGCAAGCGCTCACGCCCACAACCTCTCGCACTTGGCTGCATTGCGAGTTAGCAAGTCGGGTTGGGTCAACCCAAGTTAGGGCACATATGGTCTAAATTTAAATTTATGTATCATTTCCCAAATCGGGTCGTGAAAATTGAAGGCCGGTCAGTTCCAAATTAGACTCAAACCCGACCCATAAGCCCCCCAATAATATGTCGCCACATGCTCTTACTCTTTACCACGCGGCTCGATGACTTAACCCGGACCGGAACCTGGGAATGATATGTTTGCGTATTGCGAGGTTTTACTCGGTATTTGCTCGGTATTGTTCGGTATTGCTTGGCAATAATGAGAAATACCACTTTGTGAAGACCAATACCGAGCAATACCGAGTTGTACCGAGTTTTTCTAGAAAAGAAAAACTCGGTACAACTAGGTATTGCTCAGTATTACTCGGTATTTGCTCGGTATTGCTCGGTATTTGCTCGGTATTGGTTATTGCCGAGCAAAATCGACCAATACCTAGCAATACCTAGCAAAATCGAGAAATACCGGGCCATCCTGGGTCCGTTTCGGGTCGGGTTGTCGTGGCACGCGATAAATATTGAGAACGCGTGGCGCGATTCTACTGGCGGCCGAACGTAGAGCTACATCCTTTGACCAGACCAAATAAAAGTTCCATTTTAACACCCCCTAGATGCAATGATGGCTTCTCATTTGTTTTAGCGTCACAATCTCCATCCCTTGTATCTTCTCTTTCCCTCTTATATCCCAAACGTCACATTTTAGATCTAGTCCTTTCCTCTAGTATTCCCTTTGTCCTCAACTATATAAACGGCATCACCAATGCTCTAACATCTGACAAAAATCCATGGTTTTGATGACGCAGCTTGGCATTAGTCCACATCTCTCCTTACTATCCTGCCATCTCTCTACTACATAACTCTTCCCTCACACTCTTCTTCTCACCTTTTTGACCATCATTCTACCTCTAATTTGTACGAATTTTTATTAAGTCCGGACACCTGACATAGCTCTACATCTGGACACCAATAAAATGTCGTCACGTGCTCTAACTTTTACCGCGCGGCCCGACGACCCGACCCGGAACGGAAATCCGATATTGCTATGTTTGTGTATTGCTAGGTATTGCTCAGTATTACTAGGTATTGCTCGGTATTGCTACGAGAAATACCGCTTTGTTAAGACCAATACCAAGCAATACCCCGAGCAAAACCGGGGTATTGCTCGGTATTAATAGGTATTGTTCTAGACAAAATGGTATTTCTCGTTACCAAACAATGCCAAGCAAAACCTAACAATATCCTGATATGTACAAATCAGCTAATACATATCAATATTAGATTCCGATCTGAGTTGGATCGTCGGGCCGCGCGGTAAAAAGTAAGAGCACGTGGTGACATTTTATTGACTTCCGAATGTAGAGCTACATCAGGTGTCCGAACCTAATAAAAATTCTATACGAATTTTTCCTTCCTCCTACCCTCCAAATTATTTCCAACCAAATCACAATCTACCAACATCCCTTCCACATTCAATTGGTTTCCAAATAGATCAGAATCAGCCTACAGTGGTTTCTCCAAATAGATCAGAATCAGCCTACAGTGGTTTCCAAAACAGATCATATATATAGCGAAGCTTATAAATTAAATATATAAAATAATTTTGAGTGTTATGTATGTACATTCTCCCTTTTATTGTTTTTTAAGTTTCAGCTTGGCCAAATAAGATTAGTGGGCAAAATACTCTACAATATAGTAGATGATTGAATCTTCAAAATTACTGAATTCCCCAGGGGGATCTGATTTATAAACATACAAGAGAAAAGAATATTCATAAACAAATGATATGAATGTTAGTTAAGGATCCAACATTGCCCAAGCACTAAAACATCAATAACAGTTAAATAAAGTGTTAGGATTTTCGGCTATCGCTCCTCTGAGTTGAATTTGTTCCAAGCTTCCTGCACATTTAAATGAACTGCAATAATAAGATTTTGAAAGCTATTAAAATGTTCTTCAAGGCTATTAACTGTAAGTGGAGAGTGCAAGAAAATCAAAATAACATTTCAAGTCATAAAAATACTCATAAAGGATGCCAACACTAAGAATTTAGACTTGGCTTCATTTGGGACAGCTTTCTTACTACTTGTTAAAGCAATTTTTTAATATAAAAATTTTATTTGTTGTACTAAAAAGCTGTTTTCAGCAGTAAGAAAGCCGTCCCAAACAAAACCTTAAACAAACAAAAACTTAAAAATAGGCAACTTGGATGCTAAAAAATAAACGTGGAAACACGGTTCTTCTATATGCTAAGGATATCACGCATTGCTAACTGGTCCTTGACGCAATTTTCAGAGTTAGATGATCAATTGTAATGATTTTGAGCTTAGTAAATTGAACAAGTTTTACAGTGGTCCAGGCAAATTAAATATGTCCATAAGATTCCTGTAATCCCTAAGAGATCCAGAAAGCTTTTTAGTCAACAAATAACATGACTTGCAAGTAGAAACTGAATGGAAAAAAAGTAGCAGCAGCAAATTTTACTAGAAAATATGGCTTGGTCTTGGAAACATAAAAGGGGAGCAAGTAGGAATTCTACAAATAAGGAAAACCATTCAGCTAATGAGAAGAAATTTAAGATAGACGATATGACCAGGAGCCTCTCTTAACCTTCTTTGGGAAATAAAATTGCTTTTATCCGTCGTGATCAAATACTTCATAAAGATGATGATAACAAATATTACCATGGATAAACAACCTCTCCAAAGATCACTGAACAAAGGAACAAAATGAACACCGATGGTGGAAGTGGTTTAGTGGGAGCATGTCAAATTTTTCTTGTTTGGACCACCCAACAGGAGCCAATAATATTCTAATTGATCTTTTGTAGTTCTAAATTTATATCATTAACTCACCAACCGTTTAGCATCAACTCTAGGAATCCTTCTCCATTCATCTATGTCGAATGCTTCATGTAGTGTTGACCCAAACTTATCCATGCCCCATGCTCAAATCATTTCTTTCCTTACTATGCCATCAATTTTGATTTTAAATCACTTCTCAAATGATTTGAGTCAATTTTCTACAACTTCATCCACGATACAAGTATGACTCCAACAACCTTTCTAGCAGTTTTTTTCTGCCACATTTTTCTAATTTTAGCATGCATTCAACTTTATTTTAAGGATAAAAATAACTATGCCAAGTACTTTTTTTTAAATTAAAAGCATGAAATTTATATTTCATATTAAAACAAAAGTTACAAAACATAAGAGCAGCTGAAGTAAACTGGTAAAAAGTAAATGGAAAAAATAGCAAGTGGCCGATAAGAAAACAATTACTAAGAAATATAATATATCCTATTCCAAATATCCAACAACCATATGAAACTTTGATTGACACCCAACAAAAGTGATGGAAGTGTTTGAGAGCATATGATCTAGTAAATGCTTGAAGCATTTTGGAGTTCTTAATCAAACTCATCTTCTTTATAGAGATTGCATAAACCTAGATTTGCTAACTCTATGCGTATGCTTTTATAACTTCATATGCTTTTTTCATTAGCAAATGGTAGTGATATATGAGATTTAACACAAGTTTGAAAATCACCATTATTTAATTTACTTGTGTTCTCCCAAAAATATTGTTTGTGTTCTTTATTAGTTTGGGCTTTGGTAGCAATTAGTTGTGCCACGAGGACATACATAACAAATTACAATGCCTTCAATTCAACCGCTAAACCACATTTTTGAGTCAACTCAAAATGATTTTGAGTCCGCTTGAAAATTAAGAATTTTAATTTTTTTGTTGGCACAGTTCTAATTGGTAGAATTTGACTCTTATTAGGACACAATGAAAAAAAATGATTCATGTAGCCGACCCCACGTGATGGGGCTTGATGTTATCGTTGTTCAATTCTAACGGATATCATTTCAATCTTTGTCATCAATTAAGCAGGACACACCAACAAGTCTTCAAACTAGGTAGCTTGCAAGAACTCACCCCCCTATCGGCCCCACCTCAACAATTAATCGTTTCATTTCATCATAACCCAAAACAACAAATTTGCTAATTTCAAATTTTCTTATGATACAGTGCAAGGTTGGAGCAGAGTTTTGGTTGTCATAATTGAAAGGTGCAGGTAACAGATTGAAATCCATAGGCACGTTCTCAGCATTGTAGTAGAGTTGCGCAAATCAATCCCAAACCAAAAGCCCACATTAAAGGGAAACTCATGCACTGTGCACATCATTTTGTTTCACTTCTTCAGAGTACAGGAAAGCATTAAAAATATAATTAAATTATTGTGACAATAATTAAAAGGCCCATAATTTGAGAGGAGGGTGAGAATATTTTAAATGAAGAAGTTGGTAAAGATCCCCAAATTATAAATCGTACCTTAAGGAGATCAAACACCTTTTCACAAATGTACTTCTGTTGAATGGTGGCCCTCCGCTGTTGCAGTTTATCTGGATGAACGCATAAAGTAGCCTTTCTATAAGCTTTCTTCACAGCAGCCGCAGTTAAAACATCTGTTAGAGGAATTGGCTGCCAACCACTGTCAGATCCGAGGATCTGCCAATAAATTAAATCAGCTAAATTAATCGCTAACAGTATTCAGACGCAATCTGACAGGAATGAAGGCAAGTAGTCAATATTTTAACAGTACTGGTAGATTTTTAGAAGCCAATAAATAGCACATTTTCTTTAAGAAATATTACAGCACATAAAAGAAGTAATATATCAAATGATATGGCCACTGTTTATGATCTTAGACTATCAAAAAAAGCTGCAAGTTGTAAATGTCTTTCTGAAAGAGGCTTCTAAAGAAAGAAGTTAGCATACATATTGAAGTGTAGACAACAATGCACGCAAATTCCCATCTTTTCCATTTGACCACCTCCTCACCTCAGCATCTAGTGATTCTGCGAACCTCTGTAAAGATAGTTGCACTTGTATCAGGACAATTATAAGGAATTCTGGCATCAAATAAATTATAGAGTAGAATATTAACGTGTGA
The DNA here is from genome assembly GCA_016618105.1 of Dendrobium huoshanense. Lineage (NCBI taxonomy): Eukaryota > Viridiplantae > Streptophyta > Magnoliopsida > Asparagales > Orchidaceae > Dendrobium > Dendrobium huoshanense. The sequence continues at coordinate 61,595,188 of CM028351.1, forward strand.
AAAGTTTACATCTCGTTCTGCCTGTTCTCTTTGAGCAAGACAATCACGCAGATTCTTTTCAGCAAGTGCCTTAGCCTAATAATTAGATACAAATAAAAATTAACAAATACAAAATTAATGCAATAATAATTAAGCCTGAAACATAAATAAAGATAGTACAAAAAAAAAAAAGCTTACAGCACGCTCAGCTGTCCGTTGTTGTCTCTCTTGTCTTGCTTTGCACCTCAACTTCGATTCACTTCCACCTACTTCATAACTTAACATTAGAATTTATATAGTTCACACAAAGAAACAGTCAAACATGAGAAATAGGAATAAGAGATCTCATTTTAAATACAAACATCAAAATAGAAACAACAGCCCCAAAGTTAACAGTGAAAATTAATAAATAGTTAGCTTTCAGAAATAAATAAATAATCCATAAAAATCCACTATTACCATTGTCGCAAGAATTTGAATATCTCTGGCCATTGGTAGAACAAGCACTCTGAGATTGTGTATTCTGCAGAATTTCCTGCACGAGTTTATAATTAAGAACCCTCCATAAAATATCAAATTGTAGACCTCAATTATTTTCTACTTACACATGAGGATTTTAGTCTTGTCTCAGAATCTTCCTTAATATGATCAGCTTTAAAATATGCTGTTGCATTGCCTTTTCTCATCCTGCTTCTTGCCTCAGTGGCAGCTTTCTCAGCAAGTGCTTTCTCAATAGCACGCTTGCGGGCCTCTTCAGTTGCTCTTTCAACTGCAGCACGCTCAGCTCTCAATCTTGCTTCCCTAGATGCCCTCTCAGCTTCAGCAGCTTTTCCTGCCTTCTCTCGGGCATCAGCAAGTGCACGTTGTCGTGCTTCGGCAGTCACCCTCTCTACTGCAATTCTTTCAGCTCTTTCCCTGGCTTCAGCAAGTGCTCTTTGATGGGCATCATGATTTTCTTTTTCCACACCAATCCTATCTTTTTCTCTTTCTCTCTCGCGCTCCTTCTCTTCCAATTTTATAGCTCGCTCTTTGTCACTTTCTTTTTCTCTGTGTACTTTTTTATTTTCCTCTTCATCTGTATGAATTGAATGATTATGATTCTCAGCCACCTCAGCAAGACCAACTTCTGTCATATCCGGAGCTTTAGATAGTGACTTAGCTTCCTTCCTTAACAGAATAGTCTCTGGGGCATATGATTCCTCACACTGTTGGCAGACTTCCTTAGCTGAAGTTGAAATGAACTTATTTCCCCCCAAATTACAAGCCACAGGGACATCCAAGGTGTTCTCACTTCCTTTCTCAGCACAATCTTTTTCTGCTGCTGCAAAGAATTCAAAATTGTGCAGTTCCTGGTTCCTGTCTGGTCCCATTGACTCATCTTCCTGGTGCTCGATTCGAGCATCTTTTCTTTCCTTTCCATTTTCCAGCCCATTGGCATTACGAATTGCTTCCTGTTCAAGCTCTTTTTTTTTTAAAATGCATCCTTCTTCATTTGCTTGTAACCCATTAACCTCTTCCTTTTCCGCGATGTTATTATTATCCTTATCCATGCAAATAGACTCATTAGAAGAATTTAGATATTTCATGCACTCATTTTCATTTAATTTTTTAGTTTCTTCCGTTGCATCAATTTTTTCAGTTGTAGTATTTGAGCAAAACCCATCAGACACCATAATTTTCTCATCAGATCTTCCCTGGAAAACAGCTTCATTTGCATCTTTGAAGACTTCATGGCTTTTATTTAGTTCAAAATTCACATGACTCACATGAATCTCCTCTTTATTTCCCACATCTCTAAAGATCTCTTCAGCAGCATTGAACTTTGTTTCCTCACAAAAACCATTATCCACCCCAAGCCCGAATCTAGAATTTGAAGCTTGGAATATCTCCTCACTATCTTTACACAAACAAGAACCCACAGCAGAATTGGAAGAGTTGTCATTGTCCTTAGTGGCATTATCTTCATGAACATCACCTTCCTTCTGAGTATCATCCAACAGATGACAGCCATAAGCATCATAAAGTTTACTTGCACGTCCTGTATGTAGAAAATCCTCCATAATTGCATGTACAACATTCTTGTTTGACTCCTTTATGTAATCCATACTAGCACCATTTAAATTGTGATCATTTTCTAACTTTTCAACACTGCAACTAGCTTCTAATGATTTCTGGTTTTCTAATACTTCAAAAGACTGTTCACGCTTTTTACTATCTTTGTATATATCCTGACATCCATACATGGCTGCTTTTGCTTTCTTTTCATTTTCATGCATATAGTTATCTTTATCCTCGCTAAACAAACTACCATTCCTTATCAGTTCATAATAATTTTTTTCAGTTTTCCATTCACCAGATATTTCATCTGGAGTAACCTGTGGTTGGTTCTCACCAGAAGTTGAAAATCGCCCTTTCTTCTCATGGTTCAAAGTTGTCCCTGCATTCCTGATTTCTTCCCTTTCTAGGAAAGTACAGTCATTAATCGAATTAGTCCTCTTGAGCAAGTTGTTAGGATCTTTCACTTTGCTACAGCTTTTAAGTGCTACTTCATGGTCAGATCCATCATCCTCACAGGTCATAGCTTTAGGCTCGCCAACCTTCCTCTTATATTTATCCCGTTTTCTATCCATCAACTCCTTCGCAATTTTTAACTGAACCTGAGCTTGTTCCATTGCAGCTTTTACAGCAGCTACAGAAGCAGCAGCAGCTGAACTAAGATCCATGTCATTATGATTGCAAAAAGAATTGCATTCCATAGACTCATCAATTGCATGGATTTTAGTAGCACCACAGCTGGAATTCATATGATACTTTAGCTTGGGTTTAAGCAAGCTTCCTTCTTCTGTATTAGAACTGCAATCTGTATGTACCTTTTCCAGATGCTCTGGCTTCTTAATTAGCTGAGGAGGAGATCTTGAAGGTGGTGGCCCTTGCAAAGGTTTTGTTTGTAGACTAATTTCTGATATATTCAAGTATTCAACATCAGACAAGGAAACATCACCACTAGATACTGAATGGTAGCTGGAAGACCTGGAATGACGCTTCGCATTTTCAGGAGCATCTAGCAGGGAATCACAATTAGAATCTGATGGTGGCAGCTGATCTACTTTCAGATTTTCAGAGTTAGCTGCATTACAGGAAGAGTTGGATGATGCTTCATTCTCTTGTCCTCTTTCATGTATGTATCTCTTGTTATCTGTATTGTTGGTGGTTCCTTCGTTAACTTTTTGAATTTTCTTCTCAAGAACAGGATCGCATGCATCAATCACAGCCGTAAATTCAGGAAGAGCATCAAATTTAGCTGGACAAGTTTTCTCACTAATTAAATCATCTGTGATTCCCCAGCTTGTTTTGTGGTAAGACATGCTGAATTGCTTCGGACTTACATCATCTGAATGGTTAGGAACTGAAGCAACCTCGCCAATCTCCAAATTTGATAAGTGATCCTTGGAATATCCTTCTAGCAAGTGTTCTGAAGCTTCATTAGCCTGTTCTCCAGACAACACACCCCATCGAACCCTATACATAATTAAAGCAATACATTTCAATCCGCCACAGAGTAGCAACTTTGGGATCACGACCAAAAGAAAACATGCTAGCATTATGGAGACAATATATCATTTTATTGCAATAAACTATTGAAAGTTCTCCATTCCACTAATGTGTAATGACAATTTTCATTTCTTTGGATTTAATAGTCAAGAGACCAATAAATGTTATAGTCCAGAACAACAATCTCTACGAGATGCACAAACCACCCAAACCCTACCTAATTCACACAAACCACTAAAAACCCCAACTAATTCAAGTAACCTTCTTTTCACTCTATTTTCCACCACCACACATGAAGCCTGGGCCGTTCTTGAACGGCGTCTCCAACCAACAAGCCGATCTCGCATCATCCAACTCAAGAACGAGCTATACCATGTTCAGCTTAAAGATCTTACCATCCAACAATATCTTACCAATATCAAATCGTTCGTCGACAATATTTCTGCCTCCAGATCCAAGATTGATCCGGAAGACATTATCATTCACATTCTTAATGGTCTACCTCCCACTTATAATTCTTTTAAAAACTCTATACGCACTTCACTTCTTCCTATAGATCTTGACACATTTTATGCCCTCCTCTGCAATGAGGAAATTCACCTTCACCAAGAAACTCTCAAAGAACAAACAACTGGTACTGCGGTTAATGCCTTATATGCCACATCCTACAATCAGTCTAGAGCCAGAAATCCGAAAAGACCACCCAAGAACAGGATGCTGCCGGCTACCAACAACAACACCGTGACCACCTATACTCCGTTATCCACTCCCGGTTCTTCTCACTCAACCTGTCAAATTTGCGGCAAGACATGTCACGTTGCCCTCAACTGTTGGCATAGATGCAATTTGAAATATGCCCCCACTGTCTTGCGGCCGCCTAGAGCTCTTCTTGCCAATTCGTCTCTTACTACAACTCAAGATTGGGTCCTGGACTCCGGCGCCTCTACACATCTCACAGCTGACGGAAACAACCTTCATTCCTCCAGTTCGTATCTCGGATCCGATACCGTCTCGATTGCGAACGGAACCCCGCTTCCGATTCAAAATTCTGTCCAAGGTCTTCTACTCCTTCCCAACACACTACGTAAGCTTCGCCTCCGCAATCTCCTCCATGTTCCTTCACTCACTCACAATCTTCTTTCCATTTCCAAGCTAACCTCTGACAACTCTATCTCAATATGTTTTGATTCTAACGGGTTTGTGATCAAGGATCTTCATGATCAATGCACGCTTCTTCGTGGGCGTCTTCATAATGGTCTTTACCAAATTAGTCTATCTCCGACTTCGTCTCACACAGCCCTCACTGCTCGCACCAAGAATTCTCAATTGTGGCATGCTCGGCTTGGCCACCCACACCACAGACTTCTGCCGGTTTTAGCTCACCAAATACCCGAGCTTAATCAAGTCTCTAATTCTTTCATTTGTACCTCATGTAATATGGCTAAAAGCCATAAACATTCTTTCAATAAAAGTCTATCAATTACTAGTGCTCCGTTTGATTTAATCCATACCGATGTTTGGGGTCCGACACCAATAAACTCAAATGATGGGTACAGATTTTACATAATTTTCATTGATGACTTCACTAGGTACTTGTGGCTCTTCTTCATGCACACCAAACAAGAAGCCTCGTCTAAATTTAAAATTCTATGCAGCTTCATTAAAACGCAATATAACTAAACACCTAAAATCCTCTGCTCCGACAGCGATGGAGAATACACTAGCAACGCTTTTAATCTTTACCTACAAGACAACGGCATCACTCATCAGTTTAGTTGCCCTCACACCCCCGAACAAAATGGCCTAGCCGAACGCAAACACAGTCACATTCTTGAACTGACCCGCACACTTCTACATGCGGCAAATCTTTCGTTTAAGTTCTGGACCGAAGCTCTATCAACGGCACATTATTTAATCAATCTTCTTCCCTCAACTTCACTTTCATTTCAAAGCCCTTATCAACGTCTCCATGGCACCGCTCCAACTTACACTCATCTTCGAACCTTCGGATGTCTTTGTTTTCCCTGGCTGAAACCGTACAAGACTCATAAACTTGCACCTCAATCTCAAGAGTGTGTTTCTCGGTTATTCCCCTCAACATAAGGGATATAAATGTCTCAACCTTTCTACAAGCAAAATTCACCTATCGCGTCATGTAGTCTTTTACGAGACAAATTTTCCTTATCACAACATTCAAACTTCTCCTCCCACGTTAAATTCTGCACCTCTGAATCCTATCTCACCACTTCTGCTCACTCCCACTTCCGCCAACTCTACCTCTCACATCTAGCACACACCATCATCCCCTACACTTTCAACCTCCAATTCTTTTACTCCCGGCTCACCAATTTCATCCGTTCAAACCACTCCTATCACCAACGTCACTCCTCTGCCTAGTCTCACCGTCGCTCAACCCATTCTCAATCCTCCCCAGTCGTCTCATATTATGCAAACAAGACTCAAATCAGGAATTTCTAAACCCAAGAAAATTTTTAACCTCCTCAATCACACCACCCCTTCACCCACACCTCTCACATACAATCAAGCCGCCAAACACGATCACTGGAAAAATGCCATGCTCGAAGAATTCACAGCTCTACAGAAACTCAGCACCTGGACTCTTGTTCAGCCACCTCCCAACAAACATGTTCTAGGCTGCAAGTGGACCTATAAGACAAAGCTTCTTCCTTCAGGACAGGTAGACCGCTACAAGGCTCGTCTTGTAGCCCTCGGATACGATCAAAAATTCGGCATCAACTACACCGAAACATTTAGCCCCGTTGTCAAAATGAAAACAATTCGTCTGCTTCTAACTCTGGCCACAAACCGTCAGTGGCCCATACTTCAACTTGACGTCTCAAATGCTTTCCTACACGGCAATCTTCCAAATGACCCTTACATGCGGCAACCGCCAGGATTCATCAATCCGAAGTTTCCCAATTCGGTCTGCAAACTCAACAAATCCTTATACGGTCTAAAACAAGCTCCTCGCCAATGGTTCCAAAAGGTCACCACTTTTCTACAGTCAAGATGATTTGGGTTTAGTTGTTTCAATCCATCCTTACTTATTTGTCATCAACGCAACATATCTATATTCATATTAATTTATGTTGACGATATTCTTGTAACAGGAAACGACAAAATGGCAATACACCAGCTTCTACACCAGCTACAGACACAATTCGCTCTCAAACAATTAGGCCAAATTTCGCTATTCCTTGGCATCCAAGTTCTCCAAACCCAATCCAGCTATTTCCTCACACAACAGCACTATGCTTCAAAACTTATTCATGATGCCGAGTTTCAAGACTGCAAGCCCGCCCCTACTCCAGCTTCTCCGTCCTCCAAACATAACAGCAGAACTGTCACACCATTTCATGATCCCACACTATATCGCCGCCTTGCAAGCTCACTTCAGTATCTCTCTATAACTCGCCCCGATATTGCTTTTGCAACTAATATGGTCTGCCAACACATGCAGGCTCCAACAACAAAAGACTTTCAAGATCTCAAACGAGTGCTATGATACGTCAAAGGCACGCTTACGTTTGGACTTCCCATCCAACGCTGACCGCTTCAACTTACAACTTACACGGATGCGGACTGGGCCTCAGATGCGACTGATCGCAAGTCTATCTCCGGTTCATGTACCTTCTTAGGACCATATCAGTGAAAAAGAAAGCAACGATCGCTAAGTCCTCCACGAAAACATAATACAGATCTCTCTTGGCAGCTACATCAGTTGTTATTTGGCTTCGTCGCCTTGCTGCCGAACTACATCTTCCGCAGCAATCCCCAACAACAATTCACTGCGACAATACTTCAGCCATCGCCCTTGCTAAAAATCCTGTTTTCCATGCAAGGAACAAACATATAGAAATTGACTATCACTTCATTCGGGAACACATTGGATCGAGTGACATTCAGCTCAATCACATATCCTCAAAAGATTAGATTGCGGACATCTTCACAAAGCCATTCTCCACAACTAGATTTCATGACTTACGCAGCAAATTAACCATTCGATCTTCGAATGCTTAATTTGAGGGAGGTTATTAGCATATAACCTTGTTACTCATTGTATTTACTTTTATACCTATATATTTCCTATATATACATCTGTCCTGTAACACTTAGATCATAATAATACATTTTACTTTCTTCACACGGTTCTCCTCTCTGTTCCGTTTCTTGCTTGCTCCAGAGGTTCTCGATATCCTCTTTCAAGGATTAGCTTTGCTTCTATTTGATGTTCACTACTCAGAGAACTAGCAAATTAATCATAAAATTGCCAACATAACATGACAATATCCTAGATTTCTTTAGAACTGTTTCCTAATAAAATAAAGCAATTTATCAATAAAAGAAAAGCTAAAGTTTTCACTTGCTTTGAATATTCATTATTGATAAAGTAGAAGATCTCATGAAACAAAAGTGCTCTTGTGAAAGAAAATCTAAGCGAAGAAATTCCCAGAAAGGGTTGCCACTTGTCATATTGGTGGCGAAGCCTCTTTGAATTATTGATTATCCCTTTCTCCTAGGCAGGGCTATGTGGTTTTGAATCATTTTATCTCTAATACCAAATGATGGGGATGTGATTAATAATGTTCAATAATTGTTGGAGTAGAGGTGGAAGGTTTAGGAATGAGGGAACGCTAAGGAAAATAATGACTAGTTTTAAGGTTTTAGAACATATTTCTTGTTGAAGGTTTATGGAAATCGATGGATGGGTTATCTTTTTAATGGAAAATGATGAGTACCGCCATATTAGATGTTTGGGATGCTAGTTAACTAATGTAGGTGATTTTACATCAATCGGATATGTGCATAGAAAATTATGAACTTTCATTTGGTTTGGTCATAATATGTGGATAACAACAATTAGGATTTTCTGGAAGGGGTATGGGTTGGTATAGATGAGGCTTTGAGTGGTTTAAGATGGTCAGAATGTAAGCGAATACGTTAAAAGAAGAAGAGAAATATTAGGGTTAGCAAACTTTAAATATGATTTATTTTGCAAATCATTCGAAAAGCTAATAGCACTAACTCTTTATAAACACAAAATTTTGTAAAAAATCAAAACCATTTTCATTGAAATAGAAAAAGCATAAATAATACATAAAATGCTAAACAATATAACAAAATTTCTTTCATAAAATGCCTTCCAAAGGCCATAATGAGTGGCTTCCTCTAGAAACCCTATTTAAAAACTATTATAAACCAATCCAATAATAAGAATTTTTCTAAAGCTTTAATTGTAACTATGGGGCCCCAATTTGGGGTGATTTAATAGCTTTCAAAAGAAAGTTTTACATTTGAAAAACTCCCACCAAAAATATGTATAGGCTATCTGCCCTTATAAATGAAAAACATATAAAAATTAATATGAAAAAAATATAAAAATTAAAAACAACAATTTATTGGGATTTGTTGATCAATCAGGTTTTTTTGTTGCCTCGGACCTCGAGTTTGTCGTGCTTGTTGGGAGGGTGCGGGGGAATTTACTCGAAAAAAAAAATTCGTACAACACCCTGATGCTGTGTACCTGAGCACCTATGAGCTGCATACTCAAGCGCCCTAGCTCTCTATTCCCGAGCGCCCTAGGGTTGAACATCAGAGAGCGGAGCACTGCAGCTGTCTAGATACGACGCCACAGAGAATCAAGACAGAAGTTCAAGCGCTGCGAGACGGACTAGATGGTTTTCTTTCTTGATTTTTTGAAGGGTTGCATCCCTTGGGGTTATGTACTTGTCTTTCTCTTGTATTTTTGAGGTGTAGACATTGGAAACAGTGTATGTGAGAAGAGAAGCAAGGAGAGAGCGAGAGAGAAGAGAGATTTATACTTATTTCTCTTAATTTTTACAATGAAATTCTTGGTGTGCTGTGGCTTAATTTTTTTTCCCTAATTTGAGTTTTTCCATGTTAAATCCTGGTGTCCTTTATTTTCCGCTGCTTTTAATTTCTTGTTTGTTTATCAAAGGTCTTTTACTCATATCCCCAACAACAAGTCAGCCATTACTAAACTCTGGAGATCTTAAATCCTATTTTTACATCTTTTCGGAAGATCAATGATCCTTTGACCGCTCAATCAGTACGTCACTATATAATTAATGGGATAAGTTGGAAAGACTTTCTCTGCTAGTGCTTTAGTGAAGAAATTAATGAGCCTGAGGAAATCTTAGATCCACTTTTCGAATGCTCAGGTGCCTGTTGTTTTCTTCATAAAATCACTTTTAGACTCCCAGCAACAACCTTGAGCCCTGGTCTATTTGGAAGGCGTTTAAAGGGAACAGGCTTGTTCAACAGTCATGGAGCATCAGTGTTGATTCTCTTTTCAGAATTGATTCATTTTTTATGCTACGGTACTTCGCTACTTTCTTCGCAAATTCACTATTTCTTTCACTTCCAGCAACATATTGAGTCCAACCAAAGGAACAAAACTTCTTAGACAGTTACCGTGCATCAAGTTCGATGGTCTGCTAAGATTTATATGGATTTAGACGAACTTAAGAACTCCTTCAAGCAAAGATATCGCTTTGAGCTTCTTCTCTTCACAGATGGAGACAAATCATAAATTCCAATTTTCTAAAGATGGTCTGCTAAGATTTATATGGATTTAGACGAACTTGAGAACTCCTTCAAGCAAAGATATCGCTTTGAGCTTCTTCTCCTCACAGATGGAGACAAATCATAAATTCCAATTTTCTAAAGCTCTTACAAAAATTGGTAAGGCACGCCAATCCTATTTAACCAAGAATAAAAGAAGTATTGTTTAATGCCTAAACAACGCTCTTTCGGTAGCTCTTTGCAGCTAACTGAAGCAATTGTTATTATATGAAACAGAACTCCAACATCTACTCAAACAAAACATCAGACGACCAACCAAGAAATGCTCCTACGTTAAAAGAACAAACTTTATAACGAACCAATGCGAACAGCGTAAAAAAGAACAAAATCTCCCAGACATTCTATGCTCAAGACAGCGATCGAGAAAATACATTCACAAATATATTCCATCTTTTTAAAAAGCATGTCAAAATTTACAAAAAAAGGGAAAAAAAACTAAATATCATTTTCTTTGATCATGTTTTGTATCCTGGACAACAAGCTGGTTTAAATCAGCGTTCACTTAACAAGATGATCAAAAACAGAGAGCAATAAAAAGACCAAACAGCCTTGCAAAAAATTAAATTTAAAAAAAAAAAAACCCAGACTTTCTATAAAATATAAAGTTGGCCATAGCAACAAGAAGGAACCCCATCAAGCAGAGAAGAGACCAGTGAGGAAAGAAGAGCTAAAACTCACCTCCCGTCCAAAGAAGAAAACCCGGATCCGTTTGAGCCGCCAAACAGCTCCTCATACGAAACCGTGAAGCCGCCTCCGCTAAGTCCCCCAAAAATCTCGGAATAGTCGACTCTAATACTTCGGTCGCCGTCGCCGGCAACAGCGAAGTCGTCGTCTGCTGGGGGAAGGTCGAGCATTGGGATTGAGGAGACGGAAGCGGCGCTGCCGAAGATCTCACAATAATCCTCAAACCGCGCCGGAAAGGGCGTCGTGTGCCTCGGCTGTCCCCCGAAGAAATCATCGTAGGTAGACCTTGCAAACACTGCGGACCCATGCGGCTTCTTCCCCCAATGCCGCGTGCTACTCAGTTCTTCCATGTCGAGAGCCTGACAGAGCGGTTGAGCGAGGAAGAAGATAGGCCTAGGGCTTTTCTGCCTCTTTCTCCTCTATTTCTCCCTGCCTTTCTCTCACTATTTCCTCTCTGAGAACTTAGCGCTCGTCAGCTCAGGAGTTGCAGAATTCTTACCAGCAGCGAGCGACTCTCTTTTAACTTTTAGCCATTTTTTTCTTCGAAAATATCAAATATATATCCTTCAAATTTTTGAGGAGGATCAGGCCTACCCATCGCTCAACTTATATTCAAATTTTGATCTTTAATTATATAATGTATTAACATCGACATATTTTGTTTATAAATTAATATTAATAATTTTTATATAATTTAAATTTAAATATTATATAAATAAATATTAAAATCTAAGTATTATATACATAAAAAGTTATGTAATTTTATGTGGCATCTAATTGTATTCATTAATCCGATTGCACTATTATCTCATACCTAAATATTATTTGGTTGAGCTCGTCGGAATATTGCAGGAGGGTAGCTGTCCACTTGCATAGGGTTCGAGAGACTTGTTCCTGAAAAAAAAAAAAATCTATACAAGCTCTACATTTGCTATATAATTTTGCGATGCATAATCATTGAATGCAATGAGGCAACATTGTAGTCTTGATTTTGAGACAGAGAATGGTCTCCAAACCCATGCATCGTGACACTAAGAGTCTGGCTTTAGGGTACTTTTTTTTCTCATTTTTCGTATTTAACTTGAAATATTACGTTCCTTTGTATTATTGAAGTATATCTCTTTTTTAGTTTTAAATGGAGAATGAAGAAAGAAGTGTAGAGAGACAAGAAGGATGTTTGAGAATATATTTATATTCTTTCAAATTTGTATAGTGAATTATTAAAATTTGAAAATAAATAAAAAATAAAAAAGATAAAAATAATTTGGTTGTAAATTTTAATACTTAAATGAGAAACTGAATATAACGATAAAAAAGAAATTTTTTTAATAGTTTAAATTTAGATAGTATATCTAAAATAATCCTTTACTATTTACATATTAACTATTTGCTTAAAAACAAACAAACAAATATATACATATTAAAACAAAAAATTTATGAATAAAATTTTTATTATATTTTACTAATATTATTATAAATTGAAATAATTAATTTTAATTTTATGAATATTTCGATTAAATTGAAATAAAATACAGTATATTTAAAAAGTGTGGCTTGGAATTTTATATTTTAACAAATTAAAATTTTATATTCAATAAATATTTATAATTATATTAATATTTGTGTTTTGAATTAATTTAAGAGTGAAATATTTATTTTAAAAAAAATTCACAACCGACAAAAATATTAAAAGGGCGTTGAAATTTCTATTTTACACGTCTTTCATTTAATAAGACTGTTCATTAAAATTGTAATTGCACGACTTTCTTTGTTTAATTATTAATTTTGAATGCGAGGGTATCGGTTTTGAATTTGAAATTGGAGATTTATTTGCGGTCAGCGTCAAAAGATAGATGTGGGGTACTCAGGAGCCGCGTTTTTTTATTCGGTGAAAAGGACGGCGGAATGTCCCCTGGCTCCCCTCCCTAAGTCTCCTTTAAATTTTGTTTTCTTTTACATTTGGGTGGATAAAATAAAATTCATATATATATAACATGAACTTCATAAAACTCTCAATTAATATAATAAAATTTTATTTGGGACCCATTGTGCTTAATTTTGATTGTTGGACGAGCATGATTGAGAATCCCAACCAATGTTTAGTAAAGTGTGAGCCCGACCCCTATGAGTTGGCTCCACTAGGTTCAGCCGAGGTATTAATTACTCTGTCATCCACTTCCTATATTCCCGTTCTAAAAAATATAGATTTAGGATAACTTTTTTTATTACTTTATTTTAAAATAGATTTATATTACAAAATTAATTTTTTTGCTAAAAACTATTTTAAGAAGAAGTAAAAAAATCATAGTGAATGAAGCATAAGATTAGCTGCATAAATCATCTTTATTAATAAAATAAATAAATTTGTTTTAATTCCAATAAATAATTAATTCCTTTTAATGTAATGATAATTTGATAAATAATTTTTAATTAATTTACTAGAATTTCTACCGTATATATATTGTGAAGTAATAATATAATTGAGCACTCAAATTATTCTTATTATTAGTTTTGGCATACATTTAATTTAGATAAAATACATTGCAAAAATTATAAAATATGATATTTAAAGTGGGTGCTTAATTTATTTATATTTTATTATTTTAATAAATATTATTTATTTTAACTCTTTGTGTGCACTTGTATCCCTTGGAGAGAGAGAGAGAGAGAGAGAGAGAGAGAGAGAGAGAGAGAGAGAGAGAGAGAGAGAGAGAGAGAGAGAGAGAGAGAGAGAGAGAGAGAGAGAGATGAGAATGCAAATTATACTCAAAGTATTGCAAAAATGAGATAAGATCCAAAAGGTCAAAAATGTATTTCTATACCTTTTCTTAATAAAATTTTGAGGGTAATATGGAATGCTGCTCCATAAAAATAAAAATGTTAAAAAAGTACAATGCTAGCAATCTAATCTTAGATTTATTAACATATTGTTTCGATACATTCATCTCAACTAAGATACAAATGCATTATAATTTGTTTGTGCTACCTTTTATGTGATTCATTTGAAGAGGTTTGTCAAATATTTTTCTAATGATGCTTCCGATTAGTAAAATATAGTCTTAATCAAGCAAGGCAATACAAATGAGAACCACCAAAGACACATGACCAACAATTTTAATGTATTCTTACATTCTTGATCACACGGCAAATAGAAATATTTTAATTTTAATATAATATTGCTATTTACAAACAAGCATTTGAAAGAATTTGATATCAAATTTAGTATGCATACTTGACTAAAACTTACAAAATTATATTTTAAATCATCAATTAAGATGATATTTTTAATTATAAAATAATTTCTCTTATTGATATTTTCAATACCAATTACCTTTCAAGTAGTATTGTCACCTAGAGTTATTTTGTCATCACTCCTAGACTTGAGTGCAATGCATTTTAACTTATCTCTATATATCATGAGCAACCAATATCAAGATATCACATTCCTCCACCAATCCTATTATGAAGGAATTATACTATTTGGTTAGTAATGTCATATCATCATCATTTTCTAATTTTTCCTTTATGTATCCCATATTCCTTAACTTTCAGTGCAACCTACTTCTTTTTTTCTCACCAGTATCTATAACTATTTGTTTATAAGCAATTGGTGAAATAAATAAGAAATATAGTTAGTTTTTTTTTTCAAAAATAGCTATCATTTTAGCATCCCAAAATTGAAGTAGACATCTTAAAATCTTATTTATCATTTCTATACAATAAAAAAATTATTTATATTTTTAAACTCTTTCTTGCCAATTGAAGTAAATGGTACTAAATAGAATTAAAAATATAAATAATTTTTTCATTAATTTAAAAATATCAAATAAAAAATTTAGTTTTTTTTTCTTAATAGATTACGAATTAAGATATAACTAGTGAAATCGATTTAAGGATGTAAACGAGTAAATTTCTTTTAGTTTATTTTACAAAAACACATGATAAGAGTATCATAATTGGGAGTAAACTAGAGGCTAGTCTATGCATAGTACATAATTATCATCATCCACTAATCAGATTAAAGAGAAATAAGTAACTAAAAGAAGCCATGCTAGTATGTAAAAATAACAAAAAAGATGAGTAAACTAGTTTATCATGGTTCAACTCTACTAGCCTCCATCTAGTGCTCGACTCCTCTTTCTGAGAATTCCAACAGCCACTCATTCTACATTAGAAAGGTAGAGAAATCTTTCTCTTTAATGGGTAGTACAAAAATCCAACACTCTCTTCTACTCCAAATGAGAAAACTACTAGTCAACCAAAGAAATAAAGAGCTTTTAAAATTTTAATGATCCTTTACGATCACAATACAAAATCCCTCAATAAGACATTAAAACTATCATAGAAATGAGGTGAAAGAATAGATGGAAAACAACCAAGCAATGCACACTAACAATGGGATGTCTCCTTCAGAATTTGAAATTTAAGGAAAAGGAACTCTCTGAAAAGCAAACTCATCTTCTTTCTTTCTATAAATCTTTTTGGTCTCTTTCATATTTTAGGGTTAATAAAAAAAATTATATCAAATGCCTTAAAACCAATCTTAAAATGGCTTGGTAAAAATTATAGGAGTTTATTTTTAACCTCATTTCTACATTAAGTCATTGGGATTCATCTAGACTCCTGCATGTCGATCTTATGGTTGATAATCACCCAACTGTCAATTGTTCATAATTCAATATGCACTTCAAACATCAGCCTACAATTGTCTGCAGTCATCTAGTCTTTAATCAAACTTCAATCAAACTTCAAAAAGACTTCAATCAACTTCAATCATCCTGTTAATATCAATCTAAGATCACTTCAAGCTGCAACCCTACACTATAGCCATGTGACTCAGCACACTACCCTGCTCAGTACATTAGCACATATTAATTACCACTTGACATTCTTTATCCAATCATCAACAATCATCTGATTGATTGTTATTAATGTGGATAATTCAATTCAAATCCAAAATTCCAGACCAAAATTCAAGGTTAATGGCCCATGTCTTATAATACTTTTTGAGTGATTTTTCAATCACCTCAAAACCTAAGCAAAGGACTCCCAATTCATGATCTGTCATTTGTATTTTGATTAGTTATTCCCCTTGGGTCAACCCTTCAGATTTGATTACTATATGATGCCTCTAACCCTAAAAAACTTGATTCAAAATCCAAAGGCTACAAAACTTTTAAATTTGTATAGCCTAATCCACTAGAACTTCCACCTTATGAAATTTGACCTGAGGACCTTTCAAATCTTTGACCATGTCTATAACCCTTGCTATGTTATGTTGAACACAAAAATGCACTTTGATGGACTCAAGTTGACCCACAGTTGACCAAGGATCTAAATGACCAAAATGCCCTTAAAGGGGAAAATTGAAGTTTTCTCCAAGCTTCACCATGGCCTAATCAAATCAAGCTATAAAACCTTCTCTAATGCATCCTAAATATCATTAAGAGTGCATTTAACGCAAATCCAAATCTTGGTCATGCATGGTTACCAAGTCAACTCATGTTGACCAATTGACCCCATAAAGGTCCAAATGCTCATTTCAAGATAAATGGACATTCTATTACATGAGAACACCTCCATTAGTCTCAAATCACTTATTTGAACTTGTTGGATCCAAATCCAACTCTTGGTTTGACCTGGTTAATCATGTCAACCATAGTTGAACAAATTAATCCTTAACCTGCACCAATATCAAAATCAATGCTCCAATCCATTTTGGCCACTTCAAATCATTCAGTTCAACACTTCAAACCTGTCCAAATTTTACTTAAGTCAATAAATTTTCATGCATGGTCCAACCCCTCACATACAATCAACACCCATGTGAACTTCAATTCCTTTACTCTAAGCTCCTTAGGGTGGTTTCTTACAACATGCTTGACCTCCTTAAGGCTTATCACAATCATCATTGACTGATCAATGGGTCAACAAGTCAATAAGCACTATAAAATTTATGAGAAATGTCAAATTATGGCCACATTACCATGTCACCTTAGCAATCCTTTCCCCCATTAAAATGTTGCTCTAACCGGCTGTAAAGCAGCTCATTTTCTCTACTAAGAGGGCTTAACCCACTCTCTTAAATTAAGATTTTCTTTGGTTTTTCCAAATGAGGGAAAATGATTCTGGTCCCCCTTCTCATGGACCAAGAGAAGTATCTCTTAACTCCTACCCTCTCCCTTGGCTTTTAACATTCTTGGTAACAGAATGCATGCAACTAATCCATTTAATTCAAAAGGTAAGGGTTAAGTGGGGAAACTTGATCATTCATTCATAATCTCTTCTCCAACAGCCTCTAGATCTTTAAACCCTTCCTCCAACCCCTCCATCCATTTTCCTAGCTTTCCCAAGCTTTTCTCTACCAAACCCAAGCCTTAAAACACCATTTTGGTAAAGAGAGAGAATCCTAATGAGAGGAGGTGAGGTTTGCTTCACATCTTTCGATTTAGCCATCATCTACTCATGGAGTCTTCTACAAAGTTGGAAAGGACATCACCATGAGTAAAAAAAAGCCCAAACATTTTAAAATTCATCCATTGGTTGGTGAGAAAACTCAACTTTTTATTAAATCTTAAATTTGAAACTGCTCAAAATCTATAATGCATAAAGTAACCAAATTCCAAAGAATTAGAAGATTAGATTATCATGAGCATTTGTTTCAAATTTCATAGGATTTGGATAAGTATTTTGAAAACTTATGGGTGTTTGAATTTTTAGTACATTTTGAATTGAATTCCTTTAACTCAATCAGAGCCGTACAATCACGCCTTCTGTATGATCAGATGGCCCATAATCTGCCACATCGCCTAGGTCAAAATGGTGCTTGGTTTGATCATTTTCCATTCAATTAGATAGGGGCCATGTTTCATAATCTGAGCCATCCACACCTTCTGCTACTAATCTAACGGGCATGATCATGAGCTGACGTGGATTAAGACAATGGCGATGGCGCGCCGCATACCTATTACAAATCTAAACCCAAGTAGTGTGATTTTGATGACAACAAATATTATCGTTTCTTAAATAGTGTTATTCTTGCATATATGTTTTATGTGGCCAGCTTACTATCCATTCAGGTCCATAAGTTCACTTAGAATGTCAATCAGTTCAAGATTATGTAGACTAGGATTGAGTTGGTTTATAATTTTTATTCAAATGAATCTTTTACCTTTTCTTGAGTCAAATTTACTTTGATAGATCTTGAAACTAAGTAACCTTACACACATACACTTAGAAAAAATTTGGTGAGTTAGAGTTTTTTCTATTTTTTTTATCATATTGTATAGGACAATTTCAAATCATCCTGAAATATCAATTAAAAATAAAAACCCTAATTTGGGCATTTAGGTCATTTAAACTTGATTAAGGAAATCGTCTTGGATCATACGCCTATCATCAAGGTTGATATGCTTAAATCACAAAGCTAGCTACCAAAGTCATTTAGGCAAGTTTTAAAATTATAAAATTTTACACTAATCATCTAGGACAATCCTGATCATCCTGGATGATTTGTACCAATCATGCCTAATTTGATCCAGTGATTAGGAGAGTGATTAAGGTTAGATTGATTGATCATATTGTCTGAGACGATTGCAGAATCGTACTGGACAATCTATAAGAAAAACTTTTGTTTTCTCCTAAATCTTATAGCCGTCTTGAACTATCTACTGGATGATAAAGTCTATTTTTGAAATAATCATATAGGATAATGTCCTGGATGATCCATTATATTTTATATCATCCCATTTTATCTCCTGGATATCCTGAAATATATGTTGGACGATTATGTATGATTTTAAACTAATTATACAGGATGATGTCCATATCATTATGGACTATCAGAATAAACATTGTGTTCTAATCATATAAGAAACCTATATCTTCTTGGAGGAAGGGCTGATTTATATTAATCGTACAGGATGATCTGTCGATCATCTTGGACGATTATTGACAGAAAGTTGAAAATTAGGGCATTTTTGAAGGCCTTCTATTTAAGCTCTCTCAATTGATTATGATAAAATCTTTTATTATTGTTCTAACTTGAGAGAGATTAGAGAAGGAAAATGAGAGCTTGAGAGAGAGAGAGAGAGAGAGAGAGAGAAAGAGAAAGAGAGAGAGAGAGAGAGAGAGAGAGAGAGAGAGAGAGAGAGAGAGAGAGAGAGAGAGAGAGAATCTTATGAGGGGGAGTTTGTGAGATGTTCATAAAGGCTGCTCTAAGCAAGGATCAAGTCATCTTCTCTAATCATTATCCTTGGCTCCTTGGTGGCTCTAAGGAGGTATTCATCAGCACTAGATCAAGATTCTCTGCCTGCTTTAGGAGGAAGCAAAAGGAGTCTATGTTCTTTGCGTCATCGGGGTTGGTGAAAAGAGTTAGTAAGGGCTTCTCCGCCTTGCTGTGGGATCAAAATGAGAGATAATATAGTTTTAGTGCAATACTTGGAGGATAGGCTCTAGGAAGTGGACGTAGGTCAAGTTGACAGAACCACTATAAAAATCTCGTGTATTCTTTCTATTTTTATTCCTGCACTTTAATTTTCTATGATTGATTGTATGATTAAAATCTCTGATTTATTTTATTAATTGCTTCTACATCAAGGGTTTATCTTGTTTCTTTTAAAATATTCAAAAAGGTTTCAAATTTTTTTTTCTATTTTTTTAAGAATTTTTAAAACTATCAATTTACTCCCCTCTTGGTTAGCTACGGGCTAGTTCATAAGGTCTTAACAACCCTAACAAACTTTCAATCCCCATTGATTGGCAATGATTGTGTTGCCATTTCTTTTTGAATAAATTGAATTAAAAATTAAATTTAATAGCCCATAAACTTTTCACAGTAAATTCAAGTTTTCACCAAATTTAGTGATTTTCATGTCATTAAAAAGGGATTCAATCCTATTATTTATTAAAATTAATTTCAAAGTAATTTGACCAATAAATTTTGAGATATTTATGATTATTTGAAGTCATTTTTTTATTTTCTCACAATTCAATAGTCAAATTAGACACATTTTTTGGTGAAAAGTTTTTTAGCATCTTAGGCATCCTTTCATTTTTCCTAGGTCTAGGTGCTCTTTGGATTATTGTGGGTGAATTTATAAAGGGGGAGTTCATTTTGTGTTAAAACTTTGAAAATTTAAAACTCTCCAAAGTTATAGGATTAAGTTGTATATTTTATGTGGTGTGCTTGCATATATGTTAGGGTTAGTTAAACCAAGTTTCAAACCCATTGGAACATTAATGACTCCTAGGGAAAATAATTGAGGTCAATGTCTAGATAACTCAAAATATTTCTAGAAAATTCCACACACACCCAATTGTAGTGAAACTTTGCAATATCATACACCTTAAGTTCAAATTTTACTGAATTCGGAGCCCATTAGGTCAAAAAAATCAGGCCCTTAACAAAGTCTAAAACTTCAAAAAATTATAATTAATTCAAATTAAATCTAAAAAATATAAGTAATATATATATATATATATATATATATATATATATATATATATATATATATATATATATATATATATATATATATATATATATATATATATATATATATATAATTGTTCATAATTTAACCTTCTACCTAGATAAATTAAAAGCAACATCACTGAACCTCTAGTTTGAGCTTAATTTAATTTTTAAGAAAAATTAATAATTAATTAATTAAAATATATTAAAAAAACCAAATGAATTTTAAACCCTTAAAAACATTTCTACGGGTCATCCCTAACCTTTAAGAATGATTTTAAGGAGTTTGGAGTGAGTTCGATGCAAAATTATCAAAACCTCCTTAATTAAGCAATTAATTAATTTAACTAAATACTAAAACTTTAAAAATTTAAAACTAATTTTAAAAAACTCAAAATTGAATAAACTCAAAATCATTGAACTCCTTTAAGCATCTAATATTTATTAGAAATATCAAACTTCAAAAAAATAATGAAAGTTAAAAAATCAACTCTTTGGTCATCTTTAGTTCAAAAACACTTCAAAACTTTAAAAAATCATAACTCAATCTAGAAAAAATCAAATCCAGCAAACTTAGTGTTCTTTTACTCATCTTAGAGTCAAATATTAAAAAAGCATTAAAAATTCATGAATTCAACACAAATTAAAAAGTCAAATTTGGACCCTTTAATCTATGAATTAATAATTCATAAAATTTAAAAAATTCAACAATAGATTAAAACTCCAACAAATATTAACCTAATCTTTAAAATCAGATTACTAACCATCAAATACATAAAAAACACACGAATGATAAAGTTGTTAGGATGGGCTACCTTGAGTTGTGGTGCTACGTGTACTAAGGAGGTTTCGTTCCTTGAGCCCACTTTAACAATGTCACAAACTGATTTAATATAGTATAAAACTTTAAAATTAATTGATTATTAATTACTTAACCAAATTTTAAAATTTTAACTCAATTACCTCAACCTAGTTTTTAGGATGGACTATCTTGAGCTGTAGGGCTACGTGTCCTAAGGAGGCTTGGTTTCTCGAGCCCACTATCACTTTACCACGAACCGATTGAAGGAAAACAAAACTAATTAACTTAATGATTCAAATTAGCAATAAATAAATTAATTAAAAAATAATTAATATTTTAATTTAAACCAATCAAATTAATTAAATAATATTAGTAACTACTTGATAACATGGGCCTACGAGGTTATTAACTTAGTTTCAAGGAATATAAAATAAACTTTACGACCTATGTGTAAATAAAAGTAATAATCACTCAAAAGTTAAAATACATCTTAAAATCAACATTAAAATACCAACACTTAAACTCAAATTAAAATCCCCTCTAACCTACAACAAACATTAAAGCGCTAAACAATTTTAATAACTATCCAACATAGGATACATCCAAGCTATATAGTCAGATACACATACTTAAGATGGTTTATTTGGACAACCAAATCTAGTTTTAGGCTAGGCTGGTATTTTTCTTTTTCTTCTACTTGTGTGTTGAAGTGTTTTATGGATTTCATTGCATAAAGGTTGTTATAATTGATTGATGTGATGCTTATTAATATATTAATTTTATTATGTTATATGTGAATTTATGTGATGGGCATTAGATTACTCTTAGGTTAAGAATGATTTAGATGTTCACAAGGTTTTATGTAGGCAGCCATGCTCATATAAGGCTAAAATCAAAGGGGTAAATAAAATTTTAACTAACAAATTATCTGTGAGTGCTAAATATATTATGTTTCCCTTAAAAATAAATGAGCATTATCAAGTATGACTATATTTTAAAATTTAAAAAATTAAATTGTATAACTACATGAAGTTTTTATTATAATTACGTATGATTACCATGCAAGTTATCTACGGTGTTTTTTTTATTTTCTACATATAATATAAATTCTAGTGTTGTAAAGTTAATTTTAAGATTATATATTAATTATCCAACTTGAAGTCCAAAGAGAAAGGAAACATCCCTTAAGGAAGAGTTCCTATCACTTGGAGATTCAAGTTAGGAAGATTTGAAAATCCAAAGAGGAAAAAACACCCCTTCAAGGTGTTCTTTCCATTTGGATACTTGGACCTGACGAATCCAAGGAGCTCGCATCAGGAAGGAAGATGATGAAATAAAGGCCTTAAGAATATCTGATTCTTATAATTACTTATGTTATTCTTAGGACTATAATCCAAGTTGTTGTTAGTGGTACCTGCCAACATTTAATTTATGTAGACCCCGGATTATAATTAAGTGTCATTTTTCACATGAAATTTTTACATTTACTTAATTTATTTTGATTATGTGATTTGATTTAATTGATTATTTAATTTTGCGTAGTAGGAGTTTTATAATCTTTCTAGGTTTTTTACTCTTGCATGCTGGTTTTGATTTTGTTTGAAAGTGTTTAGACTATTTAAAGACTAATTTTTTTCTTCTTGTAATTTAAATAAAAATTTCAAAACAATATAGAAAGATAAATGATTTTAAGAAGTAAGCTCGGGTTTGCTGAAGGTCTCATGTATGAATATTAAAACCTTCTCTTCCTTGTTAGGCACTTCTTCACCTGCAGGTTGTGGCAGACGACCTGGTCTATTAGGGTACAGTTCTTTCTTAGGAGATGTTTTGTATCTCTAGGAAAAATATATTTTTAAGCCTATTTTTAAAATTGCTTCATACCATTTATGCATATAAGGTTAATCAGCATGCATTGCATTGCAAATTAATTAAAGAATTAAAATTTTAATTACATTCAAACATAATCACCCTACTTAAGTAAATGAGATAATTACAACATTCTTTAGAAGTCAACCTCAATTCCTCAAAACCTAAATAACAGTTTTACCCATATTTCATAAAAGACCTAATTCATAATTTTAAAGCATTAGGTGGTTAGCGGGTCTCCAATTTAGGCCAAGATTAGTTGAGATTTGTATTTTGTTAGCTAGCTTCAGAACACTATGGTTTAGTACCAAAAATACACTTAGAATCCAGGGCGGAGCCAAAATCATAAGATCCCAATTTTGGGAATATAATATAAATATTTTAAGAAAATGACAACTTGAATTAAGTTCTCTCTAAACCAAAATTTAAAGCCAAACATATATGATATATTGAGATATTTTTGAATTATTTTAGAATCCCAAAAATCCTTCTACTCCTCCATTGGTCTCAAGAAATAAATTCTCAAAATTTGATCCAATCTCTATTAGAATTCAAACCTCACTCCTTTGATATCACTCATTGAAAACTCAAAAATAAAATTTATATCATTATTTTAATCGAGAGTATTTATATGAAACTCAAGCTTCCTATGATGTAATTAACTATGATGGTTTGCTTTCGTAGGAGATTAAAGACCTTGATCAATTTTAAAAATTAATTGATTCTCTTTGGAAATATTAAAATCAACGACAATCGTTATCATCATATTTGAATAATTAAGAAAGAATGGTATTTTTCTTCCCTTGAAAAGATATATCATTTGCTATTATGACCTCAAATATGAATTTAACGATAACACATCTAAATTATCACACCTAATTTTTTAATCAAACATTATTTTGACCCTTTTGAGTCATATGTAGATCCTTTCTGAATTTGGTTATGATATTCAGGATGAAATTTATAATTCTAAATATGAACCCTATTATTAATGATAACCCATCCAGATTATTGTAGCTAAATATTTGATCAAATATCATTTTGACCCTCCGGGGTCATATGTAGTTCCTTCTTGAATTTGGTTACCATATTCAGGGTGAAATTCACAATTCTGAATCTGAACCAATTAGAAAATTTTATCTCCTCCTTCGGAAGCGATAAATCATTTCTAATGGAATATTCAATTTTAGAATTATAATTCAAAAGTTAATCTCAAAATTTTCAAAGAAATTAAAATTTTAATGCTTTGTACCCAAATCAAAGCATAAAAAATATTCATATAGTTCGATCAGTACAAATTGATTCATACCATACAAATTATGCATTTATCGATTATATGATCTATTCACTTCATCTAGTACAATCAGTTATGCGTGATGTGTAGAAATTCATTCATTATTCTTGTTGCTTAACTAGATTAAGTGAGGAAGTAATATTGATATAGGATTTATATCATTCATTCTAAATAGTTCAACTTTTGAATTAATCTAATTAAGAAAAAGATTACATGGATATTTTAAATTGAATTTACATCTCATCATTTAGTATGATACACATTATATAACATGATTAGTTCATAGATATTAATTTTGAACATTTATCCATTAATGCAAATTGATTTGCCTAGATTCTTTGAATTTAGAGTATATCATGCAATCGATTTGCATCATGCATTATTCATTATTATGACTAGTTTATATTAACAAAACATTTAAAATAATTTTTTTTTATAACTCACGCATATATGCGCTACTTATTTTACCAAATTTTTTAGATGAAACGTACATATACAACAAAAACAATATGAAAATATAACTCCAAGATTTGACTCACTTAACCAGCGATTTGGATTACCATTACAGAAAATTCATACATTTCCAACAGTCTGGACTAGTGGTTATGTAACCACCAGTATTACGGGTGGTCTAACTAGCAGTTTGATCGCCAATTTTTACTAGCAATTTTTTAATTAACCATTGCCGAAATTAGCGGCGGTCAAGTAACCGCCAGTTAGCCTGTCGGTATTATTTCTTACAGGCGTGTTACCGGTGGTTCGAACTGCTGGTTTTAATCAAATTTTTTTCGACGGTCCAAACCGTTAGTAAGTTGCTGGAAACTGCCTAAATTAAGTCATCCCGAGCCTTCCATTTCATTTCGTCGCATCCTCCTCTCTCTCCCTACAGACAGTCACCCCCGTCTCCTCCGCCCTCTTGTAATCGAGCGCGCCTCTTGCATAGGAATCCAACTATTAAAAAGCTCCCTCCAACTAAAGATCAAGCCCCCACTCTGGCATCAGAGCACGATCGAAGATCTCAAACCCACTCCTGCGCGAAACCGGCGATTGGACCGTAACCCAGGTTTGCATTTTTTTTTAGAAACCATTATGTTTTAGGTTAGATTGTAAGATATTACTCATTAAATTCATCATCATCCACTTTTTCATGATTTATGACTTGAAGTTACACTCTAAAAAAGCATTCAAAAGATGATAGTTTCACTAGCATAAGTAAAAGCATTAGTTCTAATTCAAAAGAAAAAAAGAGAAATTCAAAGAAAATAGTGATCTCTTAGAGTTGCTTATATTGAGTCTTGATTAGGTTGTTAAACCTAAACTAATGTTCCAAGGCTAACCAAGAGGGGGGTGAATTGGTAATTTAAAAATTACACTTGGATTTTAGATTTGAAAATCGTTGATTCTTGTAGTAAGTTAATTAAAGTTTCAAAATAACTTTTTAACCATAGAAAATTAACTTGCAGTAAATAAATACAAAAATTTAAAATACATAAAGATTTATAGTGGTTCGGTCAAACACGACCTACATCCACTATCTGAAGACTCCCTCTTCAGGTATTCCACTATTACCAAAGTGTCTCCTTTTACCCCCACAAGAAGGCGAAGAATCCTTTATAAAACCTCTCTTCACCTATCCCCGGTGTGGCAAAGAACCGTCATCCTTTCACACCCTCCAAGTGTCAGCAGAGAACCGTCGTCCTTTCACACTCTCTAAGTGTCGGTAGAGAATCATCGTCTTTTCATACCCTCCAAGTGTCGGAAGAGAACCGTCATCCTTTCACATTCTCCAAGTGTCAGCTAAGAACGGTCATCCTTTCTTATTCTCCAAGTGTCAGCAAAGTAACGAATATTTTCTAAAGATCTTCTCACGAGCAACTAGAAAGATAAGAAGAAGAGTGATAATCAAAATTATAAAAAGAACCTTACCTTTGAGTGACCTAGAGAACCCTTCACACTCTATTTGTAAGAAATCTCTCTCAAACACTCTCTCACACTCTCTCTTTCAATTATCATTGAAAATTCATGAAGACAAGACTTTTTCACGTTAATTTTAGTAGACCTTTTATACCAAAGACACGAAAAATGATCCAAAAAATGGAAAATTTCAATTTTTAACGATGACTATCATACAGTATGATCGTATGTTCGTATGTACAAACAGTTCAAAAATTATTGTATACGAACATGTTGTGAATCAGTATAAAATTATTTCATACTTGATGATCGTCTTGTATGATCCAAGTTTATCCAGGATGAACAGTTAAAAAATTTTTCATCTTCGTTAGGATGAAGAGGGACCCCACAATTTCATACCCTGTAAGGCATACATATGATGACGACATCGTACGGTACGATCAGTTACAAAAATTTTCAAGTTTGTTAGTATAAAAAGTTGGGATGAAAAGGGACCTCACTATTTCGTACTCTGTAAGGCTTGTACAAATTGTGATCGTATTGAAAGTTCGATGGGGATGTTAAGCCCTATGAACTTAGTCCCAAGCTAACCAAGAGGGGGGGGTGAATTGATATTTTAAAAAATTCTTTTCACAAAGAAAGGAAATTGCATAAACAAAATCACACCACAAAAATAAATGTGGAATTTAAAAGTGCGGAAGTAAGAAAAGGAACACAGAAATTTATAGTGGTTCGGTCAACTCGACCTACGTCCACTCCTTGGAGGCACCCTCCAAGTATTGCACTACAAAACGTGACTCTCTTTTAGCCCCCACAGCTAGGCGGAGAAACCCTCACAAGAACCTCCTTTTTTCCACCCCGGCAAGGCAGAGAACCTATCTCCTTTTGCTTCCTCCTGAAGCTGGCAGAGAACCAAAACCAAAAGCAAACTCCTTACCTCTACCGACCCTTCCACGGACGAGAAACTCTAGACAAAGATGACACAGAGCGATCCTTGAAGCACCCCTTGTGAATCCCCTCACAAGCTCCCCCTCACAAGATTCTCTCTCTCTCTCCTCTCTCTCTTTCTCTCCTCCCTCTCTTTCTCTCCTCAAGGTCTTCTCAGGTCAAGGCAGCAGCCAAAGGTTTTCAAAACGTTGAACAAGAGCTCTTAAATAGAAGAGCTTCAAAAGAGCTCATTAATTGCAAGTGGCCGACAATATCGTCCAGGCCGATATGGACATCGGCCTGGCCGATCAGTACAAATCAATGAAGATCGGCCAGAGCATCGCCCTGGATGGAAAACATGACGATTGAAAATTGGCTTGATCGTCCAGGCCGATCGCATGATCGTCAGGGCCGATCAGTTCAAATCAGAGAAAAATCGTCCTGACAATAGCCCTAGATACGGGCTGGCCGATATTGATCGTCCTGAAGTAACTTAAGGTTTTTGACTGGATCGTCCTGGCCGATCCTGTGATCGTCCAGGATGATATGATCGTATCAATCATCCTTAATTACTCCCTTGATTTCTTGAACAATTATGGCATAATTTGTGAATATCGTCCAGGCCGATCCTAGGATCGTCCTGGCCGATAATTTAAAAATACAGTATACCATAATTGACTATGGCGGCTACTTCTTTCTGTTTTGAGCTTATCGTCCTGGACGATACACGTATCGTCCAGGACGATCTGGTAATGTCGGCTGCCTTAATTAAGAATCCTTAATTAGACTTTCTGTTTTAAGCTGATCATCCAGGACGATTCGAAAATCGTCCTGGCCGATATGAGTAAAAACAGAAATTCTAAGTCTCTCAAGTGTGTGTGTGTGAAGGGTTACATAGCATCAGTCTCTTTGACTTATTACAAGTAGACCCAAAAGGTGAAAAGCAAACATACATACTGACTCAACCCTAAATCTACGCAATCCTGAACTTGGCTTCTTCTTGATCGTCTGATCTTCGATTCCTGAAAAGTTAGAGGCAACAAGGAGTCCAAGAGAAACAGTGTTTGTCAATCATCAAAACATGAGTCATGAAAAATAGATTTGCAACAATCTCCCCCTTTTTGATGATGGCAAAACACTACGAAAAATAGTTAATAGCAAAAATTCAGGATTGATCAAAAAAGAACCTCATAAACTTCTCCCCCTTTTGACATATCAAAAAGGAATGTACAAGAAAGCACAGTAAAAGAGATTCCTTCTCTTCCCCTTTTTTTTTTTTTTTTAATCAAGGCACGTCAATGATATAGTATTCCATGTGATTGATTTAAAAATTTGTGAGTTAATGAGTTACCAATCTCATTTAACCCATAGAATAGTAGAATATCCGTTCATGGTTTACCCTTAGCCCAAAAACGTTTTCTTAGGGTAGAATCGTCTTTTGAAATCAATGACCTAACTCAAATAATTAATTGGATATGAGAAAAAGAATCTACCCACCACTTATCGTAAGAAAAATATCTTCATAAAATAATGAGGTAGATTTGTCACAATCGAACGAAAATCGAGATCAAGCCTTTTGAGAACCAAAACTTCTAAATTCTAAAAGATATAAAAAGAGAGAGTAGCTTGCTTTTGAGTGGGCTCATTTTATGCCTCTTGTCAATGTTGTGGCACTTTGCGCATCTTTTTATAGATTTTTCAATTTTTGGCGTCTTTGCGCTTCTTTTGTTGACATCATTGGCCAATTTTTTTTTTTTTTTTTTTTTTTTTTGTAATCTAGATTCCCTTTTTAATCCTTTAAAAAAAACTTAGTTGTGAATATATCTTCTCAGATATTAGAGAATAGGAGCTCTCTCTCTAACATAGGGAAGAATTACCACAAGCAGGATTAATAATCGAAGACAAGAGTAACGAGGGATCTTGATGTGACAAAAAAACTTTTAATCATTATAAATACAAGATAGATTTGCTTAGGCAAGTTTAAGAAAAGATCTTAGTTTCATAAACAATCTTTTGATTTGAGATAGACTTTTGATTAGAAAAGAAAACTATGGCACTAATACTAAGTTAGGGAAAGAGACACAATCACAAAATATTCATACTATCTAAGTGATTAAGTAGATGAAAACATATTAACTATAAATTGTTAAAAACAAGAACAAGAAATATAATACCATATCAGTGATGATCTAAAAATAAAGCACACGAAAAAGTAAAAAAGAAAGCAAAAAAGTAAAAGAAAACTTAGCTAAAAAGGTTTCATGCATTTATGTCAATCACACCCAATCTGGTCCTTAAAGAACTGAAAGTGTCGAAGGCCAGTGGTTTAGTAAAGATATCTGCCAGTTGGTTTTCAGTTGTCACATGGTGTAACTCAATGTCTCCCTTAGTCACATGATCTCTAATAAAGTGATGCCTAATGTCAATGTGTTTAGTTCTTGAATGTTGGATAGGATTTTTAGAGATGCATATGGCACTAGTGTTCTCACAAAAGATTGAGATGGTGCTTACATGTAATCCTAGATCGAATACCTGTTGTTTCAACCAAAGAACTTGGGCCACACAACTTCCAAGAGCAATGTATTCAGCTTCAGCAGTGGAAAGTGCAACAGAATTTTGCTTCATACTAGACCAAGAGACCAAAGATTGTCCAATGAATTGACAAGTTCCAGAGGTGCTCTTTCTATCCTCCTTGCATCCTGCAAAATCAGAGTCAGAAAAACCAATAATCTCAAAAGAAGTGCTATGTCTAGGGTACCAAATCCCTAATCCTTGTGTCCCCAAAAGGTATCTAAAAATTCTCTTAACAGCAGTCATGTGGGATTCCTTTGGGTCAGCTTGAAACCTAGCACAAAGGAAAACACTAAACATGATGTCAGGTCGGCTTGCAATCAAGTAAAGTAAGGATCCAATCATGCATCTATACTTCTTCTGATCAACAGACTTACCACTTGGGTCCTTATCCAAAGGAGCACTAGAAGTCATGGGGGTGTTAATTGGCTTGGCTTTGTCCATCTCATATTTCTTCAAAATGTCCTTTATGTATTTTGTTTGATTTAAAAAAGTTCCATCTTCCGATTGTTTTATGCTAAACCCCAAAAAGTAAGACAATTCTCCCATTAAACTCATCTCAAACTCTCTACTCATTGTTTTAGAAAAGTTATCACACAAATTTTTATTAGAAGATCCAAAGAGTATATCATCAACATAAATCTGAACAATGAGTAAGTCATCTACAACTTTTCTAAGAAAAAGGGTGGTGTCTACGCTCCCCTTGACAAACTCCCTCTCTAGTAAGAATGTGTTAAGCCTCTCATACCAAGCTCTAGGTGCCTGCTTTAAACCATACAAAGCCTTTTTTAATTTAAACACATGATTTGGAAATTGAGAACTCTCAAAACCTGGAGGTTGTTCTACAAACACATCTTCTTTTATCTCCCCATTTAAAAAGGCACTCTTGACATCCATTTTAAAAAGCTTAAATCCTTTATAACAGGCAAAGGCTAATAGCACTCTAATGGCTTCCAATCTAGCTACAGGGGCAAAAGTCTCTTCAAAGTATATCCCTTCTATTTGATTGTACCCATTAGCCACCAATCTTGCTTTATTCCTCACCACCACTCCTGAATCATTCACTTTGTTCTTAAATACCCACTTTGTCCCAACTACACTTTGTCCCTTAGTTCTTTCCACAAGTTCTCAAACATCATTCCTAACAAATTGATTCAACTCTTCTTGCATTGCTAAAATCCAAAACTCATCAGAAAGGGCTTGGTTAATGGTGGTGGGTTCAGTCATAGAGATAAAGGCAGAGTGGTTCACCTTCTTCCTAAGTTCATGTCTAGTCTTAACTCCACTAGAAGGGTCTCCTAAGATCAAATCCTTGGGGTGACTAGTAGAGTATCTCCAATCTCTAGGCAAAGTGTGTGAAGTTTCTCCCCTTTCATCAAAATTTTCTATTCCTTGGGTGACTCCTTCTACTCCTCCATTACTTAGGTGCTCACTCTCCTTCCCCAAATTTTCTACTCCACTTGTAATCTCTCCAACATCATCATCTTTTATTCCATGTTTCTTAGGATCAAACTCATCAAAAACTACATGGGTTGTCTCTTCCACCATCAAAGTTCTATTGTTAAACACCCTAAAAGACTTCCCAACACTAGAATATCCCAAGAATACTCCTTCATCAGATTTAGGATCAAATTTTCCCAAGTGAGACTTCCCATTGTTGTGAATGAAAACCTTACAACCAAAGACATGAAGGTGGGAAAGATTGGGTGTCCTACCCTTAAGGATCTCATAGGGTGTCTTTTCTAATTTGACTCTAACATTTACCCTATTCAACACATAACAAGCTGTGTTAATCGCTTCAGCCCAAAAATTATTTTGGAAGTGAATACTCAGCAAGCATGGCTCTAGCGGCTTCCTCCAAGGTCCGTTCTTCCTTTCAGCTACCCCATTCTGCTGAGGGGTTCTAGGGGCTGAAAAATTGTGGCTAATCCCCTTCTCCTCACAAAAATCTCCAAATCTTTCATTTTCAAACTCTCCCCCATGACCACTATGGATGGTCAAAATCTCACAACCTAGCTTCTTCTGAATCCAAGTAGAAAAAGTTTTAAACTTCTCAAAAGACTCATTTTTATGAGAAAGAAATCTAGTCCAAGTGAATCTCGAGTAGTCATCAACAATCACAAAACCATAGACTTTCCCTCCCAAACTAGCTATGCTAATGGGTCAAAACAAATCCATGTGAAGGACTTCTAAAGGTCTAGAGGTGCTAATGTCCTTTATGGGGTGAAAAGAGGAGTGGGTTTGCTTTCCTAGTTGACAGGCATCACAAATGTGGTCTTTTGTAAACTTAAGTTTGGGGACACCTCTAACTAGGTCCTTTTGGTTCACTTTCCTAAGGGTTTTCATACTTGCATGACAAAGCCTCCTGTGCCACAACCAAGAATCATCAATAACAGTTTTTAAGCAAAAAGAGACAGCACATTCAATATTATTTAAATCAAGCATGTAGACGTTGTTGACCCTCTTTCCCTGCAAAATAGTGTTGTTACTTAAACTTACAATGCATGAATCCGTGAAGAATTGCACGATGAAGCCTTTATCACAGAATTGACTGATGTTGAGCAAGTTGTGCTTTAATCCATCTACAAGCAAAACATTTTCAATCATAAGGTTCTTGGAATTACCGATTATACCTGCTCCTACCACCTTCCTGGTGGTGTTGTCTCCAAGAGTAACCTTGCCTCCAGTCCTGGACTCTAGTACAACAAACTGGCTAGCATCACCAGTCATATGTCGAGAGCATCCACTGTCCAGGTACCACATACTCTCACGAGGTCTTTTATGAGAGACTTCCTCTTCTTGGTCACTTTGATCTTTTCCCATGAAACACAAGTTTGTAGCTTCTTCCTCTGGTTCTGTCTCAGAGGAATCAGTACCAGATTCTGCCCAAAAGCTCCTTTGGTTTTTCTTCTTGTCCTTCCTAGACTTAGCTTTCTCATCACCTTTTTCTTTGCTTGATTGATTTCTAAGCTTAGGGCAATCAGTTCTCACATGTCCAGACTTTATGCATTCAAAACAAACAATATCAGAAGATCCTTTCACATGTTTGTGATCCTTACCTTTTTTTCAACTCTGATGATGCTTTTGTTTATCCAATTTCATCGCTTTCAGACCCAGAAGGTTCAGAATCCGATTTGTACACCTTCAATGCAATTATTTTTTCCTTTTTCTTCTCACCTGCATCAAGATTTCTTTGATTCACCCCTTGCTCGTAAGCAATGAGTGAGCCAAGCAAGTTCTCAATAGAATAGGTGTTCAAATCTTTAGATTCAGTGATGACAGTAATTTTTGCATCATAAGATGAAGGCAAGCATCTCAAAATCTTGTTAACTTTTTTATAGTTCGAAAGTTCTTTTCCTAGTGCATGCAATGAAGTAGCAATCTGAGTAAACCTAGTGTACATGTCAGAAATCGATTCATGAGGTTTCATACGAAAAAGTTCGTAGTCATGCAAGAGAATGTTTAAACGGGATTGTTTAACTTCATTAGTGCCTTCATAAGTGATGCATAATTTATCCTAAATTTCTTTACCAGTTTTGCAAGTTGAAACACGCATGTAATCCTCAGATTTCAAAGCACAGAAAAAACAATTCAAACATTTCGCATATAATTGAGCTAAATCTCGTTCATCAAAAGTCCATTCGGTAAAAGCAACTTCAGTTTTAAAACCATTAATTTCACGAGAAGGTGGAGAATAACCTTCTTGAATAAGCATCCAAATACGATAATCAGTAGATTGTAAAAAAGTTGACATGCGAGTTTTCCAAAAATCAAAAGGTAGGTTATCGAACAGAGGAGGTCGGGTAATAGAATACCCTTCCGTAGTGTTGCGATTCCCAAAGTTAGACATGGATCAAATTCAAAAAGTTTTCAAACTTTAATTTTCGAATCAAGCTCTGATATCACTTGAAAGTTCGATGGGGATGTTAAGCCCTATGAACTTAGTCCCAAGCTAACCAAGAGGGGGGTGAATTGGTATTTTAAAAAATTCTTTCACAAAGAAAGGAAATTGCATAAACCAAATCACACCACAAAAATAAATGCGGAATTTAAAAGTGCGGAAGTAAGAAAAGGAACACAGAAATTTATAGTGGTTCGGTCGACTCGACCTACGTCCACTCCTTGGAGGAACCCTCCAAGTATTGCACTACAAAACGTGACTCTCCTTTAGCCCCCACAGCTAGGCGGAGAAGCCCTCACAAGAACCTCCTTTTTTCCACCCCGGCAAGGCAGAGAACCTATCTCCTTTTGCTTCCTCCTGAAGCTGGCAGAGAACCAAAACCAAAAGCAAACTCCTTACCTCTACCGACCCTTCCACGGACGAGAAACTCTAGACGAAGACGACGTAGAGCGATCCTTGAAGCAACCCTTGTGAATCCCCTCACAAGCTCCTCCTCACAAGATCCTCTCTCTCTCCTCTCTCTCTTTCTCTCCTCAAGGTCTTCTTAGGTCAAGGAAGCAGCCAAAGGTTTTCAAAATGTTGAACAAGAGCTCTTAAATAGAAGAGCTTCAAAAGAGCTCATTAATTGCAAGTTGTCGATAATATCGTCCAGGCCGATATGGACATCGGCCTGGCCGATCAGTACAAATCAATGAAGATCGGCCAGAGCATCGCCCTGGATGGAAAACAGGATGATTGAAAATTGGCTTGATCGTCCAGGCCGATCGCATGATCTTCCGGGCCGATCAGTTCAAATCAGAGAAAAATCGTCCTGACAATAGCCCTGGATACGGGCTGGCCGATATTGATCGTCCTGAAATAACTTAAGGTTTTTTACTGTATCGTCCTGGCCGATCCTGCGATCGTCCAAGACGATATGATCGTATCAATCATCCTTAATTACTCCCTTGATTTCCTGAACAATTATGGCATAATTTGTGAATATCGTCCAGGCCGATCCTAGGATCGTCCTGGCCGATAATTTAAAAATACAGTATATCATAATTGACTATGGCGGCTACTTCTTTCTGTTTTGAGCTTATCGTCCTGGCCGATACACGTATCGTCTAGGACGATCTGGTAATGTCGGCTGCCTTAATTAAGAACCCTTAATTAGACTTTCTGTTTTAAGCTGATCGTCCAGGCCGATTCAAAAATCGTCCTGGCCGATATGAGTAAAAACAGAAATTCTAAGTTTCTCAAGTGTGTGTGTGAAGGGTTACATAACATCAGTCTCTTTGACTTATTACAAGTAGACTCAAAAGGTGAAAAACAAACATACAGACTGACTCAACCCTAAACCTACGCAATCCTTAACTTGGCTTCTTCTTGATCGTCCGATCTTCGATTCCTAAAAAAATTAGAGGCAACAAGGAGTCCAAGAGAAACAGTGTTTATCAATCATCAAAACATGAGTCATGAAAAATAGATTTGCAACACGTATAGTACGATCCATACTTAAAAAAATATTTTTGAGCAAAAAGGGACTAGTCCATTTCATACTCTAGAAAGCATGTACGAATTGTGATCGTACAGTATGATCCATACTTTAAAAAAAAATTAAGCGAAAAGGGACCAATTCATTTCATACTCTGGAAGGCATGTGCGAATTGATGATCATACAATATGATTAATACTTAGTAAAAAATTTTATTTATGTTTATTTGACTGCTTGAAAGGAAAAATAACTAATCAGATCGTCTCGTACAAAAAGAAATCGTACAGTACGATCAGTTTAAAAATTTTAGATTTTAAACTCTCTCCCGGTGTGTGTGTGCACAGTTACTCAATTACAATCACACTCACTCAGACTTAATAAAATAAAGAATACATACTTCAATTATAATAACCCCTAAATTGATCTCATTTGATGTCTTCAACAATCTGAAGTATAATTTTCCTGAAATGTTAGTACACACAAACAACAAAGTAATTCTTCCAAAATATGTTAGGAGAAATAATAATCAAAGCAAAAATATTTGAAATCATCAGAAATATACAAGTTACAAGAATATCAATAATCAAGAATTAAGTAGTAACTATCTCAATAATCTCTCCATTTTTTATGATGACAAAATATTATTGTTTGAATAAAATTGAATACCTTAAATTTTTTCTTAACTCCCCCTAAATGTATAAACATGTGAATATAAAGGAATTCCTTTAAGACAAAGCAACCTCCCACCTATTTTTTTTTTTTTTTTTTCATAAATGACAAAGCACAAAAGAAAAACAACACACACCAACAAACACAAACACAAAACAATACTAACATACCAAACAATATTACTCCCCCTTTTGAAAAAAACAAAAAGGGAAAAAAGAAGGTTAAAATGGAAGAAGTTATATGAGAAACCTTAGTAATTGATCTTGAAAGAGATTGAACTATAATTGCAATAACAAAGTTAATGATCATTAGATGAAAAAGAAAGATTCAAAACATATAAATTAAAGTATAACATAGATAAGAAAAATTAACCAAGGTCATGAAGTATTATAGACAATTAGACAAAGAGAATTATTGCAAAAGTGATGAAATGAAGATTAAATAATTTTAATTTTCAATATAAAATATAATTGAAAATTAGATTGATTTGAATTTGAAGATTAAAAGATAGAGGAAAGAACATAATCAATTGGCGACATTGTGCATCTTTTCAAATATTTTTGCCACACTTTGTGCATATTTTTATAGTTGAGCTAATTTTATGCCTCTTTTTAATTTATGAATCATTACGCATTCTTTTGATTTTTGTACACATTATATATTTCTTTTTGATACCTTCTCCCTTTTTTTTTAATTGATCTTTTTAAAATCAATAATCTAAAAAATCAAATTTCTCTAATTACAAAGATAATTATATTGAAAAGAGAATTAAAAAATAATAAGACATCAAAATTGCAATAATAATATTTTAAATTATGTTTGCCTAAAAAGAACATGAGATTGAAAGTCTTAACTTGATCAAGTTATAAGTTAACTTAACTTATTTTGATAATTTTAATTTCATAATAAAATTAATTTTTGTATTGCAGTTTAATTTATAACACTTTTTAGATCAATTAAGATAGGATTATTATATAGGCAAACTTACATTTTGAACAACGAACAAAAGCAACTAATCAAAGCAAGACAATTTTTATTGATATCAATTTAAATATCAAATACATTTAAGCACTTTGATATCAATACATAATAGGAAGGACAACATAACATCAACAAAATCAACATATAATCTAAGGAAAGACAAGTACACAAAGCTTTGAAATCATAACTAAGATCGTCACATCTGAAGAAGACAACCAAAGACAACATAAAAGAAATACATCTAGAACTCTGAGGGGCCCTGGTCTAGAGGAGGAGGCTGGTTGAAGACAGATAAATAGCTATTCATCATAGCTATGTTAGTGTTCACGGATTTGAACTGTCCTCGAATCCAACCCATGTCTTGCTGATATAGTACTTCCTATTGATTTAGGTGAGTCTGAATTTGATCAAAGCGTTGATAAAAATGACTCTTTAATTGGTCAAGATGTTGGACCATCTCTTGAAAGTCAGGTCCATGAGCAGGTGCATGTGTAGGTGCACCCTTCTTCCTCAGTATCCTCACTTGAATTGTCATTTTTTCCAAAAAAATGCTCGAAATGAAGCATCGGTGAAGTAGATTGACATTTCAAGTGGAATCTCAGGAAGAAAATTGTTGTACTTTTTTTCTAAGATATAAGTCACTAGATATCATAGAGCAATATTTTTCTTTATCCTATGAGAAACATGCCCAATTTCAGAAAGGCTATGAATATAATCTAGGATGAGTTGGGTTTCATCTATAGGTTGTCCAATCTTGATTAGATAGGTAATAATGGATAAAAGAGGAGTAATATTTATGCGATCACTAACCTTATGAATAATTAAAGTTATAAGGATATATTGGATGATCCTAGCATTTTGATTTAAAGTATAGACCATAGGTAAATGACCAACATGAGCTACCCCTCTAAGAACTTTCTTTATTTTATACCAAACAAAGTCAGATTTATAGGTCATAGTGTGTGCTCTAATCCTTGAGTCTTTAAATGTAGACAAGTTCTTAGATTTTTCTTAGTGATTTCTACCTATTTCTTTAGGACATAAGATCTTATTCTACTCTCATTCTCACTAAAAGTCATATTTGCCAAGAAGTAGTGAAAGGTTTCTTTATGGAAAGTAAGAATTAGAGTCAGAATGAAGACAAATTGGGTTGAGGCAAAAAGAGGCATTACTTGAAAGTGGATGTCTTCTGGGATCAAGAGTCTTGATTGAGTGATTTTAGCAGAGATAGACATATAGTAAGAATCCTCATTTTCTTTAGACAGAAAGTTTTTTTTCTACATTCTAAGAAGACGAACCCTTTGAAACTCTACCGTGCTTGCTAGAATTGGCCATTTCTAAGAGAAAAGGATTGAAAGAGGCTGTTGAAGTGAATGAGAATGAAATCTACAACCCTCCTATTTAAATAAAAAATGATCTTTCGTAATCACGCAAGTTACGAAGTGTCTTTTTGTACAGGCTTTTTTATCAGAAAATTGTATAGACGAACAGGTATTCATCTGAGATTAACAATTATTTAAGATCATTTTAATGATAGTTAGATTCGTCCCCCACATCAAATGACATGTGGTTTGTATGTACGAAATAAAATTTTATACGTATGATAAGTTATGATAACTGATTTTGCCCAGATAACCATCTAGGTGTGTACAGATGAATGAATACAAATCGTCTAGGATGATATAAATATCGTACAATACAATATGTATTGGAAAATCAAAATATTATGCATTCAGTCTAAAAAAATGATTGAAATGTTATATAATTCATACGGGATGAAAATAATTTCGTACAATACGAATAAAACACTTAGAAAATGAGCACGAACGTTTAGAAACAGAATCTTTGATAAGACGTATGAGTCCAAAACATACAAAACAAAAAAGTAATAACAAAAACTAGAAAAAAAATACACAAAAAACAAAAACATTAATAATAAAAAATAGAAAAGACATATTGAAAAAATACAACGAAACATATCAAATTTGCATAAAATTTTATTTAAGCATTAAGATCAATCACACCTAGCCTTGTTCTTAATGTGCTAAAAGTATCAAAAGTTAGTGGTTTTGTAAAAATATCTACAAGTTGATTTTTAGTAGAAATATGATTCAATTTAA
Organism: Dendrobium huoshanense; assembly: GCA_016618105.1. NCBI lineage: Eukaryota > Viridiplantae > Streptophyta > Magnoliopsida > Asparagales > Orchidaceae > Dendrobium > Dendrobium huoshanense. The sequence goes on from CM028351.1 coordinate 61,634,027, forward strand.
TTTGTCCTTTTGATACATGATCCATAATGAAATGATGTCTTATGTTTATATGTTCGGTTCTAGAATGTTGAATAGGATTTTTTTTAAATGCAAATGTCACTAGTGTTATCAAAATAAATTGGAATTGTGCCTATTATAAATTCTAAATCAATCAAATTTTGTTTCAATCAAAGAACTTGTGCCACACAACTTCCCAAGGCAATGTATTCAACTTCAGCAATAGATAGGGCTACGAATCTCTATTTTCTACCGGATCAAGAAACTAAAAAATTTTCTTTAAATTGATAAATTCCAGAAGTGCTCTTTCGATCAACCCTACAACCTACAAAATCTAAATTTGAATATCCAATAATTTCAAATAAAGAGTTATAGTTAGGATACCAAATCCATAAATTCTGAGTTCGTAAGAGATATCTCAAAATACTTTTTACTGCTGTCAAATATGATTCTTTTAGATATGATTGAAATTAGAACACAAACAAACATTAAATATAATATCGGATCTACTAGCAGTTAAATAAAGCAAAGATCTAATAATTCTTCTTAATTTCTTTTGATCAATAAATTTTCCTTTTGGATCCATATCCAACTATACTAAGGAACTCATAGGTATACTAATAGATTTAGCATTGTCCATTTCATACTTTTTAGAATATCCTTAATATACTTCGACTGACTAAAAAATATTCCCTTCTCAAATTGCTTAATGTTAAAACCTAGAAAATAACTAAGATATCTCATTAGACTCATCTCAAATTTACTACTCATTATTTTAGAAAAATCATCACAAAAATTTTTATTTATAGATCCAAAGATGATATCGTCAACATAAATTTGAACAATGAGTAAATCTTCTCCCAATTTTTTCAAAAAGAGAGTGGTATCCATACTTCCTTTTCCAAAAGATCTTTTAAGTGAGAAAGTGCTTAACCTCTCATACCAAGCCCTAGGTGCATGTTTCAATCCATATAATGCATTTTTCAATTTAAAAATATGATTTGGGTATTTAAAATTTTTAAAACATGGAGGTTGTTCAACATAAACATCATCTTGAATCACCCCATTCAGAAAGGCATTTTTTACATTTATTTGATATAATTTAAATCCTTTAAAACAGACAAAGACTAACAAAACCCTAATTGTTTCAAGTCTTACTACAGGGGAAAAAGTCTCCTCAAAATTAATCCCTTCAATTTGATTATATCTCTTAGCTAGCAATCTAGCCTTATTTCTAACAATAATTTCTCAGTCATTCTTTTTGTTTTTAAACACCCACTTAGTTCCAACTATACTTTAATCCATTGTCCTTGCAATTAATTCTCAAATATCATTCCTTACAAATTGATTTAATTCTTCTTACATTACCAAAATTAAAAATTTATCCAAAAGTGCTTGATTTATATTTGTGAATTTTATTATAGAAATAAATGCAAAATAATTGACTTCTTTACTTAGTCCACAAATAGTCCTAATACCTTTATTTGGTTCACCTAAAATCAATTCCTTAAGGTAGTTTTTAGAAAATTTCAATTCTTTAGACATAAGATTTACTTTATCTAAATTTTCATTCAAATTAATTTTCTCAATCTTTTGGGAGTTATTTTCTATTTCATCCTCTTTCAAATTTAGCTCTTTCAAAATTTTAGATTCATCAAATATAACATGTGTGGTCTCCTCAACTATCAAAGCACTTTTGTTAAATACTTTATATGATTTTCTAACACTAGAGTAACCAAGAAAATTACCTTCATCTGATTTTGGATCAAATTTTCCTATGATAGATTTTTCATTATTATGTATAAACACCTTACATTCAAAAACATGCAAATGTGATAAATTAGGTATTCTCCCCTTAAGAAGTTCATAAGGTGTTTTGTTCAATTTCGATCTAATATTCACCCTATTCAAAATATAATATGTAGTATTGATCACTTCAGCCCAAAAATATTTAGGAAGTTAATATTCTGTCAATATGGCTCTAGCAACTTTAATTAATATTTTATTCTTTTTTTTACTTCCTCATTCTCCTGAGGGGTCCTAGGTGCAGAAAAATTATGATCAATCTCTTTTTCCTTACAAAAATCTTTAAATTTTTCATTTTTAAATTCATCGTCGTGATCACTTTGAATTGTTAAAATCTCACATCCTAGTTTCCTTTGAATCCAAGTCAAAAAATTTCTAGACTCCTCAAATGATTCACTTTTATAAAATAAAAATTTAACACATGTGAACCTCGAGAAATCATTAATTATCACAAATCTGTATACCTTCTCTCCTAGACTTTAAGTGTTAACCAGTCCAAAAAGATTCATATGTAAAATCTCTAAAATTTAACTAGTTCTAAGATACTTATTGGAATAAAATGAGGACTTAATCTATTTTCCTAATTTATATGCATCGCAAAGGTGATCCTTATTAAAGTCTAGTTTTGATATACCTCAAACCAAATCCTTTTGGGTAATTTTCCTAAACGTTTTTATGATAGCCTGACAAAGTCTCCTATACTATAACCATGATTCTTCAGAAATAGTTTTCAAACAAAAAGCATTAAGAGTTTTAATACAAATCAAATATAGCATATAAATACTTTTTACCCTTATTCCATGTAAAACATCATTTCCATTTAGGCTTAATATACAGCTAGTGAGAAAAAAATTTACACTATATCCTGGATTTCACACAGTTGACTAATATTTAACAAATTATGTTTTAAGCTTTCTCAAGCAACACATTTTCTATGAAGAAATTTTGTAAGTGTTCGATCATACTTGTACCAACCACTTTTCTAATGCTGTTATCTCCTAGTGTAACACTATCTCCATTTCTAGCTTTCAGCGTTATAAATTATGTAGTGTCTCCAATCATATGCTTTGAGCAACCATTGTCCAGATATCAAATGCTCTCATGAGGCCTTGTATGAGAGCATTTCTGTAAAATAATCAAACATTAGACTTGAGAATCCAAACAAGTTTGAGTTTTCCTTTTGGAAAAATAAAACTAGATGTATGTATGATATGACTTGGTTTATACATATTAGATCTCCACACTAAATGAATTTTTCTATGTAAAGTACAAGTGTGTGTAATATGTCCAATCATCCCACAAAAATAACATTTAACTCTAGAAAATTGGTTTTTCAATTTTCTATAGTAAATATGTCTCTTCCTGGATTTTAAAACTTTTGACCTCAAAATAGGATTTGTTGTAAAGGCTGTTTTCCTTCCAGGATCGTCCGGAACGATGTTAGATCGTCCGGAACGATCAGTACAGGTTGTGAAGAAATCTGTATGGTTCATTTAGATGAACCTGTAAGGGTCGGGACAAACCGTCGGGACAAACGAGACAGAGAGTTTCGTCCAGGGATGAAGAAATTGGAATTAAATTTTGTCTGGACGAAATGGGTCTAGTGGGCACATCGTCTCGGGATGATGTGCGATCGTCCGAGACGATCGAGTGGATATTTATGGTTTGAGCTAGTTTTTGAAGAGAGAGAAAGTCTAGGAGAGAGAAAACTATGGGGAAGAAGAAGAAAAGAGGATTTTTGGGCGACTTCGGTCCATTTTCGTCCGTTGCTGTAGTTGGGAAAGTTGATCGACTCGAGGTAAGGCGCATTCCACCTTTCTCAATTTTTAGAAACGTGGATTTTGACGACTTTTCTGTTCCGAATTTTGTTTCTGTTAGCGAATTTCTGATATTATTTTCTTCTAACAAAGGTTTTACCACGTAACTTTTTGTATGCTTTCGAGATGATAATTATACACATTTTGGATATTTTCTGGAAGATTTTTACCGGATATTTTGAATTCTATGATATTTTAATTTAATTGCAAATTTTTTTGATGTCTGATATTGTTACTTCAGTACAGTAAAAGTCTTATAATGTTGTTGTGGATATTCTGTGGTAATTGGGTAAATTTCTGAATCTGTGAATTTTATGTAAATTCCGTATACTGCCGTTATAACGCCGATTTTTCGTACGAATTTTGATTTTTTCTGAATTGATACATTGAATGAAATGAAATGTTTGTATGCTATCAGAAGAGAGTTAGAAGGGGTTAGGATCCTTTGAGATTCTGTCTGTGTTAGGGAAAATCTAAAATTTGAAATGACGTTTGAAATCTGAAAATAAGTTCTGTTCCGGAAATTCTGTAAATCTGATCTATTCTGGTGCTATATGTACAACGGAAGACATAAGGGGCCAGAATCCATCAAGATTATGTCTGTGTCAGGGAAGGGAGGCATAAGGGGCCAAAATCCATCGAGATTCTGTCTGTGTCAGGGAAGAGAGGCATAAAGGGCTAGAATCTGTCGAGATTTTGTCTATGTTAGGGAATGGAGGCATAAGGGGCCAGAATCTATTGAGATTCTGTCAGGGTCAGAGAATTTGATGTTTGATATCTGATAATCTATTCTGTGACTTATCTGGTCTATTTTATAAATTATCCGATATATGATTTCTGATTTTTTGTATGATTTTGTCTGCTCTGTGAATTGAAAGCCTTATGATATCAGATTTGAAATGACTTCAGTTTTCTGTATCAGTTGTTTGATTTCTGTTGATCAAGTATCTATTCTGTCTATTCTACGATTTTCGTATGGCTATTTTCTAATGTGAATTTCTGACTATTTAGATTGGTGAGTGATGTCTTGCTGAGCTGTTAGCTCATCCTTGCTTTCTGCGTAGTTTTCAAGTTCTGGAAAAGGGAATGAGGTCTTGGACTAGAATTTATGTGTCTGATCTGAGATTAGGTATTTTGTAATTTTGATTTTTTTGATATAGTCATGGCTTTTCTGTTATGTTCTATTTTTTCTGTATGAAGCCATGAATTGTATTGTATTTGATTATTTTGATGAAAGAAAAGATAGATGAACTATTATGTATTTGGATGTTTATAGTAGCTCTTTGTCTTTCTATCTGTTTAAATTTTTGGAAAAAAGTCTGAAGCAAATTCCAAAACTAGATCCTGGATTTTCAATAGTTTCGTAACGACCCGATGCAAGCAGGATCCGTCCCGGCCAGGTTGGGTCGTGACAAACTTTGGTTGTATCAAAGCAATGGTTTTGGAATTTGGATTGTAAGACAGAGCTATATGAATTGATCTGTAAGTCTGTCGGGGGTAGTTCTAGTTTGTTCGGATTTTTATTAAGTTGTTATGTGCCTAGTTTTTTATGTGATTATGGATCTATCAGACCCAGATATGATTGATGGGCAAAATGCTAGTCAGGCAGTTCAGGTGAGTAGTATTGTCCCAGTAGTTGGTTCTGATACACTTTCTCAGTTTGCTACGCTGGTTACTCAGATGATGAGCGAGACTCAGAGTAGAGTCTCTACTGTTCGATTTGAGGATATGGATAGACATCTACAAATGCTTCTGAAATTGAAACCTCCAAGGTTTGAGGGCACTGTTGAGCCCAGAGCAGCTGAGGAGTGGCTAAGAATGTTAGAGAAGACTTTTTACAGTATGCAGTGTCCGTCGGACAGGAAGGTACCATTGGCAGTTTTTCTGTTGGAAGGCGAGGCTGAGCGCTGGTGGATGGGCCAGTAGGAGGAAAAGTTCTAAGGAAAGCTAAACTCTCTGATTTATTGGGAAGAGTTTTCTGAGGTATTTCGATCGTGGTTTATACCTCCTTCTGCAAGACAGCAGATGCATGAGACGTTTCTGAGGCTAGTTCAAGGGAGCATGACTGTGATGCAGTACGAGGCAGAGTTTACTACTTTAGCCCGATATGCTCCGCAATTGGTGAGTACTGCTGAGAAGTGCTATAGATTTTTAAGGGGACTACGAGATAGTCTGAGGCAGCCCCTAGTATCGTTTCATATTTCTGATTTCTCTGAGCTTGTGGAGAGAACTCGATTGATAGAGAATGATCTGATGGCTACTCAGCAGTGGTGGACTGCGAGTAGGAAGAGGTTCAGGGGTGATGCTTCTAGCAGTGGTTCCTCTGGCAAGAGGAGATTTGTTTTTGGAGACTCCAAGAGGAGTGGACAGTCGGGATCCACTACAATTTCTAATAGTGACAGTACGACTAGTTCTGGATATGTTAGTGGGGCACCTATGTGCCAAAGTTGTGGATGATGACATTTTGGCCAGTGCTACAGGATGACTGGTCAGTGCTTCAGATGTGGTTAGCCAGGACATCGAATTACAGAGTGTCCACAGGCTAGATTTGATCGACGATCTGAGTTTCGATCTGATAGCTTTTTTAGACTTGCTAGTTTAGCAGGAAGGCCGAGGACTGTTCCTCCATGCACTGTGACTGAAGGATTCTCTGGTAGAGGAGGTGGTTCGAGTTCTATGGCATGGAGACCACCTACTGGTAGTCAGAGGGAGCCTAGTAGTTCAGTAGCTTCAGCTCTAGTTCAGCCACGAGTATACAGTTTGAATCAACAGGAGGCTCGAGATGCTCTGGATGTGGTGACAGGTACGATTTATATTTCTGAACATCCCTGTCGTGTTCTGTTTGATTTTGGAGCCAGTCAGTAGTTTCTTTCCGAGAGCTATTTTGATGCTTTACATCTGGATTCTATTTTTTTACCAGTTTCTCTTTCTGTTATTTTGCCGGCTTGAAGCAATTTGATTGTCCGGAAGTTTTGTTTTTGTGATATTGATATTTCTGGCAAGAAGTGGAAGTCAAGTTTGATTTTATTGCTGATTTCTTCTTACGACCTAATTTTGGGCATGGATTGACTGAGTCTGTATGAGGCTCAGATTGACTGTTTGAAGAAGCAAGTGAGCTTGCTTATGGATGATAAGAGATGTGTATTCCAAGGATTACGAGGTGTTCTATTATGTCTAATTTATGTATTGGAAGTCAGAAGAATGTGGAAGAAGGGTTGCCCGGTTTTTTGGCTTCTGTACGGGATATGACATAGATGTGGGTTCTATTTCTGATATACCGGCTGTACGGGAGTTTTTTGATGTTTATCCTGAGGAGTTATTTGGTTTACCTCTAGATCGAGATGTTGAGTTCTCTATTGATATTTTTCCGGGTACATCTCCAATATCAAAAGCTTTGTACATGATAGCATCGAAGGAACTTTCTGAGTTGAAAGTTTAGCTCCAGGAGTTGGTGGATAGAGGATTTGTTCGTCCTAGTATTTCTCCTTGGGGAGCACCTGTACTGTTTGTGAAGAAGAACGATGGAACACTCCGTATGTGTGTTGATTACAGAGATTTGAATAAGATCACGATCAAGAACAAGTATCCATTACCACGTATTGATGACCTGTTTGATCAGCTTTCTGGTTCTTCTATATTTTTAAAGATTGATTTGAGATCTAGATACTATCAGGTGAAGGTGAAGGAAGCTGATGTGTTGAAGATAGCTTTCAGTACTCGATACGGGCACTACGAGTTTTTTGTTATGCCTTTTGGGGTAACCAATGCACCTGCTGTTTTCATGGATCTGATGAACAGAGTGTTTAAAGAGTATCTGGATCAGTTTGTGATCATCTTCATCGATGATATTCTTGTGTATCTTGCTTCTAAGGAAGATCATGCTAGACACTTGAGCATTATGTTGGAGACTTTGAGGCAGCATCAGTTGTATGCTATGTTTTCCAAGTATGAATTCTGGTTGAAGAGCATTTCTTTTCTGGGGCATGTGGTGAGCGGTGAAGGCATTTCTGTTGATCCCCAAAAAATTCAAGCTGTTGCTGATTGGCCAAGGCCTACTACGATATTTGAGGTACGTAGTTTCTTAGGCATGGTGGATATTATAGGAAATTTGTGAAGGGATTTTCTCAAATTTCTACGCCTCTAACGAGACTGACTCAGAAGTTAGAAGCTTTTGTTTGGACACCGGAATGTGAAGCTAGTTTTTAGAAGTTGAAGAATTATTTGACTTCAGCTCCAGTGTTAGCACTTCTGTCAGGTACGGAAGGATTTCAGGTGTTCAGTGATGCTTCACTGAAGGGTTTGGATTGTGTTCTGATGCAACATGGTCAGGTAATTTCTTATGCTTTTAAACAGTTGAAATCATATGAGAAGAATTACCCGATGCATGATTTGGAATTAACTGCAGTTGTTTTTGCTTTGAAGATTTGGCGTCACTACTTGTATGGAGTCAGATGTGAGATCTTCACGGGTCATAATAGCTTGAAGTACATATTTACTCAGAAGGATCTAAATTTGAGGCAAAGAAGATGGCTTGAGTTGATCAAGGACTACGATCTGACGATTCAGTATCATCCTGGTAAGACTAATGTGGTAGCAGACGCTTTGAGCAGGAAGTCTTCTGGATTATCAGGTATTCAGCTTACTTCTGATGACTATCTGATACGAGATATTGAAAGATTACAGTTGGAGGTGATTTCCTCTACTAGTCCGGATTCTGTTGTTTTTGTTAAGATAGTTGCTATTTGCATGCTTTACATTTTTGCAACTTGTATAGTTTTGATGATTCCAAACATTATTGTTCAAATGTGTAGTTATCTCCTAACAATTTTAGAAGATTTATATTTTCTCTTGTGTGTACTAACAATTTAGGAAAATCAAACTCACGACTACGAAGACTTCAAATCAAATTCAACATGAGATACTTTGTGAATTTGAAGCTTATACTTTTCTTTGAATTAAATTTGAAAGGGAGTGATTGTAATTGAGTGAATAAAAACATACACACACACATAAGGAGATCATATAAAATTTATACTGATCATACGGGACGATATCAGATTGTACGGGACGATCAGAAAGTTATCTCCTATTGAGCACATAGAACGAATAGGAACTGGCTTGAAAAATTTTCTAAGTCCTATTCGTCCAGGACGAAATTAATTATCGTCCAGGACAATCTGGTCTCTGTAAAATTTTCGTCAAGACAAAATTAATTATCGTCCAGGACGATCTGATCTCTGTAAAAATTTTGTCCAGATGAACAAATTTTTGTCCACACGATTAACCGACTTAGAACGGTTTTCAGCAGTTTTCTAGAACTGACCTAGTAATAATCATTCGTACCGGACGAACTTAGTTCGTACGGGACGATCAGCGTGTACGAAGACATTTTGTACACATATACAAATAGGATCGTTTCAGAGCGTTTAAGTAACATCGTCCAGGACGATCCACGATCGTACAGGACGATCCACTGCGTACAGAATTGAAAATTTGTAGTTTTTGGGCAGTTTTTCTTGTCTTTTGTATAAAGAGTCCAAATTTGACTGTCACCCAATATTTTTGTCATTTGATCTTCGTGCCTCTTCAGAGAATAGCTAAGGAGAGAGTATGAGAGTGCATTCAAAGGAGGATTCTTACCACTGGAGCGTGAAGGCTTCACTTGGAGTTCAAAGGTATGAATCTCTACTTGTAAATTGGGATTACTTCACTCTTTTCCTTCTTCCTTCTAGATTTCTTGTGAGAAGATCTGTCAAGGAGATCTGGTTCGCTGCCGACACTTGGAGAGTGTGAATAGCTGAAAGGGTCGCTTCCTATACTTGGAGAGTGTGAATAGCCGAAGGGTTCTCTGCCCATACTAGAAGAGTGTGAAAGGACGGACGGTTCTCTGCCAACACTAGGGATTGTGTAAAAGGACGACGGTTCTCTGCCAACACTGGGGATTGTGTAAAAGGACGACGGTTCTCTGCCACACCGGGTAGTGGTTAAAAGAGTGTGTTGTAAAGGCTTCTCCGTCTTGCTGTGGGTGCAAAATGAGAGTCACTATTGGTATTAGTGCAATACTCAGAGGTGCCTCTGGGGAGTGGATGTAGGTCTGGTTATAGATCGAACCACTATAAATCTGGTATCATTTACTTTACAGTTTTTATGTTTTCGCATTTTATTTTTAATTTTTAAGAACTCTGTGGTTGAAAAACATTTTTCTAGAAAAACGTAAAAGAAAATTTTTCATTTCGGTTCAACTTAAATTCAAAGAGGGATTAAATTTTTTTAAAAACTACCAATTCACCCCCCCTCTTGGTAGCCTTGGGATATTAACTTAGGCTTAACAACCTAATTACTAGACTCAACAAGTGGTATCAGAGCTTTGTTTCAAAATTATAAGTTTAAACTACTTTTTGATTAACGTAGATGGCTACATTCAGAAACTGAAACACACCTGAGGGTTATTCTATCACTAGACCTCCACTGTTTGACAATATTCTTTTTGATTTTTGGAAAACACGCATGTCTACTTTCTTACAGTCACTTGATTATCTCATGTGGATTCTAGTCCAGGAAGGTTACACAAAATCAATTTGATTAGTTGATGGATTTAGGGTAGAAACACCTGTTGCAGATTGGACTATAGTAGAACGTGACTTAGCACAACTAAATGCCAAATATCTAAATAGTTTCTTTTGTACTTTAAAATCTGAAGACTACATGCGAGTTTCTACTTGTAAAAGTGGAAAGGACATATGGGATAGACTTTGTATAACTTATGAAGGGACAAATGAGGTTAAGCAATCAAGACTCAACATCTTGTTACATGACTATGAATTATTTCGCATGAAATCTAATGAATCTATTTCAGACATGTACACAAGATTCACACAAATTATCACTTCTTTGCATGCACTTGGTAGGGAATTAACTAATGCTGAAATTGTTAATAAAATTCTTTGATGTTTACCTACTGCTTATGATGCTAAAATTACTACAATTACATAGTTTAAAGATCTAAACATATATTCTATTGACAATCTTTTTGGTTCACTCATTGCTTATGAGCAATGAGTAAGTCAAAGAAAGATTGATGCATGTGAATCACGAAAGGAGAAGAATATTGCACTAAAGGTGGAAGAGTCAGAGAGTGAACACTCACAACTTGAGGATGAAGACGATATTGCATTGATGACTAGACAATTCAGAAGCTTTTTAAAGAGGAAGTAGAAGAGACGCCAGCAATGAAATAGAGGTAAGTTTAACAGAAATGATAAGATTTCTAATGAAGTAATTTGTTATGAATACAGGAAACCAGGTTATATAAAGACTGATTGCCCAAAACTCAAAGCCACTCCTAGTAAGGAGAAGGTAGAGGAGAAACCAATTGTAAAGAAGGGCAAGAAGACGTTTCAAAGAGCTTTCTGGGCGGACTCAGCTTCAGACTTATCTGAGACTGAAAAAGAAGAAGAAGTCACCAACCTTTGCTTGATGGCATATAATGTTGAACACTTAGATCAAGAAGAGGTATGTGACTTAATCTATGATGAATTATTTGAAGTTTCTGAACACATGTATGATGCATATTGGAAAATAAAAAAGGTGCATGCTAGTTTGAGTTTAGAATTGGAAGAACTTAAGAAAGAACATGAAATCCTTAGGAAAGATCATGCATTAATAGATAACAACCACATGAAACTACTTGACGAATTTGATGACTTGAAAAAGAATTTTGAGAATTTAAAATCATCTTATGCTGATCTTGAAAAAGAATTTAAGAATTTTAAGGATGAATCAGAGAGAAAAATATATAGAATCAATTATACAAATCGAATCTTGGAAGATATGAATTCATTCTATAAACTGACAATAAGAGCTCTCGAGGATAATAGGAAACCCCCTAAACTTGAAGATTTTATAAATCCTAAATATTATCCTAAATTCATGAAATCCCTTAGAAGACAATCATATGAAAGAAAACTTAGGAATATTTTTCCTGATGTTAAATGTAATAATTGTGGATTTTTGGGACATATAGCTCACACCTGCACTTTGAAGAAGAAAACTAATTTGGTATGGAGATCTAAGATGCATAAACCTAGACATATCATACATGCATCTGATTATAAATTGCTAAAAGGTGAACCCAAACTTATTTGGGTTCCCAGGTCTAACATTTGAGAGTTTTTGTAGGAGTGCTCTCACACAAGACCTCGTGGGAGCATATGGTACCTGCACAGCGGATGTTCAAAGCATATAACTGGAAATACTGCTCAATTCATAACGCTGGAAGCTAGAAATGGAGGCAAGGTTACACTTGGAGATAATTCCACAAAGAAAGTGGTTGGATCAGGTATGATTGGAAATCTCAAAAACTTTTTTATAGACAATGTGTTATTAGTTGAAGGCTTAAAGCATAATTTGTTCAGTATAAGTCAGTTATGTGACAAGGGATATAATGTAAAATTTTTACCTACTAGCTGCATTTTAAGCCTAAATAGGAAAGATGTTTTAAATGGAAAAAGGGTAAAAAATGTTTACATGCTAGATTTGAATTCAATTCAATCTCCTACTGCTTTTTGTTTGAAAACTATTTCTGATGAATCATGGCTTTGGCATATGAGACTTTATCATTCTAGTATGAAAAACCTTAGGAGAATTACCCAAAAGAACTTAGTGAGAGGTATACCAAAACTAGACTTTACTAAGGACCACCTTTGTGATGCATGTCAATTAGGAAAATAAGTGAAGTCCTATTTTAAGTCCAATAAAGATCTTAGGACCAGTAAACCTTTAGAAATTCTTCACATGGATCTTTTTGGACCAGTAGAAACTGTAAGTCTAGAAGGAAAGGTATATGGATTTGTTATAGTGGATGAATTCTCAAGATTCACCTGGGTTAGATTTCTTTTTCATAAAAGTAAATCATTTGAGGAATTCAGAAATTTTTCTACTTGGATTCAAATGAAACTAGGGAGTGAAATAATTTCTATACAAAGTGATCATGGAGGAGAATTTGAAAATGAAAGATTTAAAAATTTCTGTAAAAAAAAAGGGATTGATCACAATTTTTTTGCACCTAGAACCCCTCAACAAAATGGGGTAGTTAAGAGGAAAAATATAACATTAATAGAAGCCGCCCAAGCAATGTTGGCAGAATACTCACTTCCTAGATATTTTTGGGCTGAGGCGGTTAGCACTGCATGCTATGTTCTGAATAGGGTGAATGTGAGATCAAATTTGAATAAAACACCATATGAGTTGCTAAAAGGAAGAACACCTAATTTGTCTCATTTTCATGTATTTAATTGCAAGGTGTTCATTCATAATAATGGAAAATCTGCCTTAGGAAAATTTGATTCAAAATGATGGAATTTTTGTTGGATATTCAAGTGTTGGAAAATCTTATAGGGTATTCAACAAAAGAACTTTGGTCATTGAAGAAACCACACATGTTGTATTTGATGAATCTGGATATTTGGAAGAGCCGAATGTTGTTGAAGATGAGATTGAGAAAAACTCCCAAAAGATAGATAGAATAAATTTGGAAGAAAATATAGAAGAGAATTTGGAAAGATAAAACCCTATGCCTAGAGATTTGAGATTTTCTAAAAACAACCCAAGAGAATTGATTATAGGTGAACCTAATGAGGGTGTTAGAACTAGGCGTGGACTAAACAAGGAAGTCAATCATTCAGCCTTTATTTCAACTATTGAACCCACTAACATTGATCAATCACTTTCTGATGAATTTTGGATATTGGCCATGCAAGAAGAGTTGAATCAATTTGTAAGAAATGAAGTTTGGAAATTAACTTCAAGGACAAAAGATCAAAGTGTTGTTGGAACCAAGTGGGTGTTCAAAAATAAAATGAATGACTCAGGAGTAGTCATTAGAAATAAGGCTAGATTAGTTGCTAAGGGGTATAATCAAATTGAAGGAATTCATTTTGAGGAAAATTTTGCCCCTGTAGCTAGACTTGAAGCAATTAGGGTTTTACTTGCCATTGCCTGTTTTAAAGGTTTTAAATTGTTTCAAATGGATGTCAAAAGTGCCTTTTTAAATGGGGTAATTGAGAAAGATGTTTTTGTAGAACAACCTCCAGGTTTTGAAAATTCTAAATACCCAAATCATGTTTTCAAGTTAAAAAAGACATTATATGGATTGAAAGAGGCACCTAGGGCTTGGTATGAGAGGTTGAGCACCTTCCTACTTGAAAGATCTTTTGAAAAAGGAAGTGTGGATACAACTCTCTTTTTAAAGAAATTTGGAAAGGATATACTCATTGTTCAAATTTATGTGGATGATATCATTTTTGGATCTTCAAATAAAAATCTTTGTGATGATTTTTCTAAAATAATGAGTAGTGAATTTGAAATGAGTCTAATGGGAGATTTAAAATACTTTCTAGGATTTAGCATTACGCAATTTGAGGAAGGTACATTTCTTAGTCAAACAAAATATATTAAGGACATCCTCAAAAAATATGAAATAGACAATGCTAAACCTGTTAGTACACCAATGAGTTCCTCAGTTCAGTTGGATAAGGATCTTAAGGGAAAATCTGTTGATGAAACAAAATATAGAGGGATTATTGGATCTTTACTTTACTTGACTGCTAGCCGACCAGATATTATGTTCAGTGTTTGCTTATGTGCTACATTTCAATCAGATCCAAAAGAATCACATTTGACACCAGTGAAAAGGATTTTAAGATATTTACTAGGAACTCAAAACTTAGAGATTTGGTATCCTAAGTTTAGCTCTTCATTTGAAATTGTTGGTTATTCAGATTCTGACTTTGCAGGCTGTAGAGTAGATAGGAAAAGCACTTCTGGAACATGTCAATTCATTGGAAATTCATTAGTTTCTTGGTCCAGTAGAAAACAAAATTCAGTAGCCCTATCTACTGCAGAAGTAGAATACATTGCATTAGGAAGTTGTGTGGCACAAGTACTTTGGTTAAAACAACAGTTGATTGATTTAGGATTAACTATATGCACTATTCCAATTTATTGTGACAATACTAGTGCTATTTGCATTTCTAAAAATCCTATTCAACATTCTAGAACCAAACACATTGACATAAGGCATCATTTCATAAGAGATAATGTATCCAAGGGAGAAATTGAACTTACTCATGTTTCAACTAAAAATCAACTTGCATATATTTTTACAAAAGCTTTAGCCTTTGATACCTTCAGTACATTAAGAACAAGGCTTGGTGTTATAGATTTGAATGCTTAAATAAAAATGTTTTTGCAATATTGATATTTATATTTTCTTAGTTTATTTGTTTTAATTTTGTTTTGATTTTGTGATTTTTGTGTGTTTTGAATGAGTTTATTTTAGAGTCTGTGGTTTTGTCTTTGTTTTCTATGTTTTGAATGTTTAGTTTGTTTTAGTTTGATAAAAAATTCAAAAAATCCAAAAATGTGTGGAAATAGTTCGGGACGAAATTTTTCGTACTGGACGATGTGTGCAAATTTCATTTTGCGAGAATTCTAACCGTTTTGAGAGTAGTTTTTAATGTAGTTCGTCTGTACGATCTTATAATTGTCCAGGACGAAATTTGTTTTTCTCTCAAACGTCGGGATGATTGAATGCAGTGGTTGAGTGGATAAAACAGTTTTAAATGAGAAGTTCGTCCGAATGAACTTTTGTTCGTGCAGACGAAAAGACGTCGTTTCATTGTAGGTGACGATTTTTAACTGACATTAAAACAAATTAACTTTTGATCGTCTGTACGAAAATTTTTTCGTCTGTACGATCGGTCAAGTCAAAAGTCTGTACGAAAGGACGCATCATAAATTGTGTTGATTACGAAAAGCCGTTTTATTTTGGACGAATTGGATCGTCGGTACAAAATTTTGTCGTCCAGACGAACAATAAATTTCGTCCAGGATGAACTGTTTTCGTCCAGGACGAACGTATCGTTTTCTTTAAAAATGAAGGAATTCTAACTCAACAATCACATCTCCAAACTTCACTTTCAATCTCTTTCGACTTTAAATCGACAATGGCCTCCTCAAGCAAAAGACAAAAGGTGTTGGCTAAGAAACCTCACAGAAATGCCTCTGAAAACTTCCTTTCAAAGGCAAATGAGGAATCTTTTCCTCGTTTTGCATCTGCCAAAATTACACATTCTCGCATTCTGATTCAAAACGAGATAAATTTTAAGGTAATGCACCTTTTTGCTTCCACCCAATTTGGATTCATTCTTTCTCTCGTCCACCTCTACAACAAACAAACTTTTCTCTATTTCCTAGCCAACATGAGTTTCAATTCCGACCACTCCTGCATAAGTTTTTTTATTTTCAAACAAAAAGTTGAAATCACCAAGCACGACATAGGTGCCTTTCTGAACTTAATAACTGAAGGTTATAGAGCCCACACCCTTATGAATGAAGACACCTTCAAATGGTATGAAGTCAATAGGGTGATTAGAGAAATTGGCCTAACATATGATGTTGCTAGAGTTTCAGGAATGACCAGAAATACAAAAATCATCCAACACATTCTTCGATCTTCAATCATTCCTAAAGTTGGTGATAGGATCAATATTACCCCACTCCTTTCTGTTGTGACCTTTTTGATTATGGATTGTAAGCCTATCGATGAAGCCCAACTTATCCTAGACCATCTTTATGGGCTTTCAGAAATTGGGCATGCAGAACAGAAGAGAAAAATGAACATCTCATTAGGACACTTAGTTACATATATTTTGGAAAAGAAATATAACTTAGTGCATCCTGATGATGAATATGAAGAGCCGGTCTACTACAATGATGCTTCCTTCAGAGCAATTTTCAAGGAGGAAAAAGGGAAAGCACATGCTAGTGTTTCTGAAGAAGAAGAAGAATGAGAGCAAACTTCTGCACCTCAATCAGATAATCAGAATTTGATTGAGAAATTTGATAGACTTGAGACTCATGTTGATCAAAGATTTGATCAAATTGATGCTCAACTCCTGCAGCAGCAACAGGATATTGGTAGTATCAAAAATGAAGTTCATGAAATCAATACCAATGTTATGTTGATGGCCTCCTACTTCAACCTATTTGGTGGCATTCCTCCTCCTCCAGAAGAAGAATAGAGAATGAGCGATGATTTTCTTTATGTTTGTTGTATTTGTGTTTGCTTTAGTGTTTGTTCTAGTGTTTGTTCTAGTTGTGTTTGTTTGTCTTTGTTTTAAACTTTAGTGTATTTTCTTTTGTATTGATATTATGAAATGATTATGTAATCATTTTCATAAATATCAATATATGTTGTAGTTGATTTTGATTTTGGATTGTTTTTGAAATGTGTTTAGTTCTTATGAATTTCATTAGTCTTTTTAATCATAATTGTGCTTAAATTAGATTGTGATTTAAGATTAATTAAATTATAAAATCTAGTCTTTCTAAATTTAAAATTTGTTTATAACTTGTCATAATTATAATTTTTAATCTCATGTCTATTCATTTAGACAACATAAAAGTTAATATTATTATTGCAATTTAGATGTTTTCTTATTTTGTATTTCTTTGCTCAAGTGATATTTATGCACTTAGAAAAAATTAAAATTTTAGATTATTGATCTTGGAAAGAATTGGTTTCAATTACTCTTGAAAATTGTACAAAAAGTACAAAAATCAAAAGGAATGCGCAAAGGTTCGCAAATATGAAAAAGAGGCACAAAATTAGCCCAATGTCAAAAGATGCACAAAAATGTGCCAAAAATTTGAAAAAGATGCGCAAAGCGTCACATGTGGTAATTCTCTTCTTTCCAAATTCTTTCAATCTCTTAATTCAAATTGATCTTATGTTCATTTATATTCTATTAATCTTTGAAATATAGAATTTTTATTCATCTCTCTTGTAATGATTTTCTATATTCAAATGTCTAAATTGAATCATGTTTTTGATAAATTCTTCTTACTTACAATGTTATATCACTTCTTAAATTCTATGAAATTTGATGATTTACCTAATGTTATTAGTTTTAAATTGCATACCTTATGTCAATCACCATTTATATTAAATTTTCAAATAAATTTCATATAATTACTTACATTTTTTGTCTATTTCTTCTTCACTTTTTGTTGTTGTCAAAAAGGGGGAGAAATTATTGTATTTGTATGTTTTGTTTGTTTTGTTTGCATTTTGATTTTGTATTTGACTTTGTGTATGACTTTGTGTCTATGGCTTGTGTTATTTTGTTAAAAAAAAATTTTTGAAAAATAAAAATATTATTCTTTACTTCAAAATGCCTCCTTATTTTCATGTATTCATCAATTCAGGTGGAGTTAAGGAGATTTGTTTAAATAGAAATCATACAAAAAATAATTGTTTTGCCAACATCAAAAAAGGGGAGATTGTTAAGATAGTTGCTATTTGCATGCTTTACATTTTTGCAACTTGTATAGTTTTGATGATTCCAAATATTATTGTTCAAATGTGTAGTTATCTCCTAACAATTTTAGAAGATTTGTATTTTCTCTTGTGTGTACTAATATTTCAGGAAAATCAAACTCCAGATTACGAAGACTTCAAATCAAATTTAATATGAGATACTTTGTGAATTTGAAGCTTGTACTTTTCTTTGAATTAAATTTGAAAGGGAGTGATTGTAATTGAGTGAATAAAAACATACACACACACACATAAGGAGATCATATAAAATTTATACTGATCATACAGGACGATATCAGATCCTAAGGGACGATCAGACAGTTATCTCCTATTAAGCACATAGAACGAATAGGAACTGGCTTGAAAAATTTTCTAAGTCCTTTTCGTCCGGGACGAAATTAATTATCGTCTAGGACGATCTGGTCTCTGTAAAATTTTCGTCCAGACAAAATTAATTATCGTCAGAAAATGAGTTGCTCTCTATAAAATTTTCGTCCAGACAAAATTAATTATCGTCCAGGACGATCTGGTCTCTATAAAAATTTCGTCCAGACGAACAAATTTTTGTCCAGACGATTAACCGACTTAGAACGGTTTTCAGCAGTTTTCTAGAACCGACCTAGTAATAATCGTTCGTACCGGACGAATTTAGTTCGTACGGGACGATCAGCGTGTACTAAGACATTTCGTACACATATACAAATAGGGTCGTTTCAGAGCTTTTAAGTAACATCGTCCAGGACGATCCACGATCGTACGGGACGATACAGAATTGAAAATTTATAGTTTTTGGGCGGTTTTTCTTGTCTTTTGTATAAAGAGTCCAAATTTGACTGCCACCCAATCTTTTTGTCATTTGATCTTTGTGCCTCTTGAGAGAATAGCTAAGGAGAGAGTGTGAGAGTGCATTCAAAGGAGGATTCCTACCACTGGAGCGTGAAGGCTTCACTTGGAGTTCAAAGGTATGAATCTCTACTTGTGAATTGGGATTACTTCACTCTTTTCCTTATTCTTTCTAGATTTCTTGTGAGAAGATCTGTCAAGGAGATCCGGTTCCCTACCGACACTTGGAGAGTGTGATTAGCCGAAAGGGTCGCTTCCTACACTTGGAGAGTGTGAACAGCCGAAGGGTTCTTTGCCCACACTAGGAGAGTGTGAAAGGACGGAGGGTTCTCTGCCAACACTGGAGATTGTGTAAAAGGACAATGGTTCTCTGCCAACACTGGGGATTATGTAAAAGGACGACGGTTCTCTGCCACACCGGGTAGTGGTGAAAAGCGTGTGTTGTAAAGGCTTCTCCGCCTTGCTGTGGATGCAAAAGGAGAGTCACTATTGGTATTAGTGAAATACTCAGAGGGTGCCTCTGGGGAGTGGATGTAGGTCTGGTTATAGACCGAACCACTATAAATCTGGTGTCATTTACTTTACAATTTTTACGTTTCTGCATTTTATTTTTAATTTTTAAAAACTCTGTGATTGAAAAACATTTTTCTAGAAAAACTTAAAAGAAAAATTTTCATTTCGGTTCAACTTAAATTCAAAGAGGGATTAAAATTTTTTAAAAACTACCAATTCACCCCCCCTCTTGGTAGCCTTGGGACATTAACTTAAGCTTAACAACCTAATTACTAGACTCAACAGTTTTGACTCAGATGAACATTTAATCTTTTCTGGAAGAAAGGATTCAGGAAGCTCAGAAGTCAGACTCCGACTATTTGAAGTTAATTACTCAGATTGAATCTGGTAAGAAACCTGAACTACGAGTTTCTGATTCTGGTGTTATCTTCTGCAAGAATAGACTGTGGATTCCTATGTTTGGAGATTTGAGGAAAGATATTCTGTACGAATCTCATCATTCAGGCTATACGATACATCAGGGAAGTGGCAAGATGTACGGAGATATGAAGAGTTTATTCTGGTGGCCTAGAATTAAAAATGATGTAGCATATTTTGTTATGAAATGTGAAGCCTGTCTGTTAGTGAAGGAAGAGCATCAATGACCAGGAGGTCTTTTGCAGTCGTTACCTATCCCTGAGTGGAAGTGGAAGGAGGTAACGATGGACTTTGCTATGGGTTTTCCTTGATCAAGGCAAGGGCATGATGCCATCTGGGTGATTGTGGATCACTTGACAAAATCTGCACACTTTCTTCTGATCAGGCAGACGGATCTGATGGATAAGTTAGCACAGGTATATATGAAGGAAATTGTTAGATTACATGGTGTGCCTAAAGTGATTGTATCTAATAGAGATGGACGGTTTACTTCCAAACTTTGGAAGGGTATTCAGTAAGGATTGGGTACGAAGTTGCATTTCAGTACGGCTTTTTATCCGAAGACTGATAGACAGTTTGAGAGGACTATTCAGGTATTGGAAGATCTTCTGAGGTTATGTGTTTTGGATTTTGGAGGAAGCTGGGAAGATCATATTCCTTTGATAGAATTTTCTTATAATAACATTTTCCAGTCCAGTATTGGTATGGTACCTTACAAAGCTTTGTATGGCCGGAAGTGTAGAACTCCTTTGACTCTGACTGAGGTGGGCGATAGATAGGAAATGGGTGTGACGTTTGTGGATGAAACTGTTAAGAAAATCAATCTGATAAAAGAAAGATTGAAAGTTGTACAAGATAGACAATAGAAGTATTACAATCAGAAGAACATTTTTATGGAATTTCAGGTTGATGACTTTGTGTATGTCAAAGTCAGTCTGATGAAAGATGTGAGAAGATTTGGTAGAGTGAACAAGCTCAGTCCAAGGTATGTCGGACCTTTTGAGATTATTGAACGAATTGGTAAGTATGCTTATAGATTGTTATTATCCGATCAGCTGTCTGATGTGCATAATATTTTTCACATATCCTTTTTGAGAAAGTGGATATCTGATTCTAACAAGACGTTATCTGCTGATGAGGTTGAGATTCAGGAGAATCTGCAGTACAAAGAAGAATCTAAGAAACTTTTGGCCTATAATGTGCGTAAGTTAAGAAGTAAACAGATTCCGATGGTTAAAGTTTAATGGAAGCACATAATAGCTCGGGAAGCAACTTGGGAGAAAGAGTCGGACATGAGACAATCCTATTTGTATCTATTTTGAGAAAATTTTGGTTTGGCAATGTCAAGGACGACATTTTTTTTAAGTTGGGGAGATTGTAAAGGCTGTTTTCCATCCATGATCGTCCAGGACGATGTTCGATCGTCCGGGACGATCGGTACAGGTTGTGAAGAAATGTGTATGGTTCGTCTGGACGAACCTATAAGGGTCGGGACAAACCATCAGGATGAACGAGACAGAGAGCTTCGTCCAGGGACAAAGAAATTGGAATTAAATTTCGTCTGGACGAAATGGGTCCAGTGGGCACATTGTCCCGTGATGATATGCGATCGGCCGGGACGATCGAGTGGATATTTAAGGATTTGAGCTCGTTTTTGAAGAGAGAGAAAGTCCAGGAGAGAGAAAACTATGGGGAAGAAGGAGAAAAGAGGAGTTTTGGGCGACTTCAGTCCGTTTTCATCCATTGCTGTAGTTGGAAAAGTTGATCGACTCGAGGTAAGGCACATTCTGCCTTTCTCAATTTTCAGAAACATGGATTTTGACGACTTTTCTGTTCCGGATTTTGTTTCTGTTAGCGAATTTCTGATATTTTTTTCTTCTAACAAAGGTTTTACCGCGTAACTTTTGATATATTTTTGATATGATAATTATGCACGTTTTGGATATTTTCTAAAAGATTTTTACCAGATATTTTGAATTCTGCGGCGTTTTAATTGAATTGCAAATTATCTGGATGTCTGATATTGTTACTTCAGTACAGAAAAAGTCTTATAATGTTGTTGTGGATATTCTATGGTAATTAGGTAAATTTCTGAATCTGTGAATTTTGTGTAAATTCCGTATACTACCGTTATGCCGCCGATTTTTTGTACGAATTCTTATTTTTTTTGAATTGATACATTGAATGAAATGAAATGTTTGTATGCTATCAGAAGGGAGTTATAAGGGGTTAGGATCTTTTGAGATTCTATCTGTGTTAGGGAAAATCTGAAATTTGAAATGAGCTCTGAAATCTAAAAATAAGTTCTGTTCTGGAAATTCTGTATATCTGATCTGTTCTGGTGCTATAAGCACAACAGGAGACATAAGGGGCCAGAATCCATCGAGATTATGTCTGTGTCAGGGAAGGGAGGCATAAGGGGCCAGAATCCGTCGAGATTCTGTCTGTGTTAGGGAAGGGAGGCATAAGGGGCCAGAATCAGTCGAGATTCTGTCTGTGTCAGGGAAGAGAGGCATAAGGGGCCAGAATCCATCGAGATTCTGTCATGGTTAGGGAATCTGATGTTTGATATCTTATAATTTGTTCAGTTACTTATCTGGTCTATTTTATAAATTATCCAATATATGATTTCTTATTTTCTGTATGATTATGTCTGCTCTATTTATTGAAAGCCTTATGATATCCGATTTGAAATGACTTCAGTTTTCTGTATCAGTTGTTTGATTTCTATTGATCAAGTATCTGTTCTGTCTGTTTTACGATTTTCATACGGCTATTTTCTGATGTATTTTCTGATGTGATTTTCTGACTATTTTGATTGGTGAGTGATGTCTTGCTGAGCTGTTGGCTCATCCTTGCTTTCTGCATGGTTTTCAGGTTTTGGAAAAGGGAAGGAGGTCTTGGACTAGAAGTTCTGTGTCTGATCTGAGATTAGGTATTTTGTATTTTTTATTTTTTTTGGTATAGTCATGGCTTTTCTGTTTTGTTCTATTTTTTCTGTCTAAAGCCATGAATTATATTGTATATGATCGTTTTGATGAAAGAAAAGATATATGAACTATTCTGTATTTGGATGTTTATAGTAGCTCTGTGTTTTTCTGTCTGTTTAAATTTTTTGAAGAAAGTCTGAAACATATTCCAAAATTAGATCCTGGATTTTCAATAGTTCCGTCGCGACTCGATGCGAGCGGGATCTGTCCCGGCCGGGTTGGGTCGTGACTTTTGTAAAGTCTTCAAGTGTTGGGAGTTTTCTATTGTCCTCAAGAACTTGCACTTTCAATTTAAGAAATATGTTTAAGTCTGCTAATACTTTCTTGTTAAAATTTAAATAGTACTTTCTATTCTCAGATTTATCCTTAAAATACTTTAATTCTTTTTTCAATTTAGTATAGGATGATTTTTAAAAATCATTCTTTTTATTCAAGTCATCAAATTTATCAAGCAAGCTCATGTGGTTGTTATATATCAATGCATATTCTTTTCTAAGAACTTCATTTTTTTTTTTGTAATTCTTGCATTTATTGGTTTAGACAAGTATGCATTTTCTTAAGTTTTCTATATAAATCATGAATGCTTTCAAAAACTTCTAACAATTCATCATAGGTTAAGTAACATACATCTTCTTGATCTAACTAATTAAGATTATTTGTCATTAAACACAGGTTGGTGACTTCTTCCTACTTTTCTATTTCTGATGAATCTGAAGCTGAGTCCGCCCAAAAAGTTCTTTGAAATCTCTTATTGCCCTTCTTCACATTTGCTTTTTCTTCTACCTTGTCCTTGCTAGGAGTGGCTTTTAGATTTGGGCAGTCCAATTTTATATGTTCAAGTTTCCTGCATTTGTAGCAAATCACATCATTTGAAACTTTGACATTTTTATTGAACTTATTGTTTCACTGCTGGAATCTCCTTTGCTTTCTTTTAAGAAAATTTTTGAATTGCCTAGTCATTAAGGCAATTTCATCCTCATCCTCAGGTTGTGATTGACCACTCTCCAAGTCCTCCACTTTTAGTGTTATGTTCTTCTCTTTTGTTGTTTGACTGCATCAATCTTCATTTGACTCACTCCTTGCTCGTAAACAATTAATAATCCAAAAAGATTATCAATAGAATAAACATTTAAATCTTTAGACTCTGTAATAGTGGTTATTTTAGCATCATAAGCAGTAGGCAAACAATGAAGAATTTTATTGATCATTTTAGTATTTGTTAGTTCCCTACCTAATGCATATAAAGAAGTGACTATCTGAGTGAATTTTGTATATATGTCAGAAATATATTCATTGGATTTTATGCGAAATAATTCATAGTCATATAATAAGATATTTAATCTAGATTGCTTTACTTCAGTAATCCCTTCGTAAGTAATATAAAACATATCTCATATGTCCTTTCCACTTTTATAAGTGGATACCCACATGTAATCTTCTTACTTAAGTGCACAAAAGAAATTGTTTAAACATTTTGTATTTAGTTGTGCTAAGTTACATTCTTTTACAGTCTAGTCATCAAAGGGTGTTTCAACTCTAATGCCATCAACTAATCTAGTTGGCCTAGTATACCCTTCTTGAACTAAAATCCACATGTGATAATCTAGTGATTGCAAAAATGTAGACATGCGTGTTTTCCAAAAATTAAAAGGGATATTATCATATAACGGAGGTCAAGTGATCGAACACCCTTTGGGTGTGTACGATTTCCAAAAGTAGTCATTCTCATTTTTCAAGAAGTAGTCTAAACTTATGGTTTTGAAACAAATTTATGATATCACTTATTGAGTCTTGATTACTTTATTAAACCTAAACTAATGTCCCAAGACTAACCAAGAGGATGGGTGAATTGGTAATTTAAAAATTACTATTGGATTTTATATTTGAATATCTTTGATTTTTGTAATAAGTTAATTAAAGTTTTAAAATAATATTTCAACCATAAAAAAATTACTTGTAGTAAATAAATGCGAAAATTTAAAAGACACAAAAATTTATAGTGGTTTGGTCAAACACGACCTATATCCACTCCCTAAAGACTCTCTCTTCAGGTATTGTACTATTACCAAAGTGTCGCTCCTTTTTCCCCCACAACAAGGAGGAGAAGTCTTTACAAAACCTCTCTTCCACCTATCCCCAGTGCGATAAATAACTATCATCCTTTCACATCATCCAAGTATCGGTAGAGAACTGTCATCATTTCACACTCTTTAAGTACCGGTAGAGAACCGTCATCCTTTTACACCCTCCAAGTATTAGCAGAGAACCATCATCCTTTCACACTCTCCAAATGTGGGCAGAGAATCATCGTCTTTCACACTCTCTAAGTATCGACAGAGTACCAAATCTTTTCTAATGATTTTCTCACGAGCAACTAGAAAGATAAGAAGAAGAGTGATAACCAAAATTATAAAGAGATCCTTACCTTTAAGTAACCTAGTGAACCCTTCACACTCCACTTGTAAGAAATCTCTCTCAAACACTCTCTCTTTAAATTGCCCTTGAAAAATTATGAAGACAAGACTTTTTCATGTCAGTTTTATTGGACCTTTTATACCAAAGACACAAAAAACCGTCTAGAAAATTAAAATTTTCAATTTCAAGCTATTACTATTGTACAATATGATTATATGTTTATACGTACAAATAGTTTAAAAACTATAATATACAAATGTTTTGTGATTGGTACGAAATCATTTCATACACGATGATCGTCCAGTACGAACCAAGTTCATCCAGGACGAATAGTTAGAAAGTTTTTCATCTTCATCGGGATGAAGAAGGACCCCATAATTTCATACCTTGTATGGCGTACGTACGATGACACTTTGTACGGTATGATCATTTACAAAAAATTTCAAGTTCGTTAGTACGAAAAGTCAAGATGAAAAGGGACCTCACTATTTCGTACTCTTGAAGGCATGTATGAATTGTGATCATATAGTACGATCCATACTTAGAAAAAAATATCTTTGAGCTAAAACGAACTCGTCCATTTTGTACTCTGGAAGGCATATACGAATTATGATGGTACAATATGATCCATACTTAGAAAAAATAATTTTGAGCAAAAAGGGACCCGTCCATTTCATACTCTAGAAGGCTTGTACAAATTGGTGATCGTACATTATGATTAATACTTAGAAAAATTTTCACTCTATTCATTTAACTGCTCGAAAGAGAAAATAACTGATCAGATCCTCTTGTATAAAAAAATTGTATTGTATGATCAGTTTAAACATTTTAGATTTTAAACTCTCCCTCAGTGTATGTATGCACAGTTACTCAACTACAATCACACTCACTTAGACTTAATAAAATGAAAAATACATACTTCAATTATAATAACCCCTAAACTGATCTAATTTGAAGTCTTCAATAATCCGGAGTTTGATTTTCCTGAATTATTTGTACACATAAACAACAAAGCAATTCTTCCAAAATATATTAGGAGAAATAATAATCAAAGCAATAATATTTGAAATCATTAAAAAAATACAAGTTACAAGAATATCAATAATCAAGAACTAAGTAACAACTAACTGAATGCATCTCTCCCACATTCCAACAAATTTGTTGATTGGAGTAATTAAACATTAGCTTTTTTCAAAATCAATCAAATTAAATTTCACCTTGAAATAAATGCCCTTACTACTTGCCAATATCATATCATCAATAAATAAATACCACAAACACTATAGCAAAATCATCCATTACCAGTAAAAATTTTCAGCGGATATTTCCAATTACTGTCAGTAATTCTAGCGATCACTTGATCATCGATAACGCTGCCGATTGTTGTAAGCAATTTTTGCCTTCCATTGACATTATTAGCCCATCCACACATACAATGCCTTAATATTTGAGCTAGTGTGTTATCCAATATTTGGTAACTAATTGTGTTAGAGAGTTCTTACAATAGATGGGTAACGAATTGGGGAAAAATTTGTTCATCATCAAGTATAAAAAAATATACCAATTTTTTCGGGTTCAATTCGCTTTGGAGCTACGGAGAAATAAATAAAATTGATAATATTAAGGCTAATGAATTGAGTTAGCGAGTTCTCTACAAATTTCTATAGGATGGTTGTGAGACCTACAATACTTTATTGTGAGACCTACAATGCATTCCAATTGATTTAATATTTTTTGTTATGCCTATATTTTTTTTACAAAAATATTTTAGGTGGTTGCCTGAGCATAACACGAGGATCATAAAAAATTTAGAGAGGAGAGGATCGACCTGTCTTAGGGACACGTTCACGGACATTAGAAAGTCTGGGCAACATCCAATATGGATTGGAGAGGGCGTATGGGCAGATCTGAGTAGAGCTTGGGCGAGCCCTGAGTTCACAAAAATAAGAGAGCAGAATAAGCAGAACAGAGCATCTGATTGTGGGGGTTTATGAAGCTCCCTTCATACTGATGGATATGTTCCTCATACGGAACATAGACGATGACTGGTAAAACTTTGAATTAGTTTAATAAATATTTCTATATTATTTTAAATATATATTTTATTTTTAGAAAGAGTTTTTTGGCTAAGAGCCTACACCACCAGAGTTGCATATGAGGACTCACAAACATCAAGTTGACCATCAATAGATTGATAAAAAGGCTAAAAAAGCTCATATGAGTATACTTTTTTAGAGTTTTATAATAGAAATTTAATATAATAAAATTTATTATAATATCAATATATTTTATGGATTTATTTGCGCATGATCATTTTATACAAGTTCAGGAAAGTCATCGGTCTACTGGTGAGGGATCATCTTTAGGATCGACCCAGTATTATGAGCATCATACATGGTCAGATGTTGTTGGAGGAAGGTAGAGGGGGAGGGTGTCACGACCCAACCCGACCAGGACGGATCCCGCTTGCATCGGGCCACGATAGAGCCAACAAATCCAGGATCTGGCTTTTGAATTTGCTTCAGAACTTTCTTCCAAGTATAACACAGACAGAAAAACATATAGCTACTATAAACATTCGAACACAGCGCAGTTCATCTATCTTTTCTTTCATCAAAATAATCATATATAAATACAGTGCATGGCTTCAGACGGAAAGAACATAACAGAACAGAAAAGCCATGACTGTACAAAAATCAAAAGTATCAAGTACCTAATCACAAATCAGACTTAGAATATCTAGTCCAAGACTTCCTTCCCTTTTCCAGAACCTGAAAACCACACAGAAAACAAGGATGAGCTAACAGCTCAGAAGGACATCAATCACCAATCAAAATCATCAGAAACTTGCATAAAAAATCACATCAGAAAAGTATCCATACAGAATTCGAACAATCATACAGAAACCGTACAACAGACAGAACAGATAACAGTTCAATTAGAATCAAACATCGAATACGAAAACTGAAATCAGATTATCATAAAGCTTGCATGTCATAGAGCAAACAGAATCATACGGAATAATCAGAGTCGTACAAAAATCAGAAATCAGATAAAATCACATTACAGCTTTACGGAACAGATAATTTCAGAACAGAACAGAACTTCCAGATGTCGGAACTTCCCCTTATATCTCCCTTGTGCTTATAGCACCAGAACTTCCCCTTATGACTCCCTTTTTGTGCTTATAACACCAGAACAGAACATATATACAGAATTTCAGATTTCAGAACTTTCCCTTATGTCTCCCTTCCCGGACCCAGACAACGGAATCACAAAGGATTCCGGCCCCTTATAACTCCCTTCCCTGACCCGGACAACGGAATCACAAAGGATTCCGGCCCCTTATAACTCCCTTCTGATACCATACAATAATTAATTCATGCAAATCATCTCATTTCAAAAATTCAGAAATCGTACGAAAATTCAGCGTCATAATGGCAGTATACAGAATTTACACAAAATTCACAGATCCATAATTTTACCAAATTATCACAGAACATTCACAACAATATTATAAGACTTTCATTGTACTGATAAAATATTTTTCAACATCCTGATAATTTGCAGTTCAATTAAAACACTACAGAATCCAAAATGTCCGGTAAAAATCTTCCAGAAAATACTCAAAACGTGCATAATTATCACCTCAGAGACATACCAAAAGTTACGCGGTAAAACCTTTATCAGAAGATAATAATACCAGAAATTCGCTAACGGAAACAAAATCCGGAACAGAAAATGCGTCAAAAATCTCGTTTCTGAAAATTTAGAAAGGCGGAATATGCCTTACCTCGAGTCAGTCAACTTCTCTAACTGTCATAACGGATAAAAACAGACCGAAGTCGCTAAAAAATCCTCTTTTCCTTCATTTTGCTCTCTCCTGGACGTCCTTTTATTTCCAAAAATATCTCGTTTCTATATATATCCAGACTGATCGTACCGGACGATCGGGTTCCGTCTCGGACGATCTATGCTCTGAACGAATTTCGTCCAGACGAAAATTAATTATCGTCACATACGACTTGGGCTCTGGATGATTTTCGTCCAGACGAAATTAATTATCATCACGGACGACTTGGGCTCGGTAAGAATTTCGTCCAGACGATCCATACAGCCAGAACTGTTTTCCTGCACAACCTGTACCGATCGTCCCGGACGATCTAACTTCGTCCAAACAAACCTGGAGCAAAATGGTCTTTACAATCTCCCCAACTTCAAAAAAATATTTTCCTCGACATTGCCAAACCAAAACTCAGTCAGAAAAAATACGGATATGCTTGCCTCATGTCTGACTCTTTCTCCCAAGTCGCTTCTCGTGCTGTTCGGTGCTTCCACTGAACTTTAACCATAGGAATTTGTTTACTTCTTAACTTACGAACATCATAAGCCAAATTCAACTCAGGTTCTTCTTCATACCTCAGATTCTCCTGAATCTGCACCTCATCAGCAGACAATTTCTTTTCAGAATCAGATATATACTTTCTCAAAGTAGATACGTGAAAAATATTGTGCACATAAGACATCTGATCAGATAGTAACAGTCTGTAAGTAAACTTACCAATCCTTTCAAGGACTTCAAACGGTCCAACATACCTTGGACTAAGCTTGCTCACCCTTCCAAATCTACTGACTCCTTTCATCGGACTGACTTTGACATACACAAAGTCACCAATCTGAAATTCAACAAACCTGTGCTTCTGATTGTAATATTTATGTTGTCGATCTTGTGCAGCTTTCAATCTTTCTTTAATCAAGTTGATTTTCATAATCGTTTCATCCACAAATGTAGCACCCATTTCTTTTCTATCTCCTACCTCAGTCAGAGTCAAAGGAGTTCTACACTTCCGGCCATACAAAGCTTCATAAGGTGTCATACCAATGCTGGACTGAAAACTATTATTATAAGCAAATTTGATCAAAGAAATATGATCTTCCCAGCTTCCTCCAAAATCCAAAACACATAATCACAGAAGATCTTCCAATACCTTGATAGTCCTCTCAGACTATCCGTTAGTCTGCGGATAAAAAGCTGTACTGAAATGCAACCTCTTACCCAATCCTTGCTGAATACCCTTCCAAAGTCTGGAAGTAAACCATCCATCTCGATCAGATATAATCACTTTAGGCACACCATGTAATCTGACAATCTCCTTCACATATACTTGTGCCAACTTATCCACCGGATACGTCTGCCTGATCGGAAGAAAATATGCAGACTTCGTCAATCGATCCACAATCACCCAAATGGCATCGTGCCCTTGCCTTGATCGTGGAAAACCCATGGCAAAATCCATCGTTACCTCCTCCCATTTCCACTCAGGGATAGACAACGACTGCAAAAGACCTCCTGGTCGTTGATGCTCTGCCTTCACCAACTAACAGGCTTCGTATTTTGAAACAAAATATGCTACATCTTTTTTTCATTCCTGGCCACTAGAACAAATTCTTCATGTCTCCGTACATCTTGCCACTTCCCAAATGAATCGTATAGCCTGAATGATGAGATTCGTACAGAATCTCTTTCCTTAAATCTCCAAACGCAGGAATCCACAACCTGTTCTTGTAGAAGATAACACCAGAATCAGAAACTCAAAGTTCATGTTTCTTACCAGATTCAATCTGAGCAATCAACTTCAAATTATCGGAGTCTGACTTTTGAGCTTCCTGAATCCTTTCTTCCAGGGAAGACTGAATGTTTATCTAAGTCAAAACATTAGAATCCTTGCCAGTAGAGGAAATCACCTCTAACTGTAATCTTTCCATGTCTCGTATCAGATACTCATCAGAAGTGAGCTGAATACCTGATAATTCAGAAGACTTCCTGCTCAGAGCATCTGCTACCACATTAGCCTTGCCAGGCTGATACTAAATCATCAGGTCGTGATCCTTAATCAACTCAAGCCACCTTCTTTGCCTCAAATTCAGATCCTTCTGAGTGAATATGTACTTCAAGCTCTTGTAATCCGTAAAGATCTCACACCTGACGTCATACAAGTAATGACGCCAAATCTTCAAAGCAAACACAACTGCAGCCAACTCCAAATCATGTGTCGGGTAATTCTTTTCATGTGATTTCAACTATCTCGAAGCATAAGCAATTACCCTATCATGTTGCATCAGAACACAACCCAAACCTTTCAATGAAGCATCACTGAACACCTGAAATCCTTCCGTACCTGACGGAAGTGCTAACACTGGAGCTGAAGTCAAACAATCCTTCAACTTCTAAAAACTAGCCTCACACTCTAATATCCAAACAAAAGCTACTGACTTCTGAGTCAGTCTCGTCAGAGGCGTAGAAATCTGAGAAAATCCCTTCACAAATTTTCTATAATATCAGGCCATGCCTAAGAAACTACGTACCTCAAATTCTGTAGTAGGCCTTGGCCAATCAGCAACAGCTTAAATCTTCTAGGGATCAACAGAGATACCTTCACCGCTCACCACATGCCCTAGAAAACAAATGCTCTTCAGCCAGAATTCACATTTGGAAAACTTAGCATATAGCTGATGCTGCCTCAAAGTCTCCAACACAATGCTCAAATATTTGGCATGATCTTCCTCAGAAGTAGAATACACCAGAATATCGTCGATAAAGACGATCACAAACTGATCCAAATACTCCTTGAACACTCTGTTCATCAGATCCATGAAAATAGCAGGTGCATTGGTTACCCCAAAAGGCATAACCAAAAACTTATAGTGCCCATACCGAGTACTGAAAGCTGTCTTAACCACATCCGCTTCCTTCACCTTCACCTGATAATATCTAGATCTCAAATCAATCTTTGAAAATACAGAAGAGCCAGAAAGTTGATCAAACAAGTCATCAATCCATAGTAATGGATATTTATTCTTGATCGTGACTTTATTCAAATCTCTATAATCAACACACATACGGAGTGTTCCGTCCTTCTTCTTCACAAATAGTAAGGGTGCTCCCCAAGGAGAAACACTAGGACGAACAAATCCTCTATCCACCAACTCCTGGAGCTGAACTTTCAACTCAAAAAGTTCCTTCGGTGCCATCCTGTACGGAGCTTTTGATATCGGAGTTGTACCCAGAAAAACATCAATAAAGAACTCAACATCTCTATCCGGAGGTAAGCCAACAAACTCTTCAGGAAATACATCAGAAAACTCCCGTACAACCGGGATATCAAAAAGAGAACTCACATCTATGTTTATATCTCGTACAGAAGCCAAAAATACCGGGCAACCCTTCTTCCACATTCTTCTGACTTGCAACATAGAAATCAAACAGGATAAAACTCCTCTTAACCCTTGAAATACACATCTTTCTCCATCCATAAGCAAGCTCACTTGCTTCTTCAAACAGTCAATCTGAGCCTCGTACAGACTCAGCCAATCCATACCTAAAATCACGTCGTAAGAAGAAATCGACAATAAAATCAAACTCGATTTCCACTTCTTGACAGAAATATCAATCTCACAAAAACAAAACTTTCGGGTGATCAAGTTACTTCCAGCCAGCAGAATAACAGAAAAAGAAATCGGTAACAAAATAGAATCCAGACGCAAAGCATCAAAACAACGCTCGAAAAGAAATGAGTGACTGACTCCAGAATCAAATAAAACACGACAGGGCTGATCAGAAATATAAATCGTACCTATCACCACATCCGGAGCGTCTCGAGCCTCTTGCTGACTCAAACTGTGCACACGTGGCTGAATAGGAGCTGAAGCTACTGAACTACTAGGCTCCCTCTAACTACCAATAGGTGGTCTCCGTGCCACAGAACTCGAACCACCACCTCTACCACCAGAGGATCCTTCAGTCACAGTGTGTTGAGGAACAGTCCTCGGCCTTCCTGCTGAACCAACAGGTCTAGTATTAGATCGGAACTCAGATCGTCTATCAAATCCAGCCTGTGGATACTCTGCTATCCGATGTCCTGACTGACCACATCTGAAGCACTGACCAGTCATCCTGTAACACTGGCCAAAATATCGTCGTCTATAACTTTGGCACACAGGTGCCCCACTGATAGATTCAGAACTGGTCGTATTGGTAGTGGCAGTACCAGAGAATCCTGACTGTCCACTCCTCCTAGAGTCTCTGGAAACAAACCTCCTCTTGCTAGAGGAACCACTGCTAGAAGCATCACCCCCGAACCTCTTCCTACTTGCAGTCCACCGCTGCTGAGTAGCCATCAGATCATTCTCTATCAAATGAGCTCTCTCCACAAGCTCAGAGAAATTAGAAATGTGAAATGGCACAAGGGGCTGCCTCAAACTATCTCGTAGTCCCCTCAGAAATCGATAGCACTTCTCAGCAGAAGTACTCACCAATTGCGGAGCATATCTGGCTAAAGAAGTAAAATCTGCCTCATACTGCATCACAGTCCTGCTTCCCTGAACAAGTCTCAGAAAAGTCTCCTGCATCTGCTGTCATGCAGAAGGAGGTACAAATCACGATTGGAATTCCTCAGAAAATTCTTCCCAAGTAATCAACAAATTTAACTTCCCTTGGAATTTTGCCTCCTGCTGGCCTATCCACCAGCACTCTGATTCCCCATCTAATATAAAAATTGCCAATGGTACTTTCCTATCTGACGGACACTACATACCATCAAAAGTTGTCTCTAACCTTCTCAACCATTCTTCAGCTGCTCTGGGCTCAATAGTGCCCTCAAACCTCAGAGGTTTAAATCTCAGAAACAACTGCAGATGTCTATCTATATCCTCAGATCGCATAGTAGAGGCTCTACTCTGAGTCTCGCTCATCATCTGAGCAACCAATGTAGCAAACTGAGAAAGTGTATCAGAACCAACCACTGGAATAGTACTGCCCACTGGAGCTGCCTGACTAGCACTCTGCCCATCTGTTATATCAGGGTCTGGCAGATCCATGATCACACAGAAAACTAAGCACAAAATAACAGAATAAAAATCCAGACAACCCAAAACTACCCCAGACAGACTCACAGATCACTTCTTATAGCTTTGTCTTACAATTCAAATTCCAAAACCTGGCTCTGATACCACCAAAGCTTGTCACGACCCAACCCGACCAGGACGGATCCCGCTCGCATTGGGCCGCGTCAGAGCCAACAAATCCAGGATCTGGCTTTGAATTTGCATCAGAACTTTCTTCCAAGTATAACACTAACAGAAAAACACATAGCTACTATAAACATCCGAACACAGCGTAGTTCATCTATCTTTTCTTTCATCAAAATAATCATATACAAATACAGTGCATGGCTTCAGACGGAAAGAACATAACAGAATAGATAAGCCATGACTGTACAAAAATCAAAAGTATCAAGTACCTAATCACAGATCAGACTCAGAACGTCTAGTCTAAGACTTCCTTCCCTTTCCCAGAACCTAAAAAGTACGCAGAAAATAAGGATGAGCTAACAGCTCAGCAAGACATCAATCACCAATCAAAATCATCAGAAACTCGCATCAGAAATCACATCAGAAAAGTATCCGTACAGAATTTGAACAATCATACAGAAATTGTACAACAGATAGAACATATAACAGTTCAATTAGAATCAAACATCGAATACGGAAACTGAAATCATATTAGCATAAATCTTGCATGTCACAGAGCAAACAGAATCATACGGAATAATCAGAGTCGTACAGAAATTAGAAATCAGATAAAATCACATTACAGCTTTACGGAACAGATAATTTCAGAACAGAACTTCCTTCTAGATGTCGGAACTTCCCCTTATATCTCCCTTGTGCTTATAGCACCAGAACTTCCTATTATGGCTCCCTTTTTATGCTTATAGCACCAGAACAGAACAGATTTACAGAATTTCAGATTTCAGAACTTCCCCTTATGTCTCCCTTCCCGGACCCAGAGAACGGAATCACAAAGGATTCCGGCCCCTTATAACTCCCTTCCCGGACCCAGACAATGGAATCACAAAGGATTCCGGCCCCTTATAACTCCCTTCTGATAGCATTCAATAATCAATTCATGCAAATCATCTCATTTCAGAAATTTAGAAATTGTACGAAAATTCAGCGGCATAACGGCAGTATACGAAATTTACACAAAATTTATAGATCCAGAATTTTACCAAATTACCACAGAACATTCACAACAACATTATAAGACTTTCATTGTACTGATAAAATATTTTTCAACATCCTGATAATTTGCAGTTCAATTAAAACACCGTAGAATCCAAAATATCCGGTAAAAATCTTTCAGAAAATACTCAAAACGTGCATAATTATCACCTCAGAGACATACCAAAAGTTACGCAGTAAAACTTTTGTCAGAAGAAAATAATACCAAAAATTCGCTAACAGAAACAAAATCCGGAACAGAAAATGCGTCAAAAATCTCGTTTCTGAAAATTGAGAAAGGCAGAATGTGCCTTACCTCGAGTCGGTCAACTTCTCTAACTGTCCCAACGGACGAAAACAGACCGGAGTCGCTCAAAAATTCTCTTTTCCTTTTTTTTCTCTCTCATGGACGTCCTTTTCTTTCCAAAAATATATCGTTTCTATATATATCCAGACTGATCGTACCGGACGATCGTAACTTCGTCCTGGACGATCTATGCTCTGAACGAATTTCGTCCAGACGAAAACTAATTGACGTCACGGACGACTTGGGCTTTGGACGATTTTCGTCCAGACGAAATTAATTATCGTCACGGACGACTTGGGCTCGGTAAGAATTTCGTCCAGACGATCCATACAGCCAGAACTGTTTTCCTGCACAACCTGTACCGATCGTCCCGGACGAACCTGGAGCAAAATGATCTTTACAGAGGGTATATGGTTTGGGTTCACAAGGTTATGCTTATGAGGGCAGTTCATCCACCTCAGCATTTTATTATCAAAGTGGAGTTGAAGAAAGTATAAGCCAGAGGGTTACAGCACTAACGAGAGAGATATAAGAGATGTGAAAGATTTAAAATGAGATACAAGCAGAGCTGCGATCCTATAAAGATAACAATCAAAAGAAGAAAGAGCAATAGCAGTCACATGCATCACTAGACAGCGAGGATATTGAGGAGGATTAGGCTTATTTGTTTGATGAACTTATGTGTGAACTTATTTGGTTTGATGTACTTGTTGTGTTAAAGTACTTATGATGAGTTTATTTTTTTGTTTATGAACTTATGATAAGTTTATTTGTTTTGATGAATATATTTCTGATAATTGTTATGATTGATTATAGTAGTGTGTTGTCCATATATTGTATTTTCTGTGAAGATTTAGAGTTTAGGGTGAAATTCATTAAATATAGAGGGGAGGCTCTCAATTTTTTTTTTTTTCAAATGCTACAGGTTTTTGGCGGCCAACCGGCGATTTGGCCGCCGGTAATGTTGATACCATACAGCTAATTATAGCCGCCGGAAGTATACTAAAGCTACTGGTAATTACCGGCGGTTTACCGATGGTGGCCGGCGATTATCCAATGGTAATTCAGTGGTTTAGCTGCCGGTAATTCCTTCGGTTATGATCGTCGGTGATTTACCGGCAACTTACCGATGGTCTCCGGTGTTCAACTGATGATGACTCGATGATTTGGTCGCCGGTATTACCGGAAGTTTTGACAGCCGGCATGCCGCCGGTAAATAACCGACGATCATCAACATTACAACTGTTGGAAATAACCGATGGTATAAACCGTCGGTGAATAAAACCGCCGGAAAAAGATCGTTGCCGGTTTATTACAAAATCGCCGGAAATCTTATAATAAGCATCGGTAATGTCTGAATTTTCAATAGTGCACCTTTGGTCTGAAATTTTGATTTATTGAATTTTGAGCTTCATAAAACTTTATTGAACTATGGCCTTCTTTTGGCTCTCATATTTTCTAAACTTATACACAACACAAGCATTTTGATTCTCTAGTGTATGCATGTAATTACTCATAAGACATGCATTAAATGGAATTACGATGAAATCATATTAATTAAATTGTATATATAATCATTAAAACTTCATAATACAACTCTAGGCTCATGAGGTCAACATAAGTGTGATTAGTATGATACCTTTAGAAGTGGATTAAATGTTGATTAGTATGGACTAATTCAAGTTAAATATAAATTTTACATTTTTGAGTTATGAACTCTTCATGTTAGCAGCATAAGCACATGAAGTATATTAAGTTAGAGGCAAAAGTAAAAGGTGGCAAATATTTAAAATAGCCACACTTGGTCAATACAATATCCCATAAGCAGTATGAGATAATAATTTAGTTGAAGATGTGATTAGTTATTAATAAGAAATAATAATGAGCATAATAGAGCCTATACTCCCTTCAATAGAGCTTTATAATATTATACATGAGAGAGTACTAAAGGAGATAATAACCATTATTATTTTTATTTTGAACATAAAGTGAAATAAGGGATGCACCACATTTGTACGGTTACAAGGTGAAGAGTTTAAATCTATCACCTATATAGGAAGAGTTATAAAAGATCTTCTTATAGTTTATTGACTATCCCTCAATATTTCTTTGATTATATACATTCAAATGCTCTAGTTATTTATCTTCTGTTATGTATCTTTGAATAAAATGGCTAGAGGTCGAGGTTGAGGATGGGGATCCCATCTACTAGGGGAAGGGGGGAGGAGGCATATTTCTCCTTCATCAAGCTATTATTATAACAAGTCTTCAGATAAAGCCAGCAAGACAGAGTCCCAACATTGTCCATATATATGTCAATAAGATTGTGAGGGCTGGTAGAAGCCACAAGAGTGGCATCTTCAATTCACCTCACTTAGAAGGAAGGGTCCGTCATGAAACACTCAGGAGGGTCAATCTTATTTACTACACAGTTCTCATATGATATTATTTCACTTTCCCCAGCATTTTATTTAAAATATAATATTATTAAAATAAATATTTATAATAATGAATAGTAATTTTATTACTCATTGCAAGAAAGAAATAAAAAAATGCTAATAAACATTGAGAAGAACACTAAAAAGATGCAAACATATTCTTAAATTGATGGTCATTCAAGCCAATTGTTGCAAGTGTTAAATTAAAAATGCATAAAATAGCATATTTTTAGATACTTTTTCATATTTATTTGTTTATTTATACAGAAAAAATATAAGGTGACAATGATCTCAAAATTTGATATGGAGGGTGATGTTTATTATAAGTTCGAACTGGATGCATTAGTAGAGGCAACAAGCAGATTGACCAATGGCCACATGTATGATTTTGGAGGTCATGTTGATGACAGAAGCTAAGTGTTATCTGCACATTGGAAATCTAGAGGGAGCCAATACCTCAGGTTCTCAGGCATCCCTTTATGCAATAGGAGTTTGAGCTGATCGTTTGATTCATTCTTAAGAAGATATAGCAGCAAGGTTGTCTGAGCTCTACTAATGGCAATGCTTAATTTCAATTGGAAGAAAAACCTTCTTGTTAAATGATTAAGTTCTACATTTCAAATTTATTTGAATCCTACAAAATTTACTTTCAAAATTCTTCCATATTGCCCTCAGCTCTAAATTACTTCACAATCAAATTTAAATCAACTTAGCATATTGAATCAAATCATGAAATTTCTATTGCTTGATTGATATGAAGAATATATTTGAAACGAAGAGTGTATCTTAAACAATATGAGAGCAAAACGTTAACCTACTCCTTAATTTATAGTATACGACAGCTATACACATAGACCAATCAAGTAGTATTTAGTAAACCTGCAAAAAAATCTATTGGATGTCTACTCTTCTAGTCTGGCTTTGGTGGGTCCCTTGAGAACTATGGATCAGCATAGCTGTCCATCAACAGTTATGTCCTCGTCATTTTTGTATTATTAATTATATTATAGATACTCCAATAAACAATTAAGGCATTAGAGCTGTTAGCAAGCCAGCAAAGCCACTTGTAAGCAAACTTTATTCAAGAATTATATTATCTTCTTTTCAATATAGGTTCTTTTCAAGTGTTTCTTTATCCTGAAATTTATTTTGGCCTGATAGTTGGTGCTTTAGCTTTCAATATATGAGATTTTGGGTTCCAGATCTAAGATATATGAATATGTTTTAGTTTATGATTAAATTTTCTCGTGTTTAAAATTGGCTTCGTAAGTTCGGGGAAATAGAAGAAGAATCATGTAGTGTTTTATTCTCAATTTACGTTTTGGTTGGAAAATATTTCTTATAGTTTTCTAATAATTTTTTAATACAAAAATTAAAATTTAAATATATATATATATATATATATATATATATATATATATATATATATATATATATATATATATATATATATATATATATTAAAAAGTTGTTTTATAAAGCAGCAAGAAACCTGTTCCAAACTAAACATTAGTCATCATTTGAGATA
The DNA here is from genome assembly GCA_016618105.1 of Dendrobium huoshanense. NCBI lineage: Eukaryota > Viridiplantae > Streptophyta > Magnoliopsida > Asparagales > Orchidaceae > Dendrobium > Dendrobium huoshanense. Next base: position 61,673,540 of record CM028351.1, read on the forward strand.
ATTTTCTTATTGCTTTCTAAAATAACTTTTTAGTATATATATTTTTTGAAATCATCAAAAAAGTTATGATCAAAAGCTGTCTCATACGAAGCCTTAAATTGATTTGATCTAAACCCTAGCCATTAGACAACCACATTAATTTTATTGTAATTTTAAGTTGAACATTCGATATTTTTCATCAATATATGTATTTATGATCATATTTTAGGGAGATATAGGATGACTAATCTGTTATTATTTCAATTTTATAGATTATCATTATTTCACATGTTGAAGATGGAAACTATGACTAAGATGGATTGGTGGAATTTTTCTCTTTTCTGATTAGGTTATTGATTAAAATTTTAGTTTTTTGTTGTGCTCTTTCTGCTTTTGCTTGGATTTACATGTGTTTGTGCACTTTTCTTTAGCTTTTATAGTCCTTAATTGGTTGCCTTATTCTTCAAATACTTTTGAGCATTTTTTTTATACTAATGTTTTTAAATTGGAATAAATGTGTAGGTATTCACTTGCCCTCATTTGAGGAGAAGATTAAAAAAAAAGGATATATATTTCTGATTTTAAAGGCATGTTTATATAATCTCGAGAAGTTTTTGCTAAGTAGAGTGGTGAACTTTTTGAAGTCCATCTTAATTAAAGTTTTGTAAAAGTGATCATTTGTGCATAAAGAAGCTCCTAATGATTATTTAAGGATATTTTGAAGTTTAATTTGGGGTTTTTGAAAAATTTGAAAGCTTAAGGATTTGCTTTTTAATTAATTTTCTTTTAGATTGCTATAATACTTATATTTAGGCTTCGTTTGGGACGGCTTTTTTACTGCTTTCTAAAACGGAGTTTTAGTACAAATTTTTTTAATTTTGTACTAATACTCCGTTTTAGAAAGCAATAAAAAGCCGTCCCAAACGAAGCCTTACTTGTTATTGTGATACTGCTTTTCAGAATTTGTATGATGAGAAGTAGTTTTTTTATTATCAAATTTATTGAGTTGTAGTGTAAGAAAATTTCTATTGGATTTTTTCAAAAGAAAATAAATAATAGCTACAACATCTTTAAAAAAAATTAATCTTATTTTACCGGCACAATCATATGACTATTTTTATTAAAAAAAAAAACGTCACCATTAACCTAGGTACCTTCAAATTTAAGTTGAAATTAACTTAGTCCTTATATATCAAATATATTACTAAACTCAGAAAAAATTAAAGGGTAATTAGCTTCAACCCAAGGGTGGAACTAGCCTTTCATTTTGTTGGGGGGGGGGGGGGGGAGGTGAAATAAAATAAGGACATAATTCAAAATAAAATCTTATATTTCATTATGATAGATGAATTAAAAATTAAATTATTTCAAGCTTATTAATCTATTTTGTATTTTTTTATAATGTTGCATTACAACATCATTGGGAATCAAATCAAACACACACTACAGGAAAATCGCCTATTACCGACGAAATTTCCAGTGGATTTCCAATGAAAGAATTTTCGGCGGATTTCTGATGGATTATTTAGAAATATTTTTGACAAATTTTTAAAAAGATTTTTCGGTGGATTTTTCGATTAAGTCTAAAAATCTATGAAAATATAATTTATTCGTAATTTAATTCATTAATAATTTTATAGTTGATTTTAATCAATTATTAATTTAATAAGATATTTTAATTAATTATTAATTTAATAGCATAGTTTAATTAATTGTTACTTAAATAACTTATTTTGATTATTAATTAAAACAAATAAACTTAAATTAATTAGTTTTAATTGTAATATTATTTCGATTTTAATATAAAAAAAGTTATACATTAAAATGCTTTTGCAGGAACGACATGGTAGTCGAACTGGCACGCGGGGCGGGTGCGGGGGAGGTCCTCGATTCGATTCTCAGGGCAGATAGGAGCATCCCTGGGCACGGGATGTAGGCTCACTGGCACGAAGGGGAGAGAGCTCTGCTGGGCGTGAGAACCACCAGCGAACTCACTGTAAACGGTAGCGGGCTCACCTGGGTGCGAGAACCACCAGCGGGCGGGAGCGAACTCACCTAAGCGCAAGAACCAAGCCCATTGGTGCAGACGGGAGCGGGCTGAGGTGTGTATCCGTGGGATGCAGCGGGTGACAGCGGGCTTGTGCATTCGCGAGATGAAACGAGCTAGGTGTATCCAAGGGATGTAGGCCCACTAGAGCGTAATTTTTTTAAAAAAAATGTTTTATTTATTCTGACTGTTCTTTTCCGTTGGAAAAAAATTCTAACGAAATTTTTCTGTCTGAAAAAAATTCCGACGAGTTTTTCGATGGAATAGTTTTCCGACGCTCGATTTATCGTAGAAGACATTTTCGTCGGAAATCTGTTGGAAACTTCATAATTTTCTGCTAAAAATTATGCCATAAATATGTGAATTTCCTATAGTGATATTTTTTTCATTGTAAGACACCAAACAATCATTGATTCAATTATTACTTATCCTACTAAATAATCGATGTTTGACAATCCTCATTACAGAGAATACTCTCTCCATTGTAGTAATAGTAGTGGGTAAAATTAATGCTAAAGTAATAAGTGTGTAAATCAGATGATATACACCATTCTTCTTGACCTTAATAATTTACTTTACAAGATTATCAATACTATTTTGAGAGGACGACTCACCACTTATACGAATATCAATAATATAAGTTGATAGCTGACATTAAAGAGCCGCCACAAGCTCAAATGTAAAAAAGACACATTGGATATAACTCTAGTAGATGTATCAATTTTCTCACTTCATAAACAAGGAAATAATCACTTAGGTTTAAGAATACTACACAAAGAAATAGCTTAGTACTAGATTTATAAAAATGATTATATGCATGTCAACAACAATATATAATATCTTGATAAAATAATGATGTAGGTTTTTTGTTTCTTTACCTCTACGCATTGATCGACGATGAGTTTTTATTTACCATTCATATTTGGAACATCAATCTCAAAAACACTACAAAAATGTGACACTTCATCTAGTAAGGCACTCTATCCATTCTCCCTTAGTATATGCAGTCGTTATTTAGATACTTGTATAAATTTCATTGTATTTTTAATGTCCTGATATTTTCTTTGTAACGATTGTGATAACTCATTTGTAATCTTTAAAATATCAATTATTAAATGCATTATGAAAATAAAATCAAAAGACTATATTGCATCAATCAAAACACCTGCTTCAACCTATTGCTAATCATGCACCCCTTCCTCCTTAGCAATCTCAAGTACCTCGAGTACAGAAGCATACATTCTTATTAGAATAATTAGAGTATGAAAATGTGAACTCCATCGACCGCTTATTAGATTGCCAACTTTAAGATGTAAAAGTATCTTGTCATGTTGAATAACTTTAAGAGCATCTAATATCTTTTAGGAAACCCCAACTGTATTGATAATTTTAGAAGGAAACTCAAACAAATATTTCACTTGCCAATGATTCTTCACTATAGCTACTAAACATAATTGGAGTTAATGGGAAAAATAATGAACATAAAAAGCTCGAGGATTATCACTAAGGATAAGTGCCTTCAAACCGTTAAATTCACCTCGTATATTGGATGCCCCATCTTAACTTTGACCACGTACCCTATGTAAGATAATTTAATGTTTGACAAGCATTGCTTCAATAACTGCTTTAAGTGTTATTGCATTAGTTGAACAAATATATTTAATATTAATAAATCTTTTAATAACTTTACCTTTCTTATCCATATATCTCAAAGATACTGCCAACTGCTCCTTAGTTGACACATCATGAGTTTCATCTATAAGAATAGCGAAGTAAGAATTGCCAAAGTCATTCTTGATGGAAGCAAATAATTTAGTCGCTGTTGCATAACAAATTTTTTTTCTGAACTTTTAGTGAAATCAACTTCAATTTTGCACTAGCATTTTAAAGTAACCTTTTTTATTTTTTCATTATGATGAGCATGAAAATGAAATAATTCTAGATAATTGACTTTATTATTTGAATCAAGTGACTCATTGTGACAGCAAAAGGACAAACCTTATCGTAGAAGCAATTTAACACAATCAACTGAAGCAAACAATATGATTCAATATATATTTTTACTTCTATCATTTTTATTGAGCCACAAATTATGAACATTCTATAATTTAAGATTTATTTAATCTTCATATTTTTGTCTTATTTTGTTATAAGCACTACTATGTCCACCAACATGAGCTAATAATTCTTTTTCTCTTCTAATTTTTTAATCCTTCACCAACAAATAAATCATCACCACCTTGATTTATAATTGTCTGTTCATGTGATTTGAATAGATAACAGTATAAATAAAATGCAACATCTTTGTGCACACTATACTCCAATCATTTCAGATATTCTTCAAACCATTTTGAATTAAACTTATGAGCAATATTTCCTATTATTGTTTGGGGAAAATTATGATTTTTTTGTTGATATGGTCCCATCACCAAATATGCTCATCGAATTATGTCCCTCTCATTTACATCATAACTCCAGATTGAAGATCGAAGGCCAAGGTAAACATAAAGATTATTAATATCAACCTCAACACTGTAAGCTAAATATAATAATAATAATAAATATCCTGAATTCTAAACATAGTAAACATGTTAAGCATAAGTAGTGCTAAAAAATTGTACATGGACCATGGATTAGGAAACTATGAACTTTATATATAATACAATTTTGTGAATAAATCAAACATGAATATGCATGACTAACAAATTCGACACACAATTCAGTATTCATGCTTAAGGAAGTTGATCGTGAAAACTGAAAACAATATTAGGTAGCCAAAGGCTATGAAGCTCGTGGAAAGCTGTTGTGAGGATTAGTTTTGACATGCAAAATAGAGAATCTTTCCCATCCCATATATAACAGAAAAAAATTCATAACATAGAAAACTTTCCCATCAAGTTAGTTCAAGCTATAGATAAAAAAAAATCATTCATATTTCAGTTTGAAGTTGTTGAAAACTCAGCCATGGAAGATCCATTGATAGTTGGCAAATAGTAAGACATAAACAATCACATGACAAGCATAACTTGTAAGAAATGAAAGAACATGAAATGGAACAGAGAGATAAGTAGGGTTGCCAAACCTTGGTTTTGCCCAAAGAAATTCAGCTTCTTTTTTAGCTTGGATGCTAGAGATGTTAGCAGGCGCCAGGCAGTTGTGGGATGCATAACGACAGGAATGAGGTTCAAGGAGTACCGGAGTGCTGACAAAAGCTTCGGCGAGCTAGAGACTAGTGCCCATGATTGTAGGTAGGATGTTGAGAGCCGAGGATTGGAGAGATGCTTAGCAAGCGGGGTAGAATGATTCAACAGAGAACGGGAATGAGGCTCAAGGCGGCTTACTTCATTCGAATAGAAGGCCTAGAAACATTTTTTTTTTCCTTTTAGGGCAAAATAGGGCTGGCAGAGAGATTAATATCCAAAATACCTTAATATAATATATTTATTTAAAGTTGAGGGTGGGCAATTGCCCACTCTTGGATGAGAAACTGGTCCACCCTGATATAATTTTTTTTTTCTTTATAAATAGCAACTATCAGACTCTTAATATGATGCAATGGAGAAAAAAGTTCACGTTGCCAACCCCATAAAAAGGGATAAATATTTGTTGTTTTTATTGCTATTATATAAATAGCTACAAACATCTCAAATATTCCTTAAATGCACAATATTTTTGAAACTTAGAAGGTCATATATGCAAAGGCAAGTGAATTGGTTTTGCCTTTGCATAAATGATTATTTAATTTTTTTAATTCATAATAATAGAAACTATAATATGTGTAAGTGATATTCCATTAAACATATTGGCGATAAAATTAATTTTTTACTTCAAATGGAATCCATTTGGGGCAAAATCATAAAAGGGCCTTAATTAAACAATTTTAAAATTCATTAAATCCCCAATTTTTGAAAATCATAACTAATTCAAGAAAAATTTAAATTGATCAAACTCAATTGCATTCAACTCATAATAAGGCATAATATTTATTAAAAATATAAAAATTCCAGAAAATCATTAAATATAAAAAGTCAACAAAATGGTCAAATGTAAGTCAAAACTAGTTCAAAACTTCAAACCTTCATAATTAAATCCAGAAAAATCCAATTTTAGCAAACTTACCTTCTAACTGATCGTCATAAGGTCTAATATTTTAATAAAATACTAACTTCCAGAATTTAACCTTAAATAAAAAGCCAACTTTTGACCCTTTATTTAATTGACTTAAATAATCCAATAATTTCTAAAAATCCAAAAATTACTCTAAAACTCTAAAAATGACTAACCAACTTCTAAATCAGTAACCTAACACATTTCTAATAAAATTCATTAACTCCTAATTCTTAATTAAACTTAAGCTGCTTAACTATACCGGGTACCACTGGGTAACCCAGGCCTACGAGGCTATTAACTTAGCCCCAATGAAGGTGAAATAAACTTCACGGCCTCGGTGTGAAACAAAGGTGGTATCCAACCAATCATTAAAAATCAAATCTCTAAATCAATATCAAATCCTTAATAATTTAATAAACCTTTAATTCTTAATAATTTCTGAATTCTATTAATTAAAATCTGTTAATTATTCAATTAAATTATACATTCCTTTAACTTGAATTAATTAAATAATTTGATTGATTAAGATTTATCTTAATCAATCAAATTTGATAATTGATTTAAATTAAACGAATTCGGGTCTTTTATACCTAAAGTTTGATTCCTTTTGGAGGACTTGGGGCATTTTGATTTCTAAAGACTCTTAAAACATTTAAATAACAAAAAGATCTCCTATGTGTTGTGCATGATTCCTTTTAGGAGGGCACTAACGCATTTGAATATGGAGATCTTCAAATAACTATATAATAATACACCGACCTTATACGATGTGCTAGGTTCCTTCGGGAGGGCACGTGTATTACATTCATAAGGTCCCTTTCTCTCTCCTTAATAAATTTTGGGGACTCTCAAAATGAATACATACCTTCTGTCTAAGGTGGGTATTTATTTGGAAGTCCTAGAATTTTTAAAATGATGATTTCCTGCACTTAGGGAATTATCAATCTATAAATTCTTTATAATCTAAATAATAAACTTTAACATTTAAAATTGGAATAAATTAAAAAAATTCATTAATACATCTTATTTAAACTTTAATCAAACTCCCTCGGCCTGTAATAAATCAATCATAATAATATATGT
>CM028351.1:63727656-63827037 GCA_016618105.1 Dendrobium huoshanense
TTTGGTCACATGAAGTATCGGCCTTCCGATAACCCAGTTAGGAGATTAGATGTATTAGATCTGGCCTATGTTAAGAAAGATAGAAGTAAACTTAAAAAAAAAAACTGGTTAGAAAGTATTAAAAATGACCTTTTTAATTAGATTTAAATAAGAATTTGACACAACATAATAGAGAAAAAAGATTCATGTAGCTGACCTCACATAGTGGGATAAAGGCTTTTTGTTATTGTAATGATATTTGTTCATTACTAGTCTACTCTCTGAAAAAAGTAAACATTTTTAGCATCTTGGGCTGAAATTACAGCTTCAAAGGTTATAGTCAGGGCAATCAGGTATTCATCATTATGCGAAATACCATTGAATTCCTTCATTAAAACCCCGTATACCATCTATATTCTTGCATAGAGCTTCTTGTAAGAAGGGAAAACGCCTTATCTTTCAAAGTAATCAAACTGAAAAACATTAGAACACATACCAAGAGGATTCCCAAATTCTGCTCCATGGACTTTTGGACCCCTTGCATATCTTGTGATCTCCTTTGTATCTGGGTAAAAAATTGCTTTTGAGAAAACAGAACTGATCAACCAACTGAATCCAGAGATGACAGCATAGATGAGCAGTCATCTATACAGTAATACAAATAATCCGTATACACTTAACCAAAATAAAGATGAAAACACACATAACAAATTCTATAACAGAGAGAGGGATGCTAAATGGTTACATTAAACCTATATAATATGGACTATAATAACTTCAATTGTAGAGTTAAACTTTGATGTCAAATTCCAAAGTTCCAGGGTTTATTTGTGGCAAGAGAATGCCACGGATAATTGCAAATTTTATAAAAGTTTAATTCGAACTACTACAATAAAAGAACTTACATGTAGCAATGAAATTGAGTGATTGAAATGAGAAAGTTAAGATGGAAAGTTTGTGAAATTATGAAGGATAGGAGTTACGACATAAGAAGATAAGATGGTAGAAATAAGACCTAAATGACTTAGGCATGCAAAACCAAGGCAGAAGATGCACCAACATGGCATATCAACTGAATAAACTCGAAAGGAATACAAACAAAATGGATGGATCAAAAAGTGGCATGGCTGGCAGTTGAGAAAAAACGCCAAGCATAGACACCTCAAATATTTCAACAAGAACAACGAAGGATGAGGATTTATAAAGCCAAACCAAACTGAATAGACATGAAATGAATAGAAACAAAATGGAGGGATCAAAAAGTAGCATGGTTAGCATTTGAGGAAAAAGGAATGCATAGACTAAACACCACATATAATTCAACAAGAACAACGAAGGATGAGGATTTATAAAGCCAAACCAAATAATTGGGAAAATGTTAAAAACGAAGATAATGATAATGACATGCTAGCCACAATTCTGCGCAAATTTTTATACAGCATATTCTAATGGAAAAGTAAAATCAGAGCATCATATGTAAAATATATCTCATGAAGAAAATATGACACTTTCCATTTTGATTCTAATTTCTAACAAATGCAGATATGTACCTGTAAGTGTGCTATCAGCATTGCAAGAAGCGCATATGAACCAATTCCACCTGAATATACCTGCAAGTGAAATTAGAGAACGAAAAATGACTGGACAGTAAATCAAAAGGTGGATGATGAAAATAAAGCATCAAATTATCAATATCTTAAACCTCATTCAGTTCCCGCTGCTGGAGAAACACTTTCAAAATCAAACACAAGTGCCGTAGAGGAGGAATCTTTTCCACAGCATCCTGGATAAGGATTACATCGAACTATTAATTAAATATTAAATTAAATTCACAATTAAAATAACATCAACTAGCCATAGCCCATGGGACAATTATCAGGAATTAACATCTCTAACAAATAAATCAAGGATTAAAGGATTAAATTCCAGGAAAGTCCAAAGAAAAAAAAATGTGATCGTAGTGAGATGCGGTGATCATCAATAATAGGTGTAACTCTCCAAAAAAAGAGACATGCTTCTTGTCCAGGAAAAAATAAAGCATGCTTGCAGTTTGCAAAATTTTAGCATGCAAGGAAAAACTCTTGTTTTTATAAAACTTAATAGAGTTTACATGATATTTGCATTATTTGAATAAAAATAAAAATTTTCAAAATTTTCCATTTTATCCCTACGCCCACTATCAAAAGATCCTTTCCAAAGATATGTAAACATGATAAGAACATTTGACAAACCAACATAATGCAGCCCACTCCTCCCCCATAACTCTGTATGTATGTTTTTATACCAAAAAAAATAAGCTTAAGGTTTAATTCCTCACGCGCCAAACCTCCAATCCAAACATACAGCAAACACTATACTACGCTCACTAAGCATCTCTAGCATGGCCGGCACCACTCCTCTCGAGGTTTCTAGCACCCTGCACCCTTTCCAATGAAATACTAAAGTGTGCTCACCAAGCCTCATAGTGAGGTAATTACCTCTGCTTCAAATTGTTCAGCTTGCTGCTCACACACCCTTACCCCACCATTTCAAGCAGCTTCCGGTGTTATTCATCACAGGCACCTCTCAGATTAAACCCTCAATGTACAACTCCCCTTCTCACTCTCTCTAATGATGCCGTGCTAAATCTTATTAGATAATTGAAGGAAAGTCATACTCAAAATAACTGTGAGAGCATCATATGAACAGAATAAAGGTGAAAGCAGCAACAGCAGCTCCCATATTCATTGTTTGCCGCTACTTATGCTGATTCAATCAGCACAATACAATTCTAATCTCTTCTTTAATCACAGTCACTTGGTTATAACAAACTCTGCTATTATTCTAATTTAACTTTCCTCTCTTTATATACATATAAAGAGCATGTACTGTTTCAAGAGTGGGTTGAAAGAAAAAACATTGGGTTATTTCTTCTTCCCTCTGTTTTGGCAAATGAAAGACATTGGGTTATTTCTTCTTCCATCTGTTTTAGGAAATGAAAGGCGGATGTGTTATACCCGAACCACCAGATGCAGTTAACGCCATTGAGGGTTCAAATTTTTGAACAGCTTGAAGTTCTCGAGCAGCTTCATTTGCAAAATTTGTTTCCTCACTATACAATAAGGAGTAGAAATCATCCAAACTGAGGGGTTGAACGTTAGTTCTGATCACCGTTTTGAATGTCTGATGGGAAGAAGAAAGTCCATTAAGAGTATATAATATAATGTCTTTGGGACACCCTGCAGCATTTATAGTGTCAACTTTCAATTTAATTTCTGAAAAATATTGCTACATAACTTTGTTGTTTAATGATATATGATAGAACTCATTTTTCAACTGAATTATGCGGGAACGGTTGATAGATTGAAGTGTTTTATCCATTGTTTATAGTTGCGCAATATAAGGCTCGCCTCAACGCAATTTCAATGAAAAATACCTTGAGGCTTACGCCTCAAGCTTTTTTTTTTACAAGGCTTGCGCCTCAACTTGGTTGAGGCCTACCTTGAGGCGTGCCTCGACTCGCTAGCTTGAGGCATACGCTTCACCCTATTTATAAACATTTTTATTAAAACTTACCTAAATAATAAACTAAAACCTGGAGCAAAACAAACCTTAATGCACCCCCGAACCGAACAACTTCCTCTTGACTGCCTTAACCTCCAGACCGCCACTATCGTAGCCACCGCCGGAGATCACTTGAAAGCCACACGTCAACATCACCTCCTTTAAAACTTTGGGAGTAATTTTCTCATCTTTATATTAATGGCAAACATTTATGAAAGATTGAAGATGACTAAAATAAATGAAGAGGCAATTGACTCCACACGATGAGACAGTGGAGAGAACAATTTGTTATGACTACGACTCAAATAAAGACCTCCTCAGTGATGAACATATATATGATTCTAAGTTGTTGCCAACTATTTTAGTTTTTTTTAGGAATTAATTGTGAATGAGCAGGGAACTGAGAAAGAAGAAATTAAAGTTGAACTTGATGTTATATGATACTTTTATGCAATTCTTATATTTTATATTGTTTTTCTTTTGGATTTCAATTTTATTTCACATAATTTATTACTTATCATTTTACGTCTTGTAGAATTTTTTTCATATGTATGTCAATTTGTTACTACTTTAAAGTTCAATAAAAAGTTGATACGTCATTTTTTAACATATTAATTGGGTATTATATAAAAAAATACTTTAATATTTATTTTCACTTTATGCAATTTGTAAATTTTTAGACTTATGCCTCAAAACGCCTTGAGGCTTACACCTAGTCTTACAAATAAAAATTGTCTCAATACCCAATTGTAAAATTTTAAACCTTGCTTTTATCAATTGTATTTCATATTTTAGCACATGAATCAAGGTCAAAAATATAAGGCAGCAACGATGCAGAGATTGAGAAAAATAATGCCATTACGAGATTTTGATCGACGAGCATCCAAGTGGAATAATGAGGATTAGGAACTACTTCACCAGCTGCAGTACTTATCTGTCGAGAAGGACGAGCAACTGTGCCATCCAAATAACCTTCAAATCCATTTGCTCGAAAAAGCTTAAGCCAATGAGACTTCAAGGTGAGGTGATTGTCAGTTGAATAGTGATTACATTTTTAATGGTTGACATAAAAAAATTTAAGTATTGGAGAAATAGGTAAGCATTCGGCCAATAGAAAAACATCTGTATTATTGCTCATAGATGTTTTCGAAGCCATGATGTAAACAGACAGAAACAGATCCTTGAAATATGAATGTCGTGAGACTTATTTTGGCTCTAATACCATGTGAAGATTGTTGTATATAGAATTAGACTTTATACCTTGTTAGACTTTATACCTTGTTGATGAATTAGTTGTTCTTGAATTCATTCTTCATACATATATATTAAAAAATAACAAAGAACTAAAAATAGAGGAAAGAAAAAATAAAACCCAGTGTCTTTCCTTTCAACTCAAGCTTAAAATAATTAATATTATTTATATATATAAAGAGAGGAAAGCTAAATCGGCATAATAGCAAAGCTTGTTATAACCAAGTGATTGTGATTAAAGAAAAGGTTAGAATTGTATGGTACTGATTGAATTAGCATAAGTAGTGGCAAACAGTGAATATAAGCGTTGTTGTTGTTGTCGCCTTAATTCTCAAACACCTACTTCAATACATTCAAGGCACCTCCGATTATGGTCTTCAATTACTCATGGTAATTTACATTTGCGAGCTTATTCTGACTCCGATTGAGCGAGAGATAAGATAGATAGAAAATCTACAACTGGTTATTGTGCATATCTTGAAAACACACTAATCTCTTAGTGCGTTAAGAAATGGTCTATTGTCGCTCATTTCTCAACTAAAGCTGAATATGGTAATATAGCTACAATTGCAGCTGATCTTATTTGGTTAGTCATTTCTTAAGTGAATTACAGTTTCCTATTTCTCAACCGACGTCCTTCTATTGTGATAACATTTCCACTCTTTGATGCAACCAAAAATTACAAACAAAATAAGATGCTAAGGTTGAAAACTCAAGACACTACAAGATCGCCAAAAAATAAGACTTCCTTACAATATTAGCTTAAACATACACAAAGCAACTTCAAATACAAAAATACAACACTACTTTCAACTTGTAAACAACACAACCAACTTACCATTAATAAAGTTTAGAGAAGAATGATACAATTGGAAGGGATACCGTGGAGAGAAGAAAGAGATCGGAGAACGAGACGAATTATAAGAAGAGAGAGACGTAGAAGACAATAGCTCGCAAGCTATTCCAAACCCGTAGGTTTCATGCTCCAAAAGTTTTCATTTCTAAAACTCTCTTAATAGCAATCAAACAACCACCTATAAATAGGGAAAAAAATACAAACAGCCCCCCAAAAGCTGCCGCCTCAAGACTCCAATGGGAGCAGCCAAAGCATGGGAAATACCCAAGAGAGAGGCACAACCAGCCAGGAACCAAACAACCAGAAAACCATTAGCCAGCATAGGATCCGAACAACCCAAGAAACCAACAGCCAACCCACAAAACGGTGCCGCCCCAAGCCTCCAATGGGAACAACCAAAGCATGGAAAATACCCAAGAGAAAGGCACGGCCATCCCATGAACCAAACAACCACCTCAGGATCCGAACAGCTAGCCAAAACATGGGAAAAATGGGCCAAGCCCAATAGGAAAATTTCATACCAACACCAAATGCCCAAAACAACCAAAGAAAGCTAGCAAGCCAAAGGAGCAACTTTGGGAATTAAAAATCAGCATGGTGAACACCAATAGGCGGGAACACCAATAGGCAAGTTTTGCCTACATCAATTCTCCCCATGTGGAGAATTCACAACTCCTGATGAGATCGCCTTCAAACTTCCAAGATGCTCCAAAGGCGACACTCCTGCTTCCTGAATTAACATGTCATACTTTCTTTTGATGATCTCCTTTTCTCATTCAAATTCGAACAGGATTTGAAGCTTCTTAGCTTCAAATCTCTTGGCACTTAAATGTGGTTGCCTTTGAATCTTGAGAAGCTCGTTTTGTAGAGGGGATTAGAAGAATATGCTCGAGGTGGAATCCATTTTATTGTTGGAAGCATGTCCTCAGGAATCCAAGGCATAGATAAATGACTTTCTTGTTTGCCTTCAACTTGATTGTTTTGACTTTCCATTTTTTTTTAAAAAAGACACTGTTTGATTTAAAATGAGTGGTTTTGAAAAACATTAATTTTCTTTGGGAAAGTTTAATTTCTCAAATTTTAAAATTGAATGTGTCATTATGAATGATATATCACCTCGAAAGGTGAACATATCATTCCCTAATGGGTTCAAAATACAAAACTTTCAATTCATCCTGATTATCATAGTCAAACTCAGGAAAGAATCACATATGATCTCGGAGGGTCAACATTAAATTCAATCGAGTGTTTAACTATAATAATCCGGATAGGAGATCATTAATTTCATAATCAAAGTAATGATAATAAAGCAATATATATTCCCGAGGAAAGATGATATTGCATATTATCAATTATTTGAATATGACGATAACGATCACCATTTTTTTTATTTCCCAAAGAGGATTAATTGAGGGTTTTGAAAATTATGATTTTCGAAAATTTAGATCTGGTTTTTTAAATCTCCTACAATCGCAAGCCCTCATAATTAATTACATCATAGGGGAAACCAAAGTTTTCCTACGAATACTCTTGATTAAAATAGCGGAATAAATTTTATTTAAGATTTCAAAAATTTATATCAAAGAAAAGGTAAGGTTTGGAATTTTAACAGAGATTGGATCAAATTTGAACACTTATTTTTAGAGTCAAAGGAGGAATGGTAGGTGGTGTTTTGAGATTATGAATTACTTCAGAAACACCTCAGTCTATCCTAAGTGTTGGACTTGAATTTGATTAAAAGAAATTTTAAGTTTAAATGGTCAATTTCATCGATTAAAAAAACGTTCAAGGTGTCCGAACAGAGGCGCAACTCAGTTCGAGGGGCTAACCCAGCGTCAATGTATTTGACGAGGCGTGCTGATTTTTTTTCAACGAGGCGTACGCGTCGAGGCGTCACGCCTCGAGGCAATGTGAGGCGACGCCTCATTAGGATTCAACGGAGCTCACAACGAAGAACAAATTCCTTATCTTTCGAGCGCACTGCTTCCGCTTTGTCCCTTTTGAGAGCTGCTTCGTGTTCGACCACAAGTGAGTTCTTCGATCTGGTAGGAGTGCTCGGGAACAACCTTTCTTCCTGTTCGACCGCTGATATGATTCGTCACGCTTCGTGTGAACTCGGAGCTTGAACCGAAGGTAACACTACCTGTTCGACCACTGTTTAACACTACCTGTTCGTATACTCGGTACCGAGCAGTACATATTTGGTACCACTAGGTACATGCTCGGTACCGAGCCAGTACCGCTCGGTACCTCTCGGTATCTTTCCATACAAACAACTTACGAACTTTAAAAACAAGCAAAATTTCAAAATTACTCTTATAATAAAATTTTGTTCCGGGGCAAAGCCCCCCGAATACCCCTGCAGGTCGAACCCCGCCAGGGAGCAGCGCCCCCTTGGACCCCCGGCAGATTGGTATATTGTTGTATTCATGTTGTTTTATTATTGGTAGTACAAATAATTGTTAAAACAAATCTTCAAATTCATAATTGACATAATATTTTGTTATTTTTTGTCATTATTTATAATTTTAAATTAATTTATTTTAATCATTTTGAGACTTACGCCTCGATCCGCCTCGAGGCTTACGCCTCGCCTCGCTTAGAGAAAATGCCTCGATTCTCAATTTCGCCTTTTAAAGCCTTGGTCAATTTTATTAGAAAATTGGGATTCAATTTCTGGAGTTTGAGGTCTTATGGCTCGAGCCTGCTTTAGAACCTAAATCTAAATTAAGCACTGGAAATTAGTAGCCTGAACCTAGTTAATGAAATGCAAATCTGGACTTACCCCGGCCTGGATTGGGGAGCCAGCTAAACCACCTAAACGCTTCAAAACCTTGTGTCCGATCATTAATGAAAGAGTGGTTAAAGATGTTAATTAGATTGAGTTTAAGAAAATCGAGGCCGATATCTAGAACAGATTCCTACTTGACCCCTTAACATATGTTGGTAATTGATGTCTAAGTAAATACAATTAAAGATTCAAACACTTTTAAGTTTGTTATTAATGCAATGCATGATAGTCGACTCGATTAAATGCATGAATCAAAATAAAGCAATTTAAAAAATTAGGCTTAAAAAATATGTTTTTCCCTAGAGATTGTACAACATCCCCTTGATAAATCTGCACCCTCATAGATGGTCTGCCAAAACCCGCAGGCGGGGAAATGGTTAACAAGGTAGAGAAGGTATAATATGATGCATGAAAAACCCTCGGTGAGTCTGAGTTTACTTCTTAGGACCGTTAGAGTTTTTATCTAAGTTAAATTTTTTAATTGGATCGTCACTAACTACAAGCCCGGATTTCTAATCCTAAGACTCAAGTGACTTTAAGAATGGGTCTTCTCGCTATCCACTTCTTCGTCCTTCTACAACTCCTTGGATTGTCGTGTTTGGTTATCCAAATGAAAAAAAATCCCCACTTGGATGAGGTGTTATCTTTCCTCTTTGGATATTTTCAAAGTCATCCAAAATTGGAGCTCCAAATGGAGAGAGACTCTCCCCTAAGGGATGTTCCTTCCTCTTTAGATTCCAAATTAGATGTTTAACATCCCAATCTCAAAACATTTAATACATTACAACTCAATTTATATCCAATTACATTTGGAAAATAAAAATTTTAGACTCGATCCTGCAGGGTTATCCTAATAATCAGCAGATATATATATAATTCGAAGTAGTTAATATATATAAAATTTAAATTGCACAAATCATAGCCACGCTTGGCCATGCTCTTTTAATTTAAAGGGGGACTTAAGCAAATTTTTAAAGCACATGTGCAAACCATATTTTTTTATGCCCCCTTTATTTTATTGCCCTATATGAGCAATTGAGCAAGGTCACCTGCATAAGATTAAATTAGTATAAAACATTCATAACCTAGGGGTAAATCTAACACACAATCCAATCACATCACAGAATGCAGAAAGTAAATAAACAATCACATCAATATCATCTAACAACATGAAGTGAAAACTCAAAAACCCGGCACAGCGGAAAAGTAAATTACAACCTAACCTAAGACGTTAGTTGTCCTAGTAAATCATCTAAAGTGTGTGAGGGAGGCTGTGTGGTTTGGATATATCCTAGGTAGGGTAATTAGTTAAAGTTGTTTGACTCTAGTTGGTTAAAAGGCTTAAGAGAAAATTTAATTAAAGTTTAAATATTAATGATTTGAAATTGGTTTTAAGATTGATTTTAATTATTTCTTGGATACCACATTTGTTTCTCACCGATGCCATGAAGTTTATTTCATCTTGTGACTAATTTAACAGCCTCGTAGGCCTAGGTTACCCAGTGGTACCCGGTATAGTTAAGTGACTTAAGTTGATTAAGATTTAAAAGTTAATGAATTTTAATTAAAGTTAATTGATTGCTGGTTTTAGGGTTAATAAGAAATTTTAAAATGATTTTTGAATTTTAAGAATTTTTTGGATTATTTTAATCATTTAATTAAGGGGTTAAAAATTGACTTTTTAGTTAAGAGTGGTTTCTGGTAATTTAATATTTTTACAAAATATTAGACCTTAAGATGAGTTGTTAGACACTATGTTTGCTGTATTTGAATTTTTTTACATTTAGTTATGAAGGTTTAAAGTTTTGACTTGATTTTGACTTAAGTTTGATCAAAAGTTGACTTTTTTAAATTTGAATGATTTTTAAAAGTTTGATATTTTTAATAAATATTATATTTTTATATAAGTTGAATGTCTTTGAGTTTGTTTAATTTAATTTTTTTTAATTAGTTATGATTTTTCAAAGTTTGACATTCTAAAATTAGTTAATTAAGGGGCTTTTTAATATTTTGAGTCCAAATGAACTCCAAACTTTTTGAAATCAACTCCAAATGTCACGACTAACCTAAGGAGAGATTTCCAAGTATTTGAGAGTTTTCTAGAATTTTTAAATATTTTTAATTAATTAAATTAATTAAATATTGAATTTCACTTAAAATTAAATTAAGTTAAGATTTGCTGTCAAATCAAAGGGCTTTTAATTTTCTTGAATTGAGGTTTGAATTCTGGAAAGTTTGAGGTATTATTTATATTTTTTGAATTTAAATTTAATTTATTAGAATTTCTAGAAGTTTTAAGGGCTTAATTAAAGATTTAATTTTAAGAAAATTAATTAAAGGACTTAATGACTTCAAAATGTTCTAAAAAGTTTTCCTTAGAGCAGAGAATGTCACTAAGTTTAAGTGGTTCAAATTTAATCTCAAAAAGAGGTGTATCCTAATTTATATAATTAATCTAAATTTTCTAGACAAAGGTCCTTAATTATTGTCCTTAATGATGTCACTAAATTAATTAGGTTTAAATCAAAGTTTCTAACCCTTGACAAACATATACACGCATAAACACAATCACAATCAATTCCTAAATCTAGGAGAGCCTAAGCTAAGTGGTGTGTGCTTCCTAAGCATGCAAGATACAAAGTTAATCATGAATAATTAACGAATTGATTAGTGAATAATTAGGATAATATTCACTAACCAACCACATCAAATCTATTCATTCAAGACCAACCCATGCTTAAAATTTCAAGACCCCACTCAAAACTCTTAAAATTTAATCATATATAATTATAAAATTAATTTTATACATGAAAGTAGATTAATTTAAGAAATTCTAGAAAATTTAAAATAGCTTAAAATAATTTTAAACAAATTTTAAAAATAGTTTTAAAATAAATTTGATAATATTTTAATAATTTAGAATGATTTAAAATAGGGGTTCTTTAGATTTTTGAAAATTATTTGAATTAAAATTACTTAAATATTAATCTAATATTCAAGTCTTAAGTAATTAAAATGATTTAAAATACCAAAAATATATCAAATTAATTTAAATTTAAATTAAATATCTTAAGGTAATTTTGTGAAAATTTAAGAAAATAACTCAAAACATAAATTTTGAATTTTAAAAATATTTTAATATAATATTAAAATAAATATTAATTTACTATAAAAAATAAATAAGTAATTAAGATTATTTAAAAAGAATTCAAATTCTTATCTCTGAAATTAATTTTAAATTAAATTATTTTGTATTTTGAATATCTTAATATAGAATATTTAGAATTTATAATTAAATTTAAATACTTATTGAATATTTTCAATGATTACACATATATTTAATATAATTAAATATAAGAAATATTAAATATATCTTAAAATTAAATTAATATAATTTATAAACACTTTATGAAAATAAGATAACATATTTAAAATATATCAATCAAATTTTAAAAATATTTTAGGTATTTTTAACTATATATTAATTTAAAATACTAAATATTTAATATTTGAAATGATTTAAAATATATAAAATACTTTAAAATAATATTAATTTCAAATTAAAGTATTTAATTTTTTGAACAATTTGATATATTACAATAAATATTTGGATTAGTATTTAATTTTTAATAATTTTTTGAAATTTTCTGGTTTTAAAATGATTTAAAATAAGATTTAAATCATTTAAAAGTGTTTGGTGGCGCCGACGCGGGATGCGTGGCAGCGTCGGATTAGGGGATACAGATCGCGGCCAATCATTGCACCGCCAGCAATGATTGGGCAATCACTAAGCCATGGGTGCGGCTCACTTATCCACGTCAGCGGACGATCGGCGCCGTTGGATGCCCCACGGTATGGAACGAGCGGTCTAGATGCAGCCGAACGAGAGATTAGACAGCTAGAGCGGATCCACGGTCGGACAAAATCACGAATTGCACGATCTAGACTATTGATCAGAGGATCAACGGTCCAGAAAACGTACATTCGCAGCGAACTGTGAATGACGCCCTAGAATTGATTTTCTCCTCGTTCTCCCAATCCAAACGATCAAAGTTCATGAAATTTTAAACATAAATAATTGGAATGAACATAATTAACGGGGATTTTTTAAAAGGCTTAAAACGCGCTTAATCAAATGTTATTTAATCCTAAGTGTCTTAAACTAGGGTTAAATTTTTCACCTTGATTTCTGGACGGATTAAATCGTTTAAGGAATTGTTGCATTTGTAGACTGTCCACGCTTAATCCATTTTCAAAAATCTTGGCCTGAGAAGCTCCCCATCGCACGCTACAGGCCTTGGACGGAAGATGGCTTAAGCTCGTCGGAATCTGGTCGCCGACGAACTTTAATCAGTCAGGTTAAGTTTGAAATGTGTGAAGGAATGTTTTGAGAGCTCAAACGAACTCTCAGTTGATCTGGAGGAGGCTTGAGAAGTGAGATAAGGTTAGGGTTAGAATGATCTTGATTTTTAGCCTTTTGCCCTATTCAATCCCCTCCAGATTGAATGGAGGGGTGGGATTAATTGAGGGGGTTGTTGGGATGTTGCCAAGTGTCCATGGGTAGTTGGGAGCAGAGGATTAAAGGACATGAAGGACAAGCCACGTGGAAAGTGATCTTTGTCCTTATGTGAGCATGTGGGATTGATGTGAGCCATTGGATCTCCATCCAAGGGTTAAGAAAACTATTAAGAATATTCCATAAGCTGTTTAGACATCTGGAATGGTTTTAAATGGAGTGGGTTAGCTTAAGCTAAATGATTTGGCCATCCTTGACTCATTTGACTATTTGAGAGTTTGGTTTGACTGTTTGACCAGTCAAACAAAGTGCTAAGGTGGCAAGGAGGAATGCTTCTCTGCTGACTAAGCATATCCCTAGGCTTACAAGCAATGTGTTTGGAATTTAAAGGGTGTTTAACTAGGTTTGACTACTTCTAGTGCTCATATTGATTGTTTGACTAGTCAACATGACACATAATATGGTGAGGTTGCATGGAAAAATGCCTTGAGCTGGTTAGATGGATTGAAGAAGCTTTGAGGCTTAAGGATTGAAGCTTGAGCATATGGAAGAGAGTGAGTTGGTTTGACTAAGTAGGATGGGTTTGAGTCCATTGCACTCCTAATAATGATTAGGCTGCATTGGAAGATGCTTTGAGGTTTGATTCGAAAAGGTTAAGTTGAAGTTTGGAGAAAACTTCAAAATTGCCCTTAAGGGACATTTTGGTCATTTTGACCCCTGGTCAACTGAGGGTCAAAATGAGTCCACCAAAATGCAGTTTGATGCTCAAGAGGTCAGGATTAAGGTTCTGTATGTGATTAGAGACTTTGGAGAAAGCTCTAAGGTCAAGATCCACTGGGTTTGGATTGGTCCTAGTGACACACAATAACCTAGACGCTCTGATACCAAAATGATGCAACCAAAAATTACAAACAAAATAAGATGTTAAGCTTGCAAACTCAAGACACTACAAGATTGTCAAAAAACAAGACTTCCTTACAATATAGCTTAAACATACACAAAATAACTTCAAATATAAAAATAAACACTATTTTCAATTTGATTGTTTTGACTTTTCCATTTTTTTTAAAAGACACACATGATAACGTAGACGTTCTGATACCAAAATGATGCAACCAAAAATTACAAACAAAATAGGATGCAAAGGTTGAAAACTCAAGACACTACAAGATTGCCAAAAAACAAGACTTCCTTCCAATATAGCTTAAACATACACAAAACAACTTCAAATACAAAAATACAACACTACTTTCAACTTGTAAACAACATAACCAACTTACTACTAATAAAGTTTAGAGAAGAATGATACAATTAGAAGGGCTACCGTGGAGAGAAGAACGAGATTGGAGAACGAGATGAATTATAAGAAGAGAGGAAGGTAGAAGATAATAGCTCGCAAGCTATTCCAAACCCGCAGGTTTCATGCTCCAAAAATTTTCATTTCTTAAACTCTCTTAATAACAGCAAACAACCCCCTATAAATAGGGGAAAAAATACAAACAACCCTCCAAAAGGTGGCGCCCCAAGACTCCAATGGGAGCAACCAAAGCATGGGAAATACCCAAGAAAGAGGGCACAGCCAGCCCAGGAACCAAACAGCCAGAAAACCATTGGCCAACACAGGATCCAAACAGCCCAAAAAACCAACTGCCAGCCCCCAAAAAGGTGCTGTCCCAAGCATCCAATGGGAGCAGCCAAAGCATGGAAAATACCCAAGAGAGAGGCTTAGCCAGCCCAAGAACCAAACAGCCAGCTCAGGATCTGAACAGCTAGCCAAAACATGGGAAAAATGGGCCAAGCCCAATAGGAAAATTTCAACCCAACAAAAAATGCCAAAAAAAACCAAAAAGAAAAAAGCTAGCAAACAAAGGAGCAGCTTTTGAGAATTAAAAATCAGCATGGGGAACACCAATAGACAAGTTTTGCCTACATCACTCTTGCTCTAGCTAACAATCCGATCTTTCATGCAAGGAAGAAGCACATTGAGGTGGATTATCATTTTATTAGAAATTGTAACAGCACCCAAGAAATTATTGTTCATCATATTGCTTCACAAGCTTACGGTATCTCCAACACCACCAGCTTGAGGAGCCCTATTAATAGAATAAAGGCAACAACAACAGTAGCTCCCATATTCATCGTTTGTCACTACTTAAGCTGATTCAATCAACACCATATAATTCTAACTACTTCTTTAATCACAGCCACTTGATTATAACAAATTCTATTATTATGCTAATTTAACTTTCCTCTCTTTATATATATATAAATATCATGCACTGTTTCAAGATTGAGTTACAAAGAAAGACTGGGTTATTCCTTCTTCCCCCTATTTTTGGTTCTCTATTCTTTCTTGATACGCAGGTATGAAGGTTGAATTCAAGAACAACTAGTTCATCAGCAAAGTATGATATCTAATTCTGTCAACAACAAACTTCACACATCATGTATAAGAAGGATTTTACCATCCTGTCTTCTCACTATTTTGTTGAATCAATTTTGCAATGTTCATGAACTGCCAATTCAATTCAAGCCACATGGCCAGACATGTTGGTCCAAAAGATATGCTAGTGAGGTAGGTCTCAAGCAATATAGAAAGTAAATAAGTATTTTTAATTTATACATTGAGGTAAAATGATTAATAAATGGCGCATTATGCTAACCAATAGAAATTGACTTGGCTTAAAAAGTCGATGCTTGCAGACCTATTCCTATCTTTCCAGGATGGACGCAATGTAACATCAAATATACAAGCCCTCTGATCAAAAGAAAATTTCCTCCCTTATCTCAAAAAAGAGAGTCATCAAAATAAATCTTCCTCATCCAAAGGCCAGGCAGACACATCCCACATGAGGCGCTGATCCACAAGGACGATCCATAGATATTTTAAGTTGTAAGACATACTTGAATGAAAAATAAATAGCAAAAAGGGACCATTATTGATGTGGATCCTAATCCAATGGCTTCATTTCCTTCCTGCCGCTCTCTGTCCACTAGATCTCTTTCATGTGGATATATGTTTTAGCATAATTTCCTGTTAATCAATTCTACTCCATTCAATTATTTCCCTTCTGTAACTTCTACGGCTTTGTATTTAATGCTGGATTGAATCTGCATGCAGCCTTCTCTGGAACCTCCTGTGGCTTCCTGATTATCTTCTGCGACTTCTAATCACTAGCCCAACTCCTGCAGCTTTCTAATCGGCACCTATCTCCTGCAGCTTTTGATCAAGCCTTCAAGATTTCATTGTCACCTAACCTTCCTAATTTAGTATTTTTGGACTTTTCTTAAGGTTTTTTCAAGGAAATATTCTACCAAGTTCTATAAATATAAATAAATGCCTGAAGCATGTACAAAAATACAATTAGTACTTGAAAGATTTTTTAATTGGATGTGCTACTAATTACACTTATATGATTTAATTCTCTGATCAAGTGGAAGACTCGAAGAATTTCAAAAAATGAAGAAAATCTCAAAATAGTCCCATAGTCCCCCCCCCCCCCCCCCCCCCCCCCCCCCCCCCCCCCCCCCCCCCCCACTATTAATAAGCAGCAAATTTAGTCTCAAAGTATCACAATGCTAAATTTGGTCTCTTGACCATTGAAAAGTGATCCCTAAAGGTTTCAAGGCCGATATTCATAGTTAGCGTTAACGCTAAAAGATAAAGTATAGGATTGTTTAGGTAGTGCAAGTACTAAACTATACGGTGTACTAAAGTAAATTGGTACTGGCAAAAAAAAAGTGCGAATAAAATAAGCAAGTACTAACAAAATAAAACTAGCACTAGTAAAAACAGAGCAGGTATGTGTAAAAATAAAACTAGTTCTAGTAAAACAGGTATTGGTAAAATAAAACTAGTGCTGGTAAAACAAGCAGACACTGGTAAGAACAGAACAAGTACTGGTAGAACAAAATTAGTACTAAGAGAACAAACAGGTACTAAAACAGAATAGTGTCGAAACAAACAAGTAAAGCTATTACAGAAGTAGGAAGGCTACGACCAAAACCACAGTACACTGCTAAGAGCTAAAATAGAAGGCACTAGGGGTGCAAATGAGTCAAGCCGGCTCACGAGCTAACTCGAGCTCGACTTGTTAAGGAGCTAGCGAGTCGAGCTTATCGAGCATCGAGCTCGAGTTCAAGCTTAATTTCGAGCTCGGTGTATTAACGAGCTAGAGTTCAATATATACCCTGTCCGGCTCGAGGACTCGTCGAGCCGGCTCAATTAATTTGGGCGGACAGCCGAATTTCCGAATACACTGCGAAGTGCAAAGAGTCGAATTCGGAAAGCTATAGTGTTGAATCGGACGAATACGAACCGGATGAAAGCAAATAAACATTAATTCGCCGAAGCCAAAAGCCGGTTCACATACTTCATTCGTTCGTGAGGTAGAGTGCGGCGCTCCTTCCTCAGCAAGGGCATTGTTATTTGCCTTCGTTCTTCCGGTGCTCGACCTGCTATCTTCTCTGGTTAGTTCGCTTATTTCCTTCATCATCGTTTCTTGACTTCATTCTTCCGGTACTCGAGCTACTAACTGCTCTGGTTAGGTCGCTTCTTGCCTTCGCTCATCTGGTGCTCGAGTTGATATCTGCTCTGATTTAGGTAAGTTCGGATTCAATTAACTTTGCTTCAGTTTTTTTTTTTCTTGAAGTTCTTCTTATGTTCGCACAGTTGAGGACTTCGCGAGTTCGTCTAAGGAAATTTTCGTTGAAGCCATTTGATAGGTATACTATTAGAAACAGATTTCTTTTTTTTTTTAATTATTCTTCGTTGTTTCGTTATCATTGTTTCGTTGAAGCCGTTTGATGATTATTGAAGATCTACATGAAAAGTTCAGTAAACAGATCAGATCACCTTCGTTTAAGTCGTTATCATTGTGGTATAATCTCAATTATTATTATTTACTAAATCTAATGATTACTTATAATTACTGGTAAAGAACTTTGTGAGGATATGAGGTTCTAGGATAAAGCTTTAGTTGCCAGAAAAAAAAAATCCTTATTTATAATGATGAAGCATATTTAGGAGAAATTTGGTATACTGTTGTACATTTTAAATCAAACATTAGACTGGAAAGTCAGATTCTTGTTTTGTTTTCTTGGAAATTATTTTGGTAAACATTATATGGTGGCCATTTGTTTTTCTTGCCCAGGTTTGAGAAAAGGTACATCATTCTTACAAGGTTTTGAAGGTTAAGAATGTTGTTGTTGCTTTTAAATACCTTCTCAATAGAAAAAAGTTCATTCGTGCTTTACTTAGAAATAACCTATATATTGCATCAGAATTTGTTAAGTTGAATTCCACATTTGCTTGAGCAGTTGAGCTAGAGGTTTCCTTTCAAATGTTTTTTTTTTTTTTTTTTGTATATGTTTATACGTGTATATATTCCTTATAGCGAATTATTGTTAAGTCAATGTTTGAATTAACTTATATGTGTTTTCATTACCTATTCTAGAATGTCACCCGAACCAATTGTTGAAGATAATATTAGTGAGGAAATAATTTTGGAGATAGTTGATGAAGTACTATCTGATAGTTTAGAGGCAAATGTTGGGTTGACTGAAAATGATGTTGTGGTGCAGGAAAATAAAGATGTAGAAGGGGATATTGTAGGCACATTTAATCAGAATGAAGATGAAAATCCAATTGCAACAAAAAAAATCAGAAGAGATTCGTGCTCACTATGGCTTGAAGGACAGGACGAAGGTATCCATTTTTAATGCTTTAGTAATTTGTTGAGTATTTATTTTATCACTAACATACTTTGCGGGAAGAAGAAGATGATGATGAAATTGAGATACCAATTCCATGTGCTTAATATGATTTTCATGGTAAAGTGCTTTTTATTTGAAATATTTTTATAACCAAAGATAACGACAATTGATATAATAAAAAATCAATTTTCTTTTAAATTTTGTAGATTGGCCTTTGGCACAAAAAATTACCTAAACATGTTAAAGGCTTGGAGAAGTTAAAATTGGTAATGGTTTATTTATTATTTGTTTTATATATTTTTCATTATCTTTAAATTTTGGCAACTTTCTTAAAACTCTTGTCATTGATTACAGGTTGTCAAGGATGTTAAAGATGAAGAGATGATGGAGAAATTATTTTTCCTTTTTTTTTTAATTTTGTAATGTTCTAGTTTAGTTACTTTAGTAAATGTAATTTGAACTTTGTATGGACATTTGTAGTTGTATTTCCCTTTCATTTTAAAGCTTTGTATGGACATTTGTTTTAGATTAGGTTCTGCTTGAGTTTATTTCTGCTTTAGTTGTATTTCTGCTTAAGTTCTTTTCTCAAACATTTTTTGGTTGTTTTAGATGGCTTGCATGAAGCTAGGCACATATTTTGGAAGGAAATTGCTGTAGAAATTGCTAGGTGGTGAAAATTTTGTCAGCTATAATCTTTAAATATTGTTTTTTTGAAGAACTTTTGTTATATGATTATGGTTGTTTGATGAAATTGCTTGTTTGCATTATAGTTAAACATTAAATAAGATGTATGGCTGTAAAAATGTGTTTGAAACCAATAAAAATGTGTCTCGAACCATATCAACTGAAGCCTGCAAGGAATATCAGGAGAACGGTCCTGAGCTTCCACCTTGGCTTTGGGAGGAGATAATAGCGGGATTGGAATTTGTTGAGAAGCAGATTGTAAGATGTTTATAATTTAGGAGAACAATATGCAAGTGTTTTGCTAAGAAATACTATACAAAACATTTAATTCCAAAATAATCAATAATACATCAAAACATCATTTTAGTGCTGAAATTTCTAAAAAAAATATTCAATTCGAGCCGTTTATCGAGCCAGCAATTGAGTCGAGCTCGAGCCAATTATTCGAGCACGAGCTAACGAGTCGAATTCGAGCCAGGAATCGGACTCTCGAGTCGAGCTCGAGCTCGAGTTCGAGCCAACTGTATATTAACGAGCAAGGCTCGAACCACCTATGACTCAAGCTCGACTCGACTCGTTTGCACCCCTAGAAGGCACTAGTGTCGAGTGGTGGGGTTTGTAACTACTCTAAAGCCAATTTAATAGGCAATCACTAGCAAAAATAGAATAAATCTCAGCTAAATTAGTGCACATAACCTCCCAAGGGGAGTTATAAACCATCCCAAGGAGAACAACAAATCCAATATTCGGGCCACCTCTAATAGAGGCCGTAAGACCAGCTACTCGGGCTACTTCTAATAGAAGCCATAAGACGCACTCGTACCCAAAACCTTTGGGATACTTCCAAAGTGAAACAGTAAGACCCACTTTTAACCCACAAATGGGCAACCTCTAATAGAGGTCATAAGGTCCGCTATTCTTGCTACTTCCAAGCGAAGTCGTAAGACCTGCTACACGGGCTACTTTCAATAAAAGTCATAAGCCCCGACCCAAATCCAAACTACAAACAATTCCCAAATATCGTCATAAGACCTAACCTAAACCTGAACCTAAACTACGGGCAACTCTCAAGTGGAACTGCAAATCCCAACCCAAACCAAACCAACCTACATCTATCAACTTCAATTTACTCGGGATCCCTGAGAAGAGACAACCCATGACTGCTAATCAAATTCCCTGGACACTACAGTCACAATTCTTAGTGCTAGTAGACTGAAACTTATGGCATACCCGGGATGATGAAACCATGAGATCTTGATCACGTGTACCTTCATCCCCCACAATTAAGACTAAAACACTTAAATACTTTTGCACTTCTTACACAACTAAAAATATTTCCATCCTCAATCGAGAGTGTTCTTCTACGTGTTAAAAGGGGTAACTAACTATGAGGGTTTGCGCTCATAAGAAGTGGAACCTCAGAACTAAATAAATCCTGATGTCGATTATTAGGAGAAATCTAGTTAATTAAAATTCCAATCTACCTCGGGGAATGGGACTTAAGCCTTGCGAAAGACGGGTTCATATCGTAGCGCAACCATTCATTTTCCTGAAGGTGAATGATAGGAAATACTTGAAGATCTCAAGTAAACCCTAACAAGATTGACTGGAAAACTCCATAAATCCAATAAAAAACAAACAAAAACATTAGTTTTTATTATAGAAACCAAACCAACAGAAAAGAAATTGCAAGATACAATTGAACCTCAATTCGAGAGGAGGATCCTTCTCTCTCAATCTCTAGACGCCACTAGAGCCCAAAAAAAAACCTAAGAGATCTCAAATTCAAGATGCCCTAACCTTAGGAAAACAAATTAATTAATGCATATAATCAAAAAAGAAATCTCCAATCCCTACATTCAAATTTCCCTCCTAACTCCCTCAAAAATCTTTCCTAAATAGCTCCCTTGGACCCAGCGGTTCGAGCAGCGTACAGGAGAGGCAAAATTCTTCCACCTCTATTCGCCTGAGCCGGTCCAATGTGGACTGGGTAGACCGATCTAACAATACTCCCCTCCCAAAGACCCACCTTGTTTGCAAGGTGGAAAGACAACAGCCTCCTCCATTCCCTCTTCATCACAAATAATAAGAACATGAAGAGTTCGGTCCTTACACCTTTGCCCTGGCGAATATCTTTCATCACATCTGAAACAGAGCCCTTTCACCCTTTTCTCTTATAATTTAGTTTCTGTGAGCTTCTTGAAGCAATCCCCAGATCTTACTCCCACAGTCTTCTCCTTCGAAATTTCCCGAAGAGTATCCAATGTCAGCTCCTTGGGTGCTAAAAAGGTGGTTGTAACACCCCACAGTACCCCTAAATAATACCATTGAGTGTAACATGCATTACATAAACATTTATCATTTCAAAAACATTTAATACAATTTTTTTTTCTTTTTAGAAGTTCATATGATCATTTAATCATAAGTCCATTTATATCTCAACGGAAGTATCTTTCAAACTAAAATTTCAATAAACACATTTACAAAGTCACTAAGTAAATCCAAACCAACTCAAAGTAGTACAACATGTAAATTGCTTACTAAGCTCATAAGTAGACTTCAAATATAGACTAAACATTAACATAAAATTTAAATACTTGCAGATTAGTCTTCATCCGTCTTTCCTTTTCCCTTTCCTATAACAACAACTAGTAATAAACTACTGGTGAGTTATGAGACTCCATAAGTGATGCAACTTGAAATAACATTTAAATTGCATGATTATAAAATTCAAAATATTGAGAAAAAGTTATACTAATTGAGTAAGCTTCATAATTCTCATTTGATATTACCCAGAAATTCTTCTTACATCCATACTGAATATCAATTTTACTCATTAAAAGATTTGGCTACTCATTCATAAACATATTCAATGGAGCCCAAGTAAACATGGCATCATCGTCATTGAATTACATAGAGGTCCCTTTTGCCTCACCTGCTTTGCAGAATTCATTTCTTTGGGGTCCCTTTTGCTCCACTTATAAAACAGTTTAAAATATGAGGACCCTTTTGCCCCACCTGCATTAGTAAGTTATACATAAATAATTAGCCAAACCATACTTTTAATTTGATATTCAGTACACCTTCCATATTCATTATCCATACTAGACTTGCTACATGTTTTCTTTTTCCTTCATTGTATAACATGAATATGCATATAATAAATAAAGAAAATGATCTTTTTTCAAAACATTATCAAATATTTAAATGAACATAATATACCTTGATTTAAACTCACATAATTAATTTATGTAAGTGATTAATCATACTTGGAAACTTAACTATGAATATCCTTTAGAAAAAGGAAACTAGCTAGTAGTGCTTATTTTCCTTAAATTCATGCAATATCAAATTTATAAAAGTTTTCTTTAAGCTTCAAATTGCATTACTTACCTTCTTGCCGAGACGTCCACTCCAATTCCCTACTACGCCTTCTTCTACGATTATAAGTAACTTCAAAACCTCCCTTCTGCATATAATTAATGAATCCTCTTTCGTCTTCCCTCAATTTCCTTCTTTCTTTTCTCTGCTATTATATCTCTACTCTTTCTTTTTATTCTTGTTCCAAATCCTTCCAAGCACTATTGTTCAATGAAACTTTCTGTGCATGCCAAACCTCTCCAATGCATAGTGGAAATGTCGAATTCTTCGACCTATTCCTGCTACAGAGACTGTGCCAAAATCCTCCTAGGCATTTTCCTCTGGGTTTCATGCACTTCCGTAATTTATGCTCTCACAGAAATTTCGTCTCTAACTGTTGTTGTTGTACATAAATTCCTTGTCTAAACCGAAATTCCTAGCCAACTCTGCTACAAAAATCAACCTTACCGAATCCCCCCAGTGCACTATACCATATCTTCTTCAGAGCAGAGCAATACGCCCCAGTGCACTATACCATATCTTCTTCAGAGCAGAGCAATACGCCGACTCTTCATATAGGAAAATCTGTACTGTTTCCGCTCTAGTGCTGCTCTCCACCTTCGCTTCACACGTAACAAAAATTCTCCTGCTAACCGCTGCTTGAAGGACCGTATGGAATAGTATATTACGGTATTTCTCTAATATATGCTAATGCTTATCCTTTCCAATTCATCTGATCCATTGCATGCATTTTTGGGAATGGCTGAGTGTAAGCAAATATTAATTAATATAATATTATTGCTAGTGGAGTACGGGAATCTTATTAGAGGCCTAATTAACATATTTTAATTAACATAACTTATTCTTTAGATTAACAATAGTATAAACATTAGCCCTAGTTTATTAATATTAACTGTAACTTTTAATTACTTAATTCTTTAACAATAACCTATTAATTAATAGAACAAGAATCTATTTGTTACCAATAATTAATTGCTAATCATAATTAGAATTTAATAAAAAAAATTT
The DNA here is from genome assembly GCA_016618105.1 of Dendrobium huoshanense. NCBI lineage: Eukaryota > Viridiplantae > Streptophyta > Magnoliopsida > Asparagales > Orchidaceae > Dendrobium > Dendrobium huoshanense. The sequence goes on from CM028351.1 coordinate 63,751,381, forward strand.
GTAATCATACCTGTAATTTAGGTTATTACAAATCTTCCATCCTTAAAAGAATTTCGTCCCCGAAATTCTCTTTTCATACTTCATCAAACAGTTGAGAAAACCTCTGCTTTAATTCTGCCTCTTTTTCTCATGTAGCCTATTTTACTGATTTGTGCTTCCATTTTACTTTTACATAGGAGAATCATTTTGCTTCTCAATTTACGAACATCATTTTTTAATATTATTTCAGGGTCTTCATGTAAGTCAGATCATTTTGAAGTTCAATCTCATTTTGTAAGACTTTGATTTTTTTTATTTTATGCTTTGGATCATAGTATTCTTGCCAGTGGTCTTAAGCTGCTTTTATTCTGTCTCTAATTAATCTGACATTTTTAGTAACTTGATTCTCTCGCTGTGGTTCTAATAATTTCCTTTCTCCAACTTCAAATCAATCTTAACGGAGTTATGCATTTTCTGCCATATAAAACTTCATATGGAGACATCTTGATATTGGATTGATAGTTATTATTATAATTGAACTCTATCAATGGAATATGATTTTTTCGATTACCTTCAATGTCCAGAATAAACAATCTTAACAAATCTTCCAGCACTTGAATCAATCTTTTTGATTGACCATTTATTTGTGGGTAAAATACAGTACTGAATTTCAATTTGGTGCCAAATCTTTGATGAATATTCTTCCATAATTTGGATGTAAAATGTCCATATCTATCTGATTTAATAATCTTAGGGATTTCATGCAATCTGATAATTTCCTTTATAACTAACTTAGTCAATTTCTCCACTGAATCAGTCTGACGAATAGATAGAAAATATATAATTTTCTTAGTCTATCAATTACCACCAATATATGGTTATTAAATCCTTAAACATTTTCGTGCTTCCTGGATAGATTGAATAACCTGAATTATGAGCTTCTTATAAAATTTCATGAATCTTTGATTCATTTGTAGCCGTAAATGCCCATTATTCATGATTCTTTTCTAATCATTTAAACTGAGATCTTTTATTTTCCCTGATTGCTCTTATTCCATAAGATTTTTATATTCGGTACTAGTCTTCTGAGCTTCAGTGATTCTTTCTTCTAAGAATGATAAATTGACATCTGATTAATGCTAACTGGATCTTGATCTCCTGGCATTCTGACTTCCAATTATAAGTTTTGCATTTCTCTAATAAACCATTCTTCCATAGTTAACATATAATTTAATTGTGTTATGAACTTCCTGCTCAATGCATCAACTACAATATTAGCCTTGCCTAGACACTACTAGATGTCAAGATCATAATCCTTTATTAACTCCAACCATCCTCCCTATCTCAAATTTAATTCCTTCTGAGTGAAAATATATTTCAGACTTTTGTAATAAAAACAAAAATCTCACATCGCACTCTATACAAATAGTGTCTCCAAAATTTTAATGCAAACACTATTGCAGCCAATCCAAGATCGTGAGTTGGATAATTCATTTCATGAGGCTTAAGCTGTCTGGAAATATAGGCAATTACCTTTTTATTTTGCATCAACACACATCTTAATCCTCTCAGAGAAGCATCACTGAACAACAACTGAAATCCTTCTGTTCCAAAAGGAATTGTCAATATTGGTGCAGTTGTTATACATTATTTTAATTCTTGAAAACTCTGCTCACAATCATCAATCCACTCAAATTTACTGTCATTCTTGGTCAATTTGGGTAAAGGAAACGCAATTTGAGAAAAACCTTTAACAAACCTTTTTGTAGTAACCTGTCAATCCCAAAAAAAAAAAAAAAACTTCTGACCTCTGTCACATTTGTTGGTCTTATCATTCCACTACTGTTAATCTTTTCTGGATTCACGGATATTCCTTCTCCACTGACGATGATATGTCCCAAGAATGAAATTTTCTTCAAGCAAAACTCACATTTGGAATATTTGACAAAATAGTTTATGTTGCCACAATAATTCCAGAATAATTCTCAAATGATCTGCATGTTCTTATCATTCTTGAAATATATCAAATGTCATCAATAAAAATAATTACAAATTGATCCAAGAAAAGGTCTGAAAATCATATTCATCAAATCCATGAACACTGTTGGGGCATTGGTTATACCGAATGACACAACCAAAATTCATAATATTCATATTTGGTATCAAAAGTAGTCTTTTCAACATCACATTCTTTCACTCTAACCTGATGGTAACCTGATCTTAAATCAATTCTGAAGAATACCGAAGCACCTGCTAACTGATCAAAAAGATCATCTATTCTTGGAAGAGGGTACTTGTTTTTTTTTATAATCACTTTATTTAATTCTCTATAATCAATACAGAGTCGTAAAGAACCATCATTCTTCTTAACAAATAATATTGGTGCACTCCAAGGAGATGAATTAGGTCTAATAAAATCCTTTTCAATCAGTTTACTCAACTAACTTTTTCAATTCTTACAATTCCTTGTTTTCCATTATGTATAGTGTTTTTACAATTGGGTTTGTTCAAGGTTATAAATTTATTGAAAATTCAACCTCTTTCTGGAGGTAAATTCTTTCATTCCTTTGAGAAAACATCTATAAATTCATTCACTATAGGAATAGAATTTATATCATCACCCCTTATATATGCTTCTAACTTTGCTAAGAAAATCAATTCACCCGCTCTTAAACTTTTATGCATCCGACTAGAAGCACTCAATGAGGAAACTACTCCTCTTATTGTCTTTATTTTCTCTGCATCTTTGAACATTTTTAGGATAGTTTCTCTTGATATGTCCTAATTCTCCACATATATAATATTTTCCTGAGTTCATCCGACATCTTCCTGGATGAAATTTTCCACAATTTGCACAAACTTATATTGCAGGTAATCTCAATGACTACTGATATTGACTTTGTTGGAATTTCCATCTTTTTGTGGATCTTCTCTTGTGATCATCTTGTCTCTTTCTATCATTATTCTCTCATTTCTGCTTAACCACTTCTATGTCATTCTCCAATAATCTAACACTTTAAACAAGTTCAGAAAATTTCTTTATACGAAGAGAATTAAAGGCTGTCTCAATAAATCCCTCAAACCTTTCAAGAATCTATAACATTTATTATCTAGAATACTTATTAGCTGTGGAGCATACCTTGCCAGAGCTATAAATTCTGCTTCATATTGAATGACAGTTTTAGATACTTACTTCAGGTTTACAAAACTTTCCTGTATTGCATGCCTTGCTGATGGAGGAACATACCATTCTCTGAAGATCTGCTCAAATTCTTCCCACAAGATTTGTTCCTTTGATCTACCTCTGAATTTCTCCATTTGTTGTCCCCTCCACCACCTTTCTGCTTCACCTTCGAGCATAAAGATTGCTAAGGTTACCCATCTATCCATAGGACATCTCATGCCATTTAAAACTTTCTCTATTCTGATAATTCAGTCCTCAGCACTTCTGGCATCAACTCCTCCTTTAAACAAAGGGGGTTTTAGGCTTTGGAAAAGCTTTAAATACTTATCTACTTCTGCACTAACATGATCACATGCATCAACATTTGTACTACTTCCAGGAGGGGTAGGAGTGATTGGTGTAACTATAGGTTGAACACCAGGTGCTGTGGATCCCATCATAGACTGCATTTCTTTTTTCCATCATTTGCATCATCATATTCATCATTTGCTATTGCATCATATTCTCTGACATTACATTCATAGCATCCATTCCTACAGGTGCAGGATCTACATTGGGTGTACTACCTCCTACTGGTGTAACATTTTCAGGATCCTCAAAGATCCTAATAGGCTAAGATGACTGACCTTCACCTCCGTCAGGTATTCTTTCAGTCATTATTTCTATAATGCATGACAGTAAGAGTTATGCATTTAAATCATCCATAAAAACACTTATACTTAAACACATTTAAATAGATGTTATTTTATATATTCTCATATAAGTGAAATTACAATTAAACTTGTTACTTTACTTAGAAATACTAAGTTTTCCTAGGCTCTGTAATAATTCCATCTGATTCACTCTTATTCTTTTAGACAATTCTCTTATTTATGCTTCCATACTTAGATCCTCAGAACCTTAAGTCTTTGTAACACCCCACAGTACCCCTAAATAGTACCATTGAGTGTAACATGCATTACATATACATTTATCATTTCAAAAACATTTCATACATTTTTTTTTTCTTTTTAGAAGTTCATATGAACATCTAATCATAAGTCCATTTATATCTCAACGGAAGTATCTTTCAAATTAAAATCTCAATAAACACATTTACAGAGTCACTAAGTAAATCCAAACCAACTCAAAGTAATAAAACATGTAAATTGCTTATTAAGCTCATAAGTAGACTTCAAATATAGACTAAACATTAACATAAAATTTAAATACTTGCAGATTAGTCTTCATCCTCCTTTCCTTTTCCCTTTCCTATGACAACAGCCAATAATAAACTACTGGTGAGCTATGAGACTCCATAAGTGATGCAACTTGAAATAACATTTAAATTGCATGATTATAAAATTCAAAATATTGAAAACATAAATAAAAGTTATACTACTTGAGTAAGCTTCATAATTCTCATTTGATATTACCCAGAAATTCTTCTTACATCCATACTGAATATCAATTTTACTCATTAAAAGATTTAGCTACTCATTCATAAACATATTCAATTGAGCCCATGTAAACATGGCATCATCGTCATTGAATTACATAGAGGTCCATTTTGCCTCTTCAGGGTCCCTTTTGCCACACCTGCTTTGCAGGTTTCATTCTTTGAGGTCCCTTTTGTCCCACTTACCAAACAGTTTAATATATGAGGACCCTTTTGCCCCACCTGCATTAGTAAGTTATACATAATTTTTTAGCCAAAACTTACTTTTAAATTGATATTCAGTACACCTTCCATATTCATTATCCATACTAGACTTGCTGCATGTTTTCTTTTTCCTTTATTGTATAACATGAATATGCATATAATAAATAAAGAAAATGATCTTTTTTCAAAACATTATCAAATATTTAAATGAACATAATATACCTTGATTTAAACTCACATAATTAATTTATGTAAGTGATTAATCATACTTGGAAACTTAACTATGAATATCCTTTAGAAAAAGGAAACTAGCTAGTAGTGCTTATTTTCCTTAAATTCATGCAATATCAAATTTATAAAAGTTTTCTTTAAACTTTAAATTGCATTACTTACCTTCTTGCCGAGACGTCCACTCCAATTCCCTACTACGTCTTCTTCTATGATTATAAGTAACTTCAAAACCTCCCTTCTGCATATAATTAATGAATCCTCTTTCGTCTTCCCTCAATTTCCTTCTTTCTTTTCTCTGCTATTATATCTCTACTCTTTCTTTTTATTCTTGTTCCAAATCCTTCCAAGCACTATTGTTCATTGAAACTTTTTGTGCATGCCAAACCTCTCCAATGCATAGTGGAAATGCCGAATTCTTCGACCTATTCCTGCTATAGAGACTGTGCCGAAATCCTCCTAGGCATTTTCCTCTGGGTTTCCTGCACTTCCGTAATTTATGCTCTCACAGAAATTTCGTCTCTAACTGTTGTTGCTGTACATAAATTCCTTGTCTGAACCGAAATTCCTAGCCAACTCTGCTACAAAAATCAACCTTACCGAATCCCCCCAGTGCACTATACCATATCTTCTTCAAAGCAGAGCAAACATATAGAAAAATCTGTACTGTTTCCGCTCTAGTGCTGCTCTCCACCTTCGCTTCACACGTAACAAAAATTCTCCTGCTAACCACTGCTTGAAGGACCGTATGGAATAGTATATTACAGTATTTCTCTAATATATGCTAATGCTTATCCTTTCCCATTCATCTGAACCATTGCATGCATTGTTTGGGAATGGCTGAGTGTAAGCAAATATTAATTCATATAATATTAGTGCTAGTGGAGTACGGGAATCTTATTAGAGGTCTAATTAACATATTTTAATTAACATAACTTATTCTTTAGATTAACAGCAGTATAAACATTAACCCTAGTTTATTAATATTAACTGTAACTTTTAATTACTTAATTCTTTAACAATAACCTATTAATTAATAGAACAAGAATCTATTTGTTACCAATAATTAATTGCTAATCATAATTAGAATTTAATAATAAAAAATTGTAATCATACCTGTAATTTAAGTTATTACAGTGGTGGTCCTCCTGTTCAGACCCCTTGAGCTACTGTCTCCCGTCTCTCTCTCCAGGTGCCTCTGATCGTCCACCAATTGAGCTAGCTCCATAGCCTCTCTCAAGTCACGAGGCCTCATTACTTTAACTGTTGTCCGAACCTCTGGTGTAAGTCCCTTCATGAAATTTTCCTCTAGCATTGTCTAAGGAAGGCAGTCCAATCGGTTAGCAGGGTATTTGAATCTCTCTTGGTACTCCGTCACTGAACCAACATGTGTCAAGGCGAAGAACTGCTCGTAGAAGTCTCATCCCCTGCAAGTTTAAAAATGTTCTACCAAATAATCCTTGAACTCTCTCCAACTCCATATGGGTCGTTACATGTCCCTCCACTAGTACCAAGACAAAGCCTTCCCTTCCAAACATAGGCCCACTACCGTCAGTCTCTCCTCCTCTGTCAACTCATTGACGGTGAAATATCTTTCTACCTTGTAGATCCACCTGTGCACATCCTCCTCAAAGATTAGCATCTTCAGTTTCCTCACCCTCGGATCGCCTTTGCTCCCTCCATAATTTCTCATTCCCCAAGGGAGTGGTTCCCCCCAAGTATCCCAATCATCCCTTCTATGCTCATACCCAAACATTTCATCAACTTTCTACAGTCTCCTTTCAAATTCAGCATCCCTTGGATCAGAATAAATCCCTCTCCTTTCAATTCCAACCCTCTTTTGGACATAATTACCCCTTTTCCTTTCAAATTTCGCTCATCTCCTCTCAAATTAAGCACCCCTTTATTCATGCTCTACCTCCTCACGCTTCTTCCCATAACCTCTACCCGGCTCCTCCTAGGAGCAGGCTCTAGAGGAGGCATTCTCTCTTTTCCTTTTTGAGTCTCCACCTCCTGATCATCCCTTTGTCTTATTGGATTAGAGTTTTTCCTGCTTCCTAGGTTGTTGAAGGCTTCCCTCGCCTCTGACGACGCCATTTTGGATTGGACCTCGAGCAACTTTTTCAACATCTCTCCTATGCTGAAAAGATTTCCGTCCATCTTCTCATTGATGACTGAAATTTGACTTTTGACATCTGAAAGTTGAGTGTGGAGATCTGAAATTTTAGTTTTCAATTGTATGATCTCCCCTTCCAACACTCTACCTTTCTTCATGTCATGGGAACTTCGATTTAGGCTCCAATAGCAAGAGCTGCAAGTTTGACGCAAATTTCGACCTCCAATCAGCGAAGACAACACGATCAGATGCGAAAAACAACAAAATTTAGTGATGAAGACTTCTATTTCAGCCCAGGAAATTGCTCAGATACCAATTTGATATGAAATACTTGAAGATCTCAAGTAAACCCTAACAAGATTGAGGAAAACAACATAAAAACTCCACAAATCTAATGGAAAACAAACAAAAACAGTAGTTTTTATTGTAAAAATCAAACCAACGGAAAAGAAATTGCAAGATACAATTGATCCTCAATTTGAGAGGAGGATCCTTCTCTCCCAATCTCTAGACATCGCTAGATCCCAAAAAACCTAAGCGATCTCAAATTCAACAAAATTCAAGATGCCCTAACCCTAGGAAAACAAATTATTTAATACATATAATCAAAAAGGAAATCTCTAAACAGTCCCTACTTCAAATTTTCCTCCTAACTCCCTCAAAAATATTTCCTAAACAACTCCTTTGGACCCGGAGATTCGAGCGACGTATAGGAGAGGCGAGGCGGAATTCTTTTGCCTCTATTCCGCCAAAGCCAACCCCGTTTGGACCGGCTGGACCGGTCCATTAGACCGGTCTAACAGTGAACAACCATTTCTAAACCCTAGCTAGTGAGTTTCAGGTAATGACTTCAATAACTCTATGGCTTTTTATTTGGTACTTGATTAAGTCTTCATATAACCATTGGATCCTCCTACACTTTTGTATTCACCTCACACCATGACTTTTGTTAGCAGGTCGCATCATGCAACTTCTATTTGACACCCCCTCCAATGGCTGTAACTGAATCTTCAAAATTTAATTTTTGTTGCACTTCTACTCGAGTATTATGGGCTTTAAAAATTCATCCACTAGCCTCCCTGCTAAGAGAGTTTTGGGATGTTGTCGGGTTTAATTTTTAGAAGGCATATTAGATTGACGATAAAACACCATCCAAAAAGTAGGCCCTCATTTTGCGAGGACTTTATGGTATAGTTCCAAGTATCCCATACTTCTCCCGATAATAAGAGAGAAATTTCAATTAAGTCCAGTCATTAGCTAAGCGCTAGGTATCGTGCGTATAATAGGCACAAATTAATTTAGGATTTGCAATTGAAATTTATCACCCTATATTTAAAATGGATGATGGGGGGAATAATGATAAACCTGATTAAGGAATAATGTTGAACCTGATTTAGATCACATGATTATGTTGTCCCCAAGTTATTGTGGTCAATAGTCTACTTAGTTAAAGGAGGAAGTTGACACAACCAGACTGAAGGATTCTTTTTGATAGTTACAAGTTGCTTCGTCAAACAGTACCTTACAAATCTGAGGTGGATGTTTGTCTAAGGGAATAAATTCAAACTAACCTTAATTAATAAAAGGTTTTGTGCCCTATCAAATGCATTATATAATTTATTTATAATTGCAATGTAATAATGCTATTTTGCAGCAAAATCACCCCTTCAAAAGACCCTGAACATAACCATTTAAATGTGGTTCCATTTCGCGGTAGAACCACCAGTTAGAGGATATGTAATATATCCTTAGGAGAGATCATTTGAGAATGAATCATAGCGATACGCTCGATCAACCATTGTCTCTTTGTGAGCAAAGATTATTCTCAAATTTATTGCTCTTGATAAACGATTACGGAAGGAGGATGGATTTTGATTTAATTATCTTGGATGATAGTTTTTTTTTTTTATATAAATATTAGATTTTTATTTCTTTTAATTTAAGCACCAAATGATTAACTTTAGAATTTGGGAGCATTTTGAAAGATATTAACCCCTTCAGTTGATATTTTTCGTCAACATGGCATCGTCAGGATTTTAAATAATTTTATTTTGTTATTTAAACCTTATTAATTTTGTCTACTTGTCAACATAGGATTAGTTCGAACATCAACTTTGGAATTTTCATACGAGCATTGAACTCAAGTATTTGGATTGTATAATGAATTTCTTTCGTAAAATACATTGAAGACCTAATGCAAATGTAAAACCAGATATCTTTGCGAATTTCACAGTTATATATTTATTTATTGAATTCAAATTTTATAAACTACAGTCCTTTTAAGGAGGATGAAACTCGAAATAAAAGTTCACTTTTATTTTGGCACATTAAGTGTTTATGACCTGTGAATTTTATATGTTTCTGCATGACTTTCTACATCTCATACTTACAAACCCTAAAGCCTAAGTTATCCTACATTAATTATACTCGCAGGAATTTTATTTTTTTTAAGTAGAACCAAACACAAGGTAACACCTTGAATGGATGGCCTTTCTAAACCTAAATTCCATAATATTTCCTTATTATAATAATTAATTCTGTCATTAGGAACATTTATTAAGTTAAACTAAACACATTGTAAAAACTTGAATGGTTGGCCTTTTTAAACCCAACCCATTATAGATTTCTTATTATAATAAGCCTCAATCAATCTATTTTAAATATCTACCAAAGTTATGATGTTAATTGTCACTAAAACCATACATCATTTCAATGTACCCTATAAGCACTCTTTAAAATTTTACTTTCTCAATCCTTACAAACTAAAAATAGTTTCACATCGCACAAGCGTCCAAAAAATATTCCTTTCTACGATCACATGGATGGATCATAAATTGATTGCTTCTGCATACATTACCAGCATTAACACAATATATAGCATGAATAAAATGAATTTAACATGAATAAATTACATCAAGCAAGTTGAAGATAATTCAGAAAAGGACCAAATGGTCTATTGACTTTTTATGAATGATCAAAATGATCTCCAACTATATTATAAGGATCATTTTGGCCTTTCAAGTTTTTAAAAAGGAATCAAAATAGTCTCATAGTGGGATTATTTTGGTTCAGACCAAAATGACTATTTAATTTAGTTGAGGACTATTTTGATATTTTTCTAATAAATAATTCAATAAAAACTAAACAAGAAAATGTATTGCATAGATAAAATGAATATAATCAAAATTACATTAAACAACTTGAAGATACACAATCGAGTAAAATAAGTTAAATAACAAAAACGAAGACAGAAAGCACAGCATGTCTGTCCAAGAGATCTTAATCCCATATATGCTTATGCAAAATTCGATTAGGCATAATCAAATAACGTATCTCAAGGAAAAAATAACGAAAAGCACATGTCTATTAAAGATAAGTTTAAAAGAGATACCTTGATAAAATTGGCAGCTTTTGGACCACCATCCACATCAAAACTGTCAAGAAAATCAATAACTGTAAATACAAACATAAGGATAACCCATCAACGTATCAAAATTTCACTGACTTGCAAAACTTTAGACATTAACAGATTTTAATTATAGAAAAACATGTAAAATTTTTTATTGAAGAAATTAGCAAACAATATGAACAGCTCACTTGAATCTAAAATTACAAGTTTCCCTTAAATCTTAGTATGAGGACACTATCTTACCTCTTATCGAGAGAGACAATCTAGTTCGAATTAACAGGATGATATTTAAATCAATAACTTCCAGCTTCATCAAAGATTAATAAATTCCTTATACCTGACCATTATGAAAGTAAATGTGCATTTCACTTCTACAATTACCATAAGAATATTCTACATGCAGGCTAATGCTGTAAAAAGCAAGGAGATATGGTTTTTTTATGCCTGCGGCACAAGGTGCTCCGTAGGGGTTCGGATGGATGAAATTAAAGACAAGCAAAGAAAATAACCATATCACTTGTAAACTTACAAGTGTGATGAATATTTTTTAAGATTATAGTGGCAATAATCACAATAAATGTGGGAGAACTATGATTTTTCAGATTTCATTGTATTCCAAGTTAAAACTTCTCAGTAAATTGATTTACATTGCATAGTGGCTGCAGAGTACAGACCTTCGATGGGTGATCTTTAGCAAGAAGTGAGAGTTTTGAAGTTTACCCAAGCGACTACAGAGGGCGCTAAGGGAAAGAGGTCATATTCACTCGTGATAATCTTATAGATGTTAAAATTGGCTTTGTGATTTTGAATCTACAATGCAATTTGGTTTTTGATTATATTATTCATTCAAAGTAAAACTCGTATCATGTGTGATTGGAAGTGAGATACTTGATTATATTGATATATACTGAATTTTGTTTGTTATTAAGTTATTTTTTCTATTTATATATTACATATTTAGATTCAAATTATTAATTATAACTTATGCAAAATTTTGTTACATGCTATAATTTATAATTGATGAGGGTTAGATTATAGATACTGCACTTAACTCCTAGAAATTATAAAATGTTTTCATCCCTTGTCTTCACCATTTCAGAGAGTGAAAAACAATGAAATAATAATTGTGTAATCTAACTTATATTTTCGATTCAATTATGAATCGGTAGTACACCATGAAGTTTACTATCACGGGAATACACAAATGAGGTCATGTACAAGATTTTGTCTCTTGATGCATACCACATGATTTTTTACAATCCATACCATGGGGAGCATGATGCCATCTACTACTAATGGCGATAGTAGTTCAAATTGGTAGAATATGATATAAGGTATACAATTTTCAGAACTACTATTATCCTAATTTTACCTCCCCCAATCAAGCAAATAAGATCATTACTACCAAACTTGATTTTATAATATTGTTCGTGCGTGAGCTGATGGTAAATGCATATAAGACCAGCTTTTGTGTTTCAGCTATGCTTGACCCTTCCCAGCACAAGCAGATTAACCACACTAGCAAGAGTTTTCTACCCATTCCAAGAGGTGAAGGCTTTACCACCCAAGCAAGTAATGGAGCACGAATTTTCATTGATCAAGAGGGCATATCTTTTAAATGAACTCATATACCACTATTCTCCAATGAAGTATGAGGACTACGTTGGAAGGCAGAACTAGTAGAGCAGGGATTGATACAGACGAACAATTCACTATTTGGATCACTAGAGGTACTTATGCTAAACAATGAAGAAGTAAACACAGAGATTCCTACAATTTAGGATCTCAATAATAAAGTTGAAGGCGTAGAGTATGACTATTACATTGTGTTGATATAAAGACCACCATAGCGCAAGATGAGCTGAAGGAGATATTCAAGATTGCCAAAAGGGAATACACTCCCAAGGCAGTCGAAGTAGTATTCGAAGGATTCTAACTCTCGACACATCAACTGCCATTCACAAGAACAAATGATGACAAAGTGGGATATCGTAATCCAGATGGATCTGAACCTATTGACTCAGAGTAGGCAAGCAATAAGACTAACTGGTTGTGCTCAAGAGTGGGTCCATGAATGCTTTTGCGCATTTAGGTTTGTATCCTAGCTCATATCTCTTGTTTTGATTTTTTACCTAGGAAGCAATCAATCCTTGTATTTCGGGATTAGTAACCTACAATCTAGGATAAGTAGTTATCTATTTTAAATTTTAAGGAGATATGCTTTACTTGATTCATGCATTCAAATAAGGATATGAATATACCTCCTGTAATATAAATACAGTTTAATTAAAGTAATAGAGATCATGTTTTCAATTCTCAAAGTTTTAGACATGATATCCACAAGAAGAGATTGGAAGATGACATAATTAGAAGGGAGAGCAGTGAAAAGAGAGGTAATTTTCTGACTGCATGAAAGGATTTGCATCTGAGTCCAGTGTGGATGTATTAGTGTTCCTATTGTGGTAAGAGACATTATGGACCGTGTTTTTTAATGATTGGATAGTGTTTTAGATGTGGGCAATGAGGATACCGGATGGCTGATTGCCAATACAACGATTTCATATTTTCACCAATCCTCTCTCCTCCTCACCATCCCTCTATCCCCATTCTCCGTGTCCACCGCTTGCAGGAGCAAAGACTGCAAGCCCCTTTGCTCACTCTTTCCCCTCTCAGCTTTGGTAAGGACTAGAAGGAAAGAATGCTCAAGAGCAACCATGCGCAACAGGATTCTGGTTTTGACTATCTAAAATTCTATCCCAAAATAGAGAATCACTATAAAGAAAACAAGCTCCCCTTTATTGAAGAGTAATTACAACAAAGAGAAGAAGCAGAAGAGAAGGAATTATCTACGAGCTGAAGACCATTCCTTATTACTCTTGCATCCAGGACTTTGGGATCATTTAACCAACCCTTAGTACTCAACTCTGTGGGTATTGGATCAGCATAAGTTTTGGGGATGAATGTGTTCACTCTGTGATGCTTGCTATATCTCAATCACCCCTACAAGACTTCATTTGGACAATGTTCAACAACAAGAAGAATTATTAAATCAAATCAAAAGTCAAATAAGGCCATCATTATTTCTTGTGGTTGAACCTTCCATATTTGGAATGCTTTCGCTATATTTTTTTGCAGCAACAAGAGAGAAGAGTATAAGGGTAGAATCAAGCTGAAAAAACAAAAATAAATAGGAGTGTTCTGGGGTAAAGAAGTGCATATAAAAAAGTTATTAATTACAAGAAAACCAGCATAATGAAGAATAAAAAGAGGGCCAAAAAAGCTGCTAACAAAGAATGAGCACCTTAAACAAGCCCAAAAAATTGCTGCTTCATTATAAATATCTGTAAGAAGAATGAATACCTCATATCAAATGCAATTCCACTCTGCTTTTCAACAAACTTCACAATTGGTACACGAGCCTTTGATATAACCTTAACAAAAGCAGATAACTATAAGCCACGAGTAAAAGAGCATCTTTTGACTGTTACCGTCAAGAAAGATATAGCAATAGAAAGAAGAAAAAAGAAAATGGAGCACTGGAATCACTACTACTATTTAAACTCATATATGGAGAAATGACCAAAATATGTAGGCTGACCTGCATCTGTTTAGCAATTCCTTTTTGAGATAAGGCCCTAGAAAGAGCATAAAGACCAGTTTGAGGAGTTTTCACCTTTGAATCCAAAATCACAGCCTACAAAAGTTCAGATAAGCTAGTCAAAAATATTATCATACTATCTAGCATTATTTCGAGATAAATAACACCAAGGAAGGCTTTTTCATTAATAAATTAGAAAAAACAAAAATATTAACAAACAACAAAGGATAAAAGGATCGTATATGAGGTGAAAACCAATAATTTTAAATGAAACTAGTTGAAAAAGCAATCAAGAACTAACATGCTTATCTTGAATCCCAAACATGGTATAAATTGTAAAATCAGTAAATTCTACTATAATGTCAATAGAATGCTTAAATCTGAAGATAAAAATACTTGCATCAATATCACTGGTGGGAAGATAGAGGCCCGTCCTGAATGATCCAAAAACTTCCACCTAAATTCATATTAAAAAAAGAAAAATACAGAGCAGAACATTTTTAATTAAATTTAGATATCAAATATGCGCAAATAAACTCGAAAGAAGCAACTACTGAACATACTCTGCAGTGCGGCCAGATATATTTGACCACCTGAAAGACACGATCTACAGCTGTTTCACGTTTGGCTTTTTCTTCTGGAGTTGGTGAAACAAATGCAGAAAAATCAAGTATCTCTGCGATTATCATGATGATTTGCAATATTAAATAATGGTTCATTCATAAAAACAACTCAGGTTGCAGATACTAAAGCACAAAATTTAACATAAGAATGGAAAATGTTCCAAGTCTACTACACCACAAGTCAACAAATGGTTCCATCTGGCATTGATGTCTTTTGTAGTGTAGTGCTATATTGTATAGTGTTGTGCTATCAAATAAGGCAGAATCATTTGACAACATCTTTTTAAGATGTATAAAATGCTGTAAGAGTTGTTATAAAACACTGAAAGAATTGTTATTTGATAAAAAATTGTTGTGGCACTGATTTGCATTATAATGAACTTTATAAATATCTATAATATCCTAATATAAAAAAACTAAATAATTTATTTATTGAATAAAAACTAAAAATCACAAAAGCACTTTTGTGGGAAACTATATAAACTGTCATTCTAAAAACAAGTTATTTTTTAGCTACATACAACTGGCATTTCTCATACTTGTTGCACCAAACACCATACGGCTGTTCGATTATTCAAAAAAGCAGAAACCTGAGCAAAAAAACTATGCTACAAAAGAAACCATTATTTTTAAATATCTCAAGTTAAAAAGAGTAATGGTAACTCTCATCTCTCCCATCATATGAATAAAAAGCTTGATGTTCACAACACAATCAACAGGGTTGGATCCACCACAATTAGGGTCCTGCACCAAGGTAATGCAGAACACCTCAGGATATAAGTTTTTCCAATGCAAATCCATCATGAGATGCATAAAATCACCCAAACGAATCAAATTCATAATTCACAAACCTTTAATTAGACAACTACTTATTTCTTTGAATGCAAACTAAAAATATGAAAATTCCTACGTATATATTTTAATGGTCATGAATAAATAATACATTTTAATTGAAAATAATGCTCAAGTCAAATAATAAATTGCATCAGACCAATTACTAGAAATTAAAGAATAAGAACAAGAAAGATAAGAGAGCATCAAATAGAAGAACCAAGACTAATTTCAATACAAAGTGAACGCTCCCCAAATAACTATGATCCCCAATTGCATCAAAAGAAGGCTACAAAAAATTGCATCCAATTAAAAATCATTCAAAATAGAAACCAAGTAAATATTTCTTTACATGTCTCAAATCTATATATTTGTGATCACAAATTTCAATCAAATTATAATAACAAAATTAGAAGATTAAGTCGACAACTTACCCAAAGTGAGCAAACTATAAGGTTCATATGACTAACAACAATCAAATCACAAGGAACACCTTAAATCATAGCCGAAAAGATCACATGAAGTGTAGCCACAAGAGAGAAAAATTGAAAGGAACAAAACCCGTAGTAGAAGATTGCAAGGAAGGCAAAATAATGACAAATCACATGAGCAGTAGCATACAAAAAACCGTAAGCGATGAGATTAAAAAAGGAAATTGCACGGGCATTGTTGAATAGAGATCATCCAAGAGGTAGCTAAGAGTCAAAAGTCGCAAGGCATCAAAGTTAACACGATACAAAATAGAGTTCATCAAATGGAGGAGAATTAATGTATGAAAGGTAAGGATGTCTTTCACTAAATCAATTTAAAAGCACATTATCATGAAAACTAACCATACAATATTTTTATTTTTATTTTTATTTTTTTTAGAAATAAGAGAGTAAGCCTATGAAGTTTGGAAGGAATTTTTTTAAAGTTTAGAGTCTCATCAATCAACATAGAGGGAATTTTTAAATGTTAAACCCTTAGGGTTTTAAATGTTAAATCAATTTAAAAGCACATTATCATGAAAACTAACCATACAATATTTTTATTTTTATTTTTTTTAGAAATAAGAGAGTAAGCCTATGAAGTTTGGAAGGAATTTTTTTAAAGTTTAGAGTCTCATCAATCAACATAGAGGGAATTTTTAAATGTTAAACCCTTCTTTGGATGCTCATCCATCAACCTAAATTGAGAATCACCACTGAAAATAAAAGACTTTAATGAATCCTCCTTATTTGGAATAGTTTATTTAGTTTCCAAAATACGAGCTAACGAGGGGTGCCATTACAACCTATACGTGAATTTTCATGGAAAGATTTTTGTGTTTTTTTCCTTATGTGTTCTCCGCTTTTTCTATAGCACATCATGCATCATTTATATCCCATGGTTCAATGAAAAAATAACTTGGATCTGTTGTAAGAACTTGTCACTGCAAAGAGTTGATGCTGTCAACTTTTGAATTGATTTGTGAATCAACCACAATTAAGATTTATGAATCCTAACATATCATTTTCTCTCTTATCTTTTACTCTCAAACCTCATCACCTTTCCAATGCCTTGAATCACTTCAACCCTTACAAAAGCCAAGCCATACCCCTTACAAAACACTAATCCTAATTCATAAATTACTATCCATGCATTCAATTAAACTAAAACCACAACCATTAATTGGATAGCATTCCAAACTTCTGATTTGAGGTTTTCAAACTTTTCTAGAAATGGAAAGCTGACCATTCACTGGAAGAAAGTCTGCCAAAAAATTGTCCAAAAATCATAAACGAATCAAGGTTTTCCTTTCTCTTCCACTAACCCTAAACTCTCCCCTCTCACTCCAACAATACTTGAAACGTCTTAACCACCTCCCCATCAAGCGGTGAATAAGAAACAGATAACTGAACCAAGAAGGGAGTTCTGCATCACCATAAAGTTAGCCAATCCCAGTCGTGCAATACAGTTTGGTTGGTTGTAACTGAGTCATTATTTTTTTTTCAAAGGCACTCTTCTAACTACTTAATCCAATCGCAGCTGTTCAAAGTAAATTTCAGGGATGGGAGTGCAGCTCCAAGCCTCAATAAATAAGTGGAGCAAGGTTTAAGACTGGAATCACAGTTGAAACAAATTTTTACTTCAGATTACTCCTACCCTCCTGATTTCTTGTGTAGGCTTGGCCTTATTCAATTGTATGAAGTTTAAAAATAAGTTTTGAAAAACACGAAATTTGTTAAAAGCATTTCATATTGTCGGGTATACTTAAAGATTAATACTGACTCCTTCACAAACTCCTTCAAAACCTCCTCAAATGTTATTGTTTTAATTTATAAGAGAAAATAAAATCATCATTTTTAAAAACATGTTTTGAATCCATAAGCAACCAAATTAGCCCTTAGGTAAAGTGAAATCTTACCCTTGTGTAGCTGAAGCATGGGACTCCTAAACCGGCTCCCGGCGCGGAACCATGTCGACTCGGAGGTAACTGGACAAGCCGCCTCCGGCGAACCTGGAGCGGCAGCTGTGGAAACTGATTGGAGGGGAAGAGACTCATCCAGTTCGCACTGCGGGGAATCACCAGAGGCGTCGAGTGAGAAGTAATCGGAGACCGGAATGTCAACGATTAGGTCGGCGGAGGCCGTCACTTCGCTCCTGAAAACGGTGTATGATCCCGTGGCATCGGGATCGTGCTCCTCTGAGAAACCCAAGGGGTCGAGGGTTTCGTATATGTAGCTTATGCTCGTGCTCTCTTCCCCCATCAGTCGAACACACGCTGCCACCCACAAAGAAGCGAGATCAAAGGTGGATCTGCGTAGCGGCGGTGAACGTCGGCTTCAGGGACTGCAGATATAATAGAATCATGGGCTTAATGGTGGAGATGAGTTCGTCACATGAGGCGGCATGCGCTACCTGCCCGTGGTGAAATTAGTTTGGTTTAATATTGCCCTAAATAAACATATATATATATATATATATATATATATATATATATATATATATATATATATATATATATATATATATATATATATATATATATTAAAATAGGAGGGATAATCCTCATATTTATGAGAATTCATTTAGCTAATTTATTTGAACATCTAACTCCAAGCAATTTTACCTATGATTTCATTGATTGATTGATCAGATAGTTATCTCTTTGTTGCAAATTCTAGCAACATGAAGCCTTTAGCAGTCATCTAATATCGTCTCTTTCAAGTCCAATAAAAATTATAAATCGTAATATTTTTTTATTTATAGTACAATATAATTATCATCCTATCCACTATCAACTCTTGTTGTTGCCCATTATCGCAAAAGAAAGGAGAAGGTCATAGGCAGATGGAAGGGGAGACGACGGTGCTAACAATATGAGAGGGGAGTTTAATGTTCTAAAGACTCTTTTTTCTGAATGAAAATCAATCAGCATGTTACATTCACTATTTCTCACATCAGCTTCAATTAGCATTGGTGGCAGTTGTGAAAACTCATGTTCATATTGCTTTGTTATTTACTATAATTTTGAGTGTAATAAATCTTATTGGTGTTTCTTGTAAGCATCGTAATCAAATCCAAAAAATACAACGAGAGAAGGTATTAAATGAATTACATAATGTAAATTTTTTATCTGGTCAAGGCTTAAATCAAGAAATAATCTTTAGGCGTACAAGCGATACGAGGTGGGGTTCATACTATGAATAAATTTTAAGGTTAATTGCAATATTCTCTACAGTAATTAATGCTCTGGAAATCATTTTGGAATATGGTGTAAACTCGAAACAAAAAGGTGAGGCGTATGCTTTATTATAATCATTAAAGACCTTTAAGTTTTCTTTTAGCCTGCATCTGATGAAAGATGTTCTTGGTATTACTAATGAATTATCACAATCTTTACAAAGAAGAGAAAAAGATATTATACATGTTATATCTTTGTTGTGTATATGTAAAATAAGACTGTATGATATAAGAGAAAACGAGTGGACTAACTTCATCAGTAATGTAATCACATTTTGTAAGCAAAATAAAATCAATGTTTCACATATGGATGATAAATGGGTTGCTCATAGTCGGCCTCGTCGTAGAGCTCAAGATATAATAAATTTATATTATTTTCAGATTGAAATTATTTACACATTGCTTGATATGCAGTTCCAGGAGTTGAACAATCGTTTTATAAAACTAAATACCGAGCTGCTTTTATGTATAACATGTTTGAATCCTAATAACGAATTGTATGTATTCAACAAAGATAAGTTGATAAGAATGACATAGTTTTATCCGACTGATTTTAGTCGTCTTGATCAGGTAGTTTTTGAAAATCAATTGGATACTTATATTATGGCTATGTGATCGGATGATCAGTTCTCTTCATTAAAAGATATAAAAAATCATGCTGAGAAAATGATCCAAAGTATGAAAGATATTATATATCTTATTGTTTTTAGACTACTCGAACTGTCATTGGTATTACTCGTTGCTACCGCAGACGTCAAAAGTGCATTTTATGCCATGAATATTATAAAAAATTGGCTGCGAAATAGGATTGGAGATTAATGGATGAATGATTTATTAGTTTCTTATATTGAGAAAGAAATTTTAGATTCTATTGATAATGGAGTAGTGGTGTAAGTGAGCCGAGCAGGCTCGCGAGCCTGCTCAAGCTCGACTAGTTTATGAGCTCGCGAGCCGAGCTTATCGAGCTCACGAGTCGAGCTCGAGTTCGAGCTTGAATCGGCTCGACTCGTGAGCTCGCGAGCCGACTCAATTAAATATTAATATTTTTTTAAATAAATTTATTTTATTTATTAAATTTAAATATTAAAAAATTAAAAAAAACCACCTAAGTTTTATTTAAATTTTAAATATTTCATAATTTTTTTAAAATTTTAACTAAGTTCGAAAATTTCTGCTTAAATTTAAAAAATCCCACATAAATTTAAAAATTCTCGCCCATAACTTGCCAGCCGGCTCGAGCTCGTTTACAGAGAAACGAGCTTGAGTTCGAGCTTGCTTTCCAACTAACTAGCTCAGCTCGATAAGGGCCTAAACTCGACTCGACTCAACTTGTTTGCACCTCTATAATGGAGTAATCATTCAACTCTTTCAGAATATGAATAGTAGAAGTTATAAATTATAAGTTATTTACTATCTTATGTTTAATATTATTATTTTTGTTTAATTATTGAACAATTTTTTTTAAAATTGTCTATGTGCCAGTCCCAAGCCCTGATGAAAAAAGCTGAGTGAAAATTTTAATAAAATGATTTAGCATAAAATGGTACGTATAATATAAGGTTCGAACATAATTTCAAATTAGATTTAATAAAATTTAAACACATAAAATGGTGTTGAAAGTTGGTTGAACCCGTCATTTAAGTTTAAATAAGGTTTGAAATATGTTGGAACACCATATGGCAGTTCAAACCTAATTTCAGCTTCTTTTTTAATTTAAAAGTTCGTCCTTTAGCTTCAAAACAAAGGTTCAAATTTGGTTTAAACTATGTTTTTAGAAATTTATACTATGGTGTTTGAAACTTTGTTTGAACATCATTTGAATTTATGTTCAAAAATTTGTTCAATTATATTCAAACTTGGTTTGAACCTATAACATGCTGCTCAAGCTTTGTTCAAACTTAATTCTAACATATGCTTCAGGCTTAGTATTCGAACATTAGTATCAAAATAGATGTTTAAAATTGGATTTGAACGAGATTCAAGCTAGTAGATCAAACCTTGTAATTCCTCATAACCTATTTATCTTTCATAGAATTACATTCATTTTATTTGACTAGCAAAAAATGAACATACATAAATAACATGTTTCAATATAACTTGCAATTATAGACATAATTTTTATAATTACATACTCTAACCTAATGTTCAAACAATGACAAAAAAAAATGCATTTAAATTAATTTTTCCAGAGATAATTGACATAGATAGTAACAATTTTTAACAAAGATAATATAACTTGTTTAATGAACGTATCAGAAAAATTTGACCTGCTTATTAAATAGCTCAACCCAAATTCAAAATTTTCAAATCGGATCATCTATTGGCACCCATAATCTTATCCTACAATAATTATTAAAGATTATCTCATATCTTTCAAACCGATAAATCGTTACTGATTAGCAATGGTGATAATGTCATTTATGAAAGTAATGAATAGATGATGAGCACGTTTATAAGAAAGAAATTGCATTAAAAAAATCAAATTCTCACTCTCTTAGTATTATAATCTACAATAAATAATAGAAGCCTCTAAGTTCTTATTATAAGAATAAAGAAAGTAAGATGAGGATCCAAGGGGGACTAACACACAAAAAAAAAACATTTATATAAAAAAGGAAGGTGGGAAACCAATCAAGTCAAAATCACATGGATGGCTACAATTTAAATTAGGGAACTCGCTGGGTTGAGAGTGATGGGTCCAAATTATGCCAGTCAAGTAGACCTACATGCAAGAGTGGCAAGGATTTGAAACTCCATAAGTACAAGGCTTTTAACTGCAGAAGTATACGAGTTTTCAATATATGAATCTAAAAAATGAAGAAAGCAAAGGCAATGATTCTAGAGTTAGCAAAAGAACTAGACAACGCATCTTAGAAGGCAGCTAGCTAAGGCAGGCAACAAGTACCCACGTGTATGTGTGGTACTAAAGTCGGCAAGTCGATGAGTTGAGGCCAACTCTTGCAAGCTAAAAATGTCATCTTGCATGATACAACAATTTATCCTAGTGTAGGACACAATAAATGTCTTTTCCCAAGGTCGACAAGTCCACCTCAAGGTAGGCAACAACTTACAAGAAGTGAAAGATGGAAAGTCAATGAAGTTAGTAGGTTGACAAGTTGAGGTCACCAAGTGTGTATGTATACATGTTACTATGGTTAGTGAGCTAGGT
The DNA here is from genome assembly GCA_016618105.1 of Dendrobium huoshanense. Taxonomy (NCBI): domain Eukaryota; kingdom Viridiplantae; phylum Streptophyta; class Magnoliopsida; order Asparagales; family Orchidaceae; genus Dendrobium; species Dendrobium huoshanense. The sequence goes on from CM028351.1 coordinate 63,773,868, forward strand.
ACCTTTCAACAAGGCTCTCTTACCTCCCAATTTACACAACAAAGCCTACCTTCCAATGGTTCCAAGGGTCAATGAGTCAATCTATGAGGTTTTAGAGTTTCTCTATGAGATTGCCACCCTTTCCTATTGCTTTGAGTGGTGATGTTAAAGGGATATCGGGTATGATGATAAAGGGTTAATGATAAACTCAAACCAATGAAAATAATTGGATGGTTGAAGAGATATTACCTCATACGAGGCTTCAATCAAACCAAAGATTGTAAGTGGCTTCACAAGGCGCACGAAGCTATGAGTACCAGGAAAGGGAGGAAGTTAGTAACTACTAGTGGTGGAAAATTACTTGAACTAGTCACTACTAGGCATTGTTAGACCAGGTGGAGAAAAAGGAATAAGCAAGTTGATGAGTAAATAATGAAGGGTCCTCAAAATGAGAGAATGCTTGAGAGCTCTCAAACTACGGAGCTGAAGAGCTTAAGGACTACATAGTGGAGGCTAACAAGCAAGGATTGGAGACCTCAATGCGTTTAGGGGCAAACCCAAACCTTTGGGTGGATAAAAAATTTTGGACCCTCAAGATGCTGAAGAATAAATAATCAAATTAGAGGGAGAGAGAGAAAGACCTGTGAGAGGCCCCAAGATAGATTCATCTATAGCGCAACCCGTCAACATTTATTAATATCAATATTGACGCTTGCAATCACTATAAAGGTTGATATTCACTATCTATACCAACACCAATGTCTGATATTCACACCAAGGCAGATACTTGTCATCATTAACTGCTCTAATACCTTCCATTATTAACAACTTTAATTGATGCCCACCATTGCATTGAGGATAATGCCTACCGTTTTTAACAACTTTAATACAAACGCCAATGCTTGATATTCACACAAAGGAAGATGCCCGTCATCTAAATAACCCCGATGCATGTCATCATTAACTGCTCTAATACCTTCTATTATTAACAACTTCAATTGATGCCCATCATTTTAATGAGGATAATGACTACCATTTTTAACAACTTTAATACCAACGCCAATGCTTGATATTCACACAAAGGAAGATGTCCGTCATCTAAATAACCCCGATGCATGCCATCATCAACAGCTCTAATGTCATCATTAACAACTTCGACGCCCACCATTGCCAATAAGAACAAGGCCTACTATCATTAACAATGTCAATGTATGTAGTTTCCAATAAGGTCGATATCCATTGCCAACCTTGACACATTATCACCACCAAGCCATACTCATATCATCGTAGATAAGGTTGAAATTTATCGTTGACACCAGCACCAAATTTGATTGTTGCCACTAAGGTAGACAACAAATATTGGCTACAAGTTGACAATCTTCACCAACACTAACACTAAGTCTCGTTGTCACCACACAAATAAACACCCATTATTGCCAATAACCCTAACGCCCCATGTCACCAACTAGGTTGATGTTAATCATTAACACTAGTAACAATGTTAATCGTCACCACTAAGTATTTTCCCCCATTATCAATAACCACGATGGTTGTCGTATCCAATAAGTGTCACGACCCGATGTAATAAGCTTAAATTAACGAGGTGAGAACAAAAGATCATACGATAAACACTTAAAACTTTCATTCCAAATTAACATAAACAAATATTCATCCAAATACTAATATATGAAAGTGCCACTAAACATCTATTTCGAACATTTCAATTACATCAGAATTAACAATCTCATATAAACATAACTACTACAAGAACCACCATACATAATTCATCACATGACATAACATAAAATAACTATAAAGAACATGTCTTCTTGAGATCCTCTATGACAATATGTGATAGGTCTATCAACCATCAAAATTAAGTAGGTTCTCCTGAAAATTTCAGAACCAGTGATGAGCTAATGCTCAACAGGTAATAAATATTTATATTAAATTCATAAAGCAAATAATAAGAAATATTATGCATGAAAATTTCATATGACAATACTTAAAATAACTTTAAGAAAAAATAATATAAATGACAAGAATTGCTATTTAGTATGCACATTTTATATGTCATTTCGGATGCCCATTTTTCTTTAATATTTATATATAACCACAACTCTCTCATTTTTCATAACTTTTCATTTATAATCTTTTATGCATAAAATACTTATTCATAACTTTATACACCTGTCACGGAAGTACAAAAAATTTATATACTGATTAGGTACAGTTTCAAATTTGGTCAATCATTTCATTTATTTACTCCGAAGAGCCCTTTTTTATTTTCTCCGGAGAGCCCTTTACCATTTGGTTTGAGGAGCCCTTTACCATTTAGGTACTCTGTATCACTATACATATTATTTCATGCATTATTGATCATAGGTGAAATAATAACATGCATCAAATCATATGCTCTTATCCACCATACTGTTTTCATGAAGTTTTACATGTTGACATTTAAATAAATCAAAAAGAAAAAACATGACACACTAACTATCATCATTTTTTATAGTATGAAATGTAAATAAATAGCAAGCTAATTTCAACTAAAAATATTAAAACATATGCATTTTTTTTTTAACATTTCAAGAAAAGTCAAAGGAAATTAAAAGAAATATTAATACCTACCTCAAATAGCAAAGTAAATCTTCTATGAGTACACTACGCCGCTTATGCCTGTGGCGTATACCTTCCCTTATATCCAATTTCTAAAATTAATTGCAAAATATTATTACTACCCATAAATCATGATAAGTTTTAATCAAATAAATATTTTAATATTAATTTTTTTTTTTATTTAAAACCCATATTTTTTGAATTTATATTTTCATTATTTCCATCTTATAAGCATGCCAAAATTCCCTTTTTATCTAATTAATAATTAGGTTAGTATATTTTAGGATTATTTTAATAAAAAATAGAAAAATTACAGTTTTATGAAAATACTAAATTTCATTCATTAAAAGTATTCTTAAGATCATTTGGAACAAAAATAATTAAGAAATTTTCTTAGAAATCCAAAAATATGAAAAACCTAATTTTTCAAACTAAATAAAGATTGGAGAAAACTATTTCTATGCTTTAAATCATTCCTCCAACTCTCTAACATGTTTTCTAAAAAATGATTGAGTTTTAGGAAAACACTAAGTTTTCATCTGAAGAAATCTATACAAAAAAATGAAAAAAAATTTCTTGTTTAAAGCATATCTTAACCTTCCCTTAATCTCCTTTACACTTTCCCCAAAAAAAGCCGCTGAAAACCACTGTCGATGCTGCCCAAGAAGCCTTGCCGCCGCCCCCTTTTCTTCCTTGCGTTCTACTGATGAAACAAACCGCAAGAGTGAAATGGAGCGAAGGGTTTCAGTCCCTTTTAGGATATTTGGGCAGTGGGGAGCCCAAATGGCACATGTACCCCCCTAATGCATTTGTTCACAGAAGGCTAGGAGGGCTATTTAGTCATTTTCCCTTAAATGAACTTCATCGATTTTTAATTTTTAATCCGGGCGAAATTTACCATAAGTTCTTTATACCAAATTGATTGGAATTAAATATACAATTTTATAAAATTAATTTCATCAAAATTCGACAATTTTAAAATTTTGACTATTTTCGTCGCGATGCATTGAAATGCGTGCGATACTTACGATTCGACATTTTTCAAGTTTTATAATAATGTTGATGTCCACCATCTTGATCTCCAATCTCCACTCTTATAAGAAGAATGATGGAGACCTCTCATATCTTGATGATAACTCCTCGGCCTCAACACTACTCCCACTTCCATCATAGAAGTCATCTTCTATAATTCACATCTATTACATTATTTTAATGTATTCTATGATTATAACTATTCCTTACCAAATTATCTCAGATAACGGTTCTTCATTCAAAAGCATTAAGATAAACAGCTTCGCTAGACATCACAATATCAATTGAAGATACTCTACCATCTATTACCTTCTGGCAAATGGATTGGCAAAGATATTAATATATGGCTCATACAACTGAAATTTTTTCAACCAAGTAGAACCCCATAACTTCCCCCTTCACTGATTTTCTAACTAAAAATTTTCTTGCCTCCTTTGAGCTGCTCATAACTTATTTATATGAGCGAAATTTTTTTATAATACTAAAATAGTACTCTTCATATCACTGCAAATATTCTTACACACAATATAACTATAAATGAAATAGCTAAAATTCTATTCAACTAAGTTCATCAAGTTCATTAAATAAATCATTGATTTTTAAACTCTTAGTTCTAATTACCTATAAGGTTTATAATTGGATTAAACATCTTTCAATGTCATACAACTTTAAACCTCTGCTCATAAATTTTAATAATAAGGCTTCATTTGAGACAGCTTTCTTACTGCATTTTAAAGTAACTTTTTAATAAAAAATAAAATTTTTTCGTATGAGAAGACTGCTTTAAAAAGCAATAAAAAAACCGTCTCAAATGAAACCTAAATGTGCGTTTAAATATGAACTATTATCAAGAAGAGCACACTAATTCTAGCCACAAAGCTCCCATCTATGTTCAGCTCATCTAAGAAATGAGTTGAACATTTTTATTCAGGCTCCTACTTATGCTCTAAATACTTCATAAATAGGCTGGATAAGAACAGTCCAAAAACAAAAAACTTAGCTAATATTATGTTCGGTTCATTAAAAAAATGAGCTGAAAAACTTTATTCTAGCTCTTGCTTATGCTCTAAATACTTATTTAATAAATAAACGGGATATGGAAAATTCAAAAACAAAAACATTTTTTTTTAATTTACACCCTATCCGTGAACAATAGCCATAGCGAGCTTAAGTCTTCATTTGGAACAGCTTTCTTTATTGTTTTCAAAAGTAATATTTAGTATATAAATTTTTAATTCAAAATATTTTTATACTACAAATATTATTTTAAAAAACAGTGAAAAAATTATCCCAAATGAACTTAATAAGTTCACTTAAAAAACTAAAAAGATTGACGACTAGTCTTAGCATATTGTTCAATCAATGAGCTTTAACATTTCATTTCAATAGACAGCTAATAGCTAATTAGGGCTGCAAATGAACCGAGTATGTGTGTGTTCATGTTTGAGTTCATTTATTATCAGCTTGTTCAAGTTTTATTCGAACTTTTTTTATTTGAGTTCAAGCTTGATTCGTTTAAATTAATGTGTATTTATATTTGGTTCTTATTTGGTTGATTTCGTGCTTATCGAACTTTAAACAAACGAGTTTTATCGAGCTATAAATGAGCTCTACTTTTAAATGTACATTAACTTAACAAACAAGCCTTATCAAACCTTCAAACAAATACTTATATCGAGCATGTTCGTGTACATATCTATCGAAGGTTTTTATACTATCAAACAAGCTCGTTCACAAACATATTTAATGAGTATTCTTGAGCTATTAAATGAGTCAATTCATGAGCATATCTAATTAGTATTTTCGAGCCACCAAATGAGCTCATTCACAAACAAATGATCTATGATTCATCTCATATTTGCTCAGAGAGTGAGTTGTTTGCAATTTTATGCGGATGCGAGAAGTAAAAATAAATTATTAAAAAAAATTAGATCGAATTAGTAGTATAATTAATTTATATATATATATATATATATATATATATATATATATATATATATATATATTACAACTCTAATATAATTCTAATCGAGCTTTTCACAAGTCTTAAACAATACTGTTCATGAATATAAATGAAACGAATGACAAATTGTTCAAGCTCATAATAGAGTATTTATCAAAAGTGTTCAAGCTCTTTCATTTATCTTACCAAACAAATATGAACGAGCTCTTACTGAACCGAGCCACGAGTAGCTTGTCAAACGCTTGATTCATTTGTAGCCCTATAGCTAATTAAGCCGATGATCATCCATCATCTTGATTCACATACAACCCAATGTATTGGCTCAAAAAGTACTAATATAAGAAAAGAGGTATTAAAATCTTGTACTAGAATGGTAGTTCTGAGAAAAACAAAATCAGTTTGAAAAGTCTCAATTCTAGATTCTAAGGAACTTTAGAACTATGGGTCCTGAATTATATTGATTCCAGATCTGCAATGGAAGATTATTATTTATGGCTTCAGAAAACCAGTTTCAACAATGCAGCTTTAGTTGTAATAAAAGAGAGAGTATTAGAGGTTCAAAATTGCAGCAAAGTTTGTGACTAAACCGATTGAATGCATTCAAGGCTTTCAAACTTAATTTAGTTTTCAGTTTCTGTAGTTCCAAAAATTTGAAACTGAAGTCTGATAAATTTTCATGGTAAAATTTCTATAAAACATTGATGATAACTCCAGAGTTCTAATGAAATTTCATTCAAAATCTGTAAGTTTCTACATGGAAGCTCTAAAAACCAAGCAAATTTGAGAATATTAATGAGTTTGAAATTGATCTCAACATAAATCAATCTGAAGCCAGTGAAAATGAAACCCATGAAATGTAATCCTAACCCTCAACAGAGTCGATCAAATCCAGTAAAAAACAAAAAAAAAAAACGAAGAGATTCAGCTATTTTTAAATTATTGCATTACATAGACCAACTGTAGCAGGATCTTCTTGGATTAGTAAATTATTAGGTCTCACAAACTAAAATAGTATTTACCAAGGAAGGGAAAAACGTGAAATTCAGAGAGCATCAGTTAGACAACCAAAATAAGAACAGGAATAGTTCTGATAAAGAAATCACATGAGAGCAGCTTCCAAAAAAAAGTTTCGACAAACTCCTAAATTCCTCAACTGACACCAAAAACTGGAATAAAAGTTTAAACTTTGCTTCATTTTGCTTCTCAAATCATAGTCATTGTTGAACAAAAAACATGCAACAGCACAAAAGATAAAATTAAAAAAGAGAAGGTTGGAAATTAAAGGCCATGGTTACAAATCAATAGTTTCAAAAAACTCAGATAATTCTTCAATCTGGGAAAGAATCTACCAAGAAGTACCTCCAACTTATGATGAATGCATCCACTGTTACTTTCATTGATGCAGTGCCACCTACTCATCCATCTACAATACAGGAACACTTCCTAAGATCCAACGATAGATGATTAAGATCTCATTTTACTTAAGTTATGTCATTATCACAGTGCTTTAGGGTATTTTTAATCAACTATAAGAGAATCATTACAATACGAAAGATATAAATATTTAAACGGTGGAGAAATTGGATGTCTTTAATCCAATTTGTTATCCTCCACATAAAATCACAAGACCTGAAAATCTTAAGAATGTGAAGGAGCATACATAACCTATAATTTAATACTAATCAGAAAGAAATGACAAAGTGGATAATTGAAAGATGAGGTTTAAAATTTTTTCTTAGCAAGATCAACATTTGGGGTTGAATAAATATCTATTAGCTATAAAATGCAGCTTAGATTATATGATTAAACAACTTCCATTCTACTCTAATCTTCTCCTAAATGCTTTCCATTAAATGAAAATCTGAGAGGCTATATGAAATGAATACAATCTAGATCAAATACTAACAAGTGCATGAGGTAAGAGGCTGACTGAATAAAACAAGTAATAAAGCTTTTCAAACAAACAAAAATAATAATAATAATAATAATAATAATATAAACATAGATGGCTCTATGATAGCCTTTTGATGCACGTACAAATTGCAGTGTCTTTTAGTGGTTGAGACTTTTTTTTTTCTCGTGTTTCATGTAACTGAATGTAGCCTATTCATATAATCCGCTTTCCACACAAGAAATAATTATCAGAAATCAAACCCCTTTGGATAAAGATGCATTTGAGATGATCCTAAAGTCATGGTAAGGCTGCAAGGTTTAGCGGTCCGTTTAACAGATTTTTAATTGACACAAGGGGCATATATAAGATAGAACAAAAGATGAAATACAAGCATTCAAACCACTCGATTACTAATGATTTGGGCTGAGTTCAATGCAACTTGAAGGACACCAATGAACACTCTAAGAACATTTAACACACTCTCCAGTTACATAGTATCTGGTAATTTCATTGAATAAAGCAACAAATGCACATTTATAACTAAACAATTATGTCCATCAAACGAGAAAAGCAGCTTCAGATTGCAGGCCAGGGCAAACTGTGGCGGACCAGGCATAAGCAAAAAACAATTTAGATGGTAGTCAAAATCAAACTAAACTGATTCACATTTTTGTAACCAATTTAACGATTCTGAAAACAAACCACAGATGTACTTGTTCGATAAAAAAGAAGCGTGCAAAAGCATCAAAGTAACTTCTATATTTGTTAACATCTAGATAATTAATGAAGGCTTTTTACAAGCTCAAAATTACGAAATGAATGAAGAAAAATTAATGTCACTCAAGCATCTTAGCCAGCGAGTTCAAAAGCCCTGCTTTTTTTTCAACTACGTTAAATCACTCTTCTAACAATGCAGAGTCTTATCTGGGACCTTGCTTGTATCCAGGGGACCTTCTTCATACATCATCACAGCCATCTGATTTTGAATAAAGTATACGAGTGATTAATTCACACAAATCAAGAGTTCAGACATTATCATTCAGCATTAATTAATAATCGGTCATATTATGAATGCAGTTTTAGCCAAATAACTAAATCACCAGCCTCTTAGATTTATTACAGGAAATGGTAGTTTATAACACTAGTTTGGAAAAATGAGTATTCTGTAAATCCAGGCAAATTAACTTCAAGATTTTTTTTACCAATAAAACCTAGATATCAGGTTGCATTAACTTAATAGCTTCATATAGGAGGTGACGACATATATTACGTGCACATGCCAAACAACAAAACTTTCCCATGATTATATCTTAGCATCTTAAAAAAAAACATTACAATAAGAGTTCACTTGTACTCTCCTAGGCCATAGAAATTTAGCTTGCAGGTAGAACTTGATCCTGCCATGCCCACTGGATTATCATCTTCGTTATGATCCATTGTCCACAGCCGACAAATTAAATTTTAGCACTTAAATTTTATATATCAATATGTATGCTTTGATCTTTTGGATTTAAATGGCATGTAATACATTGCCAACTTAAACACAATTCCTGGAAGTGCATAAGAAAATTTTGTCATGGGAGGTCTAAATTGAACATGTAATGTACTAGCAAACACCTGATCTAAGGAAAATGTAAAAAAAAAAGAGGCAGGAGGATTCTAGGAAAAGATCAGATTGAGAAGAGGATGAAAGGAACGATGGAAATGGAAGTGGATCAACCCAACAACAGAAGGAAAGGGAGAAGAACAAGGCTGCGGTTCCGCACATCTCCCATCACCATTTAGCTCCCACTGCCGCTAAGATGACAAAGTTCAGCATGCGGTATGCCTTCAACTTAGATGGGTGGAACACATTGAACAAAAGCATAATGCAGAACAAACAAGATAGAAGGGATTCTGGCTATGCCCTTTCTCCAGGAGTTAATAATAATAATCACAATTGAAACCCTAAAAAGAATATGAAAAGAACAAAAATCCTAAGGCTGAAGGAAAAGAAAAGCGATGAAATTGTCAACTTGGACATTCTGAAAAGGCCTAAAGCACACAATGCATTGAATTTGTGTCCTAAAAACACCGCGTGGAGGTATCTCAATTACAAACATGAGATGACAAATGGATTTTTTGGTTACAGGATGCTGGTTACCACTGTCAGCAAAAATAAAATAAAAAATGATGGCTGGACATAAATTAAAAAAAAAATTATGCATGAAATACATATTAAATATTCCTCTACATAGTTAGTTCCCAAATCCTTACAATATATGCTTCTCTCTGTTATTGATTACATGCCCGCTATAGATCAATTGGTGCAAAGACAGGTTACTACAGATGAAAAAAGCATGGACTAAAGGGAGATCAATTGAACTCCAGGTACTCAACTATGGATATCAACTTGGAAAAATGAATACTTCATTATACATTCCAAAAGGGCGCATAATAATTGAAGTTGACCAAGTTAGTAGGTTGACCTTCGTCAAATATCATCTTGTCCTACACAAGAAAAAAGTCCAACAAAAAACCTCTATCATAAACTAAGCAATACAGGAGAAAAATGAGAAATGATTATGATCAAAGAAAAAAACAGGGGTACTGCAAAAAAATCAGTTGAGGTGGCATATAGGAAATTTTAAATTAATACCGTACCACTTTGATGAGTTTCCTAGATGACACGTTATAGGTCATAATTGGTATAAGAAAGCCATAAATAACTAATTGATCTCAATAAAAAAATGTAGCAATGTTGGAAAAAAAATACTGAGTGAAGTGCTTTGCATAAGGGATGAGCCAAAAAATGTGCTTTCAAATTTGCAATCAATTGGCAGTTATAAAAGAATCTCAAAAAAATCATCATGCACTAAAAATACTCAAGAGAATGTATAAACTCTAAAGGATTTAGAAGCATAATGTATGCTTATTGGATTAATGCATATCAACAATTGAAATTGCATTCAAAACAAGAACGTTATACAATTTACAAATAATTTTTTACATAAATGGTAAATAAATTTTGCATTAAATATTTACACAGCTGGCTCTCAAGCCCATAGCCACTTTATTTGCCATCAAAATTTATGGAAGCAGTTTGGTTGAAGAAAAAGAGAATTCAACAGGGAAAATGCAAACTTATAAGTTGCATGCTGGGTCGGCTGCACAACGTGAGAGAAGCAAGGCAGTCTAGTCCACTTTTTCTAGGACAATGCAAGTGCAGCAGGCAGTATATACTTTAGTTACCTGGTGATGATTGATGGTGTACTTGTTAGGAATAATCACCAAGCAACCGTTTAAATTTGCATCCAGGCACGAAAATTTACTGCAGTCACGCAAGAGTTCAATATTAACATGGATTAAATTGATTCTGTTACACTCTTTTTTTCTTTTAAATTCCTCAATATCAGATGATAAATTTTTTATAGTTGACATACAGATAAGATCCATTCATAAAGGCATGTTGGGGTCCATAGGGCTTATAACAAAATATTGGCATAAATAGTGGCCAGTTTGACAATATGTGGGAATCAATGCTGGCCAGCCATCATGCCATCCATCATTGGCAATTCATGATCTTCAAAGGGTAAAAATCCCTCAAAATCAGGAAAATAAATATATGCAAGCTGTAGAATATCTTACTTTATTTCTAATATAATAAGTAATTTCCATAGGGAGAAATTACCTATTTGTCGGCTTAAGAAAAATAGAGCGTCAGCATGAATCCCGCTTTGTAGTTGTAAGATTATATCTTCCTTAAGTCAGATTGTAGTTAACCAGATTTCTCCTGAGAGTAGTGTCAAGGTTTAATTAGATCTAAGTGCTTACTTCCCATGAGCGCAAGCACTCATAATTAATTACCCCTCTTAATGCGTAAGAGAGAACTCTCGATTAAAGATGAATGCTTTTAGGTGTTTTTAGTCTCAATTGTAGGGAAAAATGTAGGTAAATCTAATCAAGATGTCATAGTTCCTTCGTCGTAGATATACCAAAGGTTTCAGTCCACCAATAATAGTAATCGTTGACCAAAGTATCCAGATAATCTAATTAGCAGCCATGGATTGCCACCTCTTAGGGATCCTGAGTAAATTGAAGTGGTTAGATATAAATTTTAATTTTATTGGATTTTGGGATTCACAACTATTAGAATACCCAAAAATAATTTGGTTTGGAATTTATAACTTCATTCAGAAGTTACCCAGAAGTTTGAATTAATGCAGGTCTTACAACTTCTATTAGAAGCAGCCCATGTGTTTAAATTTGGGTCGGTACTTATGACTTTCATTGAAAATAGCCCGTAAAACAGGTCTTATGGCTTATATTTGAAGTAGCAAATTGGTGAGTCTTACAACCTAGCACTGAAAAACTAAGATGCTTGTTAGTTTTATTTGTTTAGTTTTAGGGTTATTACAATTTTTTTAACCATTTTTCTAACATGTGGGTCTTAAGACTTCACTTAGAAGTTGCCCGTTAGCAAGTCTTACAAAGGCAAACGTGTAGGATTTTGCAATAAGCAGAGACGAGACACGCCCAATTGCTCGTGTAAGAGATGAATAGCAAGTAAGGTAGTGGAAGCAAGCAGCGATTCCGATTTAACTTTGAATCGCACTAGGTTGTCTAATTGAAGGTTTGCACATGCACAGAAGATGAAGCATGTGCAGATGGAGACAGAAGTCGTGGCTCGCGTGGGAGGCGGGTTCGGCCTGCTACGTGCGGTCGGATCTACGGTAGTGGCCCTCAGGGAGGCGTTTGATCGAGTGAGAGATCCGACCAGAAGGGGCAGTGTAGGTTGATCGTGGGAGGCTCAGTTGGTTGCTCTCGAAGGCGGAGGGTTCACAGACGGGAAGCGGAGACCGCAGGGAGGTCGTCAGTTGGGTGTGGAAGGAGGAGTAGGGCTTGCTTGCTTGTTGGTTCTTATCGAACGAAGGCAGGGGTCACGAAAAGCGAACGCATCCAAGGGTGCAGAAAACTGCTCGTTTGGGGTTTGGCTCGGGATCGGTGTTCCTACGTGCGGCTATGGGAGACAATGGGCTTCGGCTCCTGTGAGCGGCATAAAGAGAGGAGAAGGATTGTGGTTGAGAGTTCGAACCAGGCTTCCAACCGCTCCTGTCCGTCGCCTTTGAGGAAAATGAACAGGCCATTATGTTGTTTTCGAATGAATACCCGCATCGTTTGGGAGCAAACAACGCAAGGTTGGGCCAGATCGGAGGAAGGTGTGTTGCTTCGTGAAGTTGTTCGAATTTTTCCATTTCACATAATTATTTTTTTAGTCAACACAACTACAATCTAGAATTCTACTATATAAATATAGGGGCATGTCCTGAAAAATACACATAAAATTTAAATCATTTCTCCTCTTCGCATTGTCAAATCTCTAAGAATAGAGTCCGAAGTTTTTTTTATTTTCCTGCAAATTACCATTAGTCCAAAATCTCCTAAACAAACTATTGTCCGCCACTTGAACTCCAACTCCAATTACCACCCAAAAAACCTACTCCTCTAAGAGGAAATCACTTTTTCTTTCAAGGCAAAAAATCTACATCAGAATATATTGACCAGTCAAATGGCCCTAATCAAACCGTTGTGATACATAACTTTCAATATTCATTCAAACTTAAAAGAAGAATTTATCTTATTTGGTTATAGACTGTGAGTCCATTTCTCAAAGAAAAGGAAAAATTAGGCCACCTTATTAGCCCCATGCCAAGAAGATTTATCAATTATGTCATAACTATGTAATGCAAGTGTATCACAAATCACTGGAACCTACATGTTCCTAACCACAACCATGGATATCAAGAATGTTGTAAACCAAATATATTCCAAGATCCGTAATAACACGTTAGTCTATGAGATTAAGACAAATATTCACACCAACAAGAAAGAAACACTTTGATTGCTAAATGCTATAATAAAATGAAAAATATACGGATCAAACTCGATTACTATCAATGTATCGAAATGAGATGCAATGAAGATGATTTAATTCTACAGAACGTTATAAAAAAAGAAAGAATTTATGATTTTTTAGCTAGACTAAATGCTGAATAAGACTACGGGTGTCAATTTTTGACACGACCCGAAACCCGACCCAGAAAAATTCGGGTTCGGTTTGACCTGGTTAGCAAACGGGTCAGGTTTGGGTTTGGATTTTTGACCCGTTTCAAAAAATGGGTCGGGTTCGAGTTGACCCAGCAACCTAAAATCAACTCGGCAACCCAACAATCAACCCGAAATCTGCCTGTTGTCGCGTGCTCGAAGACCCGCGCGGTCCGCGGACAACTCTGTCAGTCCGCCTGCAGCCCAGCACTCGCGGTCCAGCCCTTGGCCCTCCCGCAGATGACTTCGCCTGCTTTGGCACACTCACCAACCCGCGGACAACTCCGCCCGCACCCGCCCTTGGCCCTCCCGCGGACGACTCCGCCCGCAGCCCAACACTGGCGCACTCACGGACCCGTGGACGACTCTGCCCATAGCCCCGCGACTCGATTTGAGTCTTGATCCAGGTTGGGTCGGGTCAACCCAGCAACCCGCGCGGGTCGGGTCTGGGTTGAAATGTCTGACCCGTTTGCAAAAACTGGTCGGGTTCGGGTTGACCCGTTTAGATCCAGGTCAACTCGAGTTCGACCCGAACCCGAACCGTCGACCCGAATTGACACCCCTAAATAAGACTAACAACACATTCCAATACTAAAAAAACACATTTTTAACCTGACGAAGTTTTCTGTACTATTAGAACTAAGGAAAGAGCTATGTCTTTTAGAAATAGCACCGGTTGATCCAAATGTTGCTTTGTCTGTCCGTACACCAAATGCAAGCAAGACCAAGCTATACAAACCAAAATTTGGTCCAACAAGTCCCATTAAATCAGAAGGTATATTTTGCAGCTATTGTTCAAAAGCTGGACATACAAAAAAAAAATCTAATAGAAACACCAAAGAAAGCCTCTATTCAACAAAACAAGCATCCCTTTGAATATTTTCTTTCATTTCTTCTTGGAATTGGAAAGAAATGCTCCATTACCATATAAGTTTACTGCTATTGGGGGGTTGTGTACTAGCGGGCCACCTAGGTACAAAAATCTTGACTTGTTACAGCTGTCCAGACAACCATATTTGGCAGGAAAGCTGTGTAATAACTGAGCAAAGCAGAATATGGAAAGCAAGCCCTCGGATTGGTGTCTTGGAGGTTGGACAACACCTTGATTGTGACTTTGTTGCTTCGGATATTGCATATTTGGTAGATACCATTTGTTTTGCTGTATATTATATCTGTACTAGGGATTTTTATCATCTATAATCAGTAGTTTTTAAATATAGTTGTTGTTATATTTTTTCCTTTCTTTTCTTATTAGTGTGTGATTTAATTATTCCTATTTTTACCTATTATAAAACTCTACAAATAGTGCCATGTTTTGGCCAAATAAACACCGTGGAGCATTCCACTTTTATTTTTCTTTTTCTCTTCAATGTCCTTGTATGGTATCTAAGATAGGTTATGCCTAACTGTTGGCTCAAGAAAAATGACGCGTCGGCATGAATCCTATTTTGCAGAGATAGGATTTCATTCCCCTTAAGTCAGATTGTATTTAACCAGATTTCTCCTAAGGCTAATGTCAATGTTTAATTAGATCTAGGTCCTTACTTCCCATGAGCACAAGCACTCATAGTTAATTACCCCTCTTAACATGTAAGAGAGAACTTTCGATTAAGAATGAATAATTTTAGATTAAGGATGAATAATTTTAGGTGTTTTAGCCTCAGTTGTCGGGGAAAAATAGAGGTAAACCCAATCAAGATCTCATGGTTCCATCGTCCCGAGTATACCAAAGGTTTCAGTCTACCAACACTAGCAATCATTGACCGTAGTGTCCAGGGAAGCTGATTAGCAGTCATTTGTTGCCTCCTCTCAAGGCTCCAGAGTAGAATGAGAATTTGAGATAGTTAAATATATATTTAACTTTTATTGGAGTTTTGGGGTTTACATCTATTAGAATACCAAAAAGTTAGTTTGGTTTAGGATTTATAACTTCGTTTAGAAGTTATCCAGATGTTTGAATTGAAGCGGCTCTTACAACTTCTCCTAGAAATAGTCCAGGAATTTGAATTTAAGTCAGTAGCCCGTAAAGTAGGTCTTACGGCAACTATTAAAAGTAGCCCATGTATTTGAATTTGGGTCGGGATTTATAGCTTTTCTTTAAAGTAGCCTTTAAAGCGGGTCTTACAGCTTCTATTAGAAGTAGCCCATTAGTGAGTTTTACAACCTCGTCATATAGGCTAAGCTGCCCAAAGGTTTGGTTTGAGGATTTGATGCTTTGTTTAGAAATTTCCCAAAGAATAAATCTCACGACTTCCTTTAAAAGTTGTTTGATTATTTGGGTAGAATAGGTATTATTGTTTCCCTTTGGAAATAGCCCAATGATGGGTCTTAAAACCTAGCCTTATAGGCTAAGCTGCCCATTAGTTTTGTTTGTTTAGACTTTAGGGTCTTGCAGTTTATTCAAGCGTGTGGGTATTACGATATCACTTAGAAGTTGACAATTAGCAGATCTTATAGGCTAAGCTGCCCATTAATTTAATTTTTTATGTATTAGGGTTATTGAGATTTATTTAGCAATTTCCCTAATATGGGTCTTACAAATTCACTTCGAAGTTGTCCTTTGGTGGGTCTTACAACCTAGCCCTGTAGGCTAAGCTGATCATTAATTTTATTTTTTAGGTAGATCTTATGGCTTCTACATTTCAGAAGTAGCTTAAAAGTGGATCTTACAATCTAGCTCTAAAAGCAAGACTATCTGTTAGTTTAGTCTTTTCTTTAAGATAAGTCTTATGACTTCAGGATTTCAGAAGTAGCATGTTTATTTGGATAGAAAAGGGTCTTACTGCTTCCTTTAGAAGTTGCCTGTAAATTTGTAGAACTTACTGCTTCCCTTTGGAAGTAGTATATTTGTTTGTTTTAGGGTAGATTAGACTTCACCTGTAGGTACTTTAGTTTGTAGTTGTTTTGCTAGCTTGACACTAGAGATTTAGCTTTCAGTTGTTCGCTAGCTCGACACTAGTGTTTTTGCTACAGTAATATATTCATTTATTTTAGTATCGTAGTTTTTTCTTTCAGTTTGGTAGTTTAGTTTCTAGTACCTTATTTTTCTTTCTTGCACCAATATCATGTTCTTTTTTCTTTTAGTATCGTAGTTGACTTTCCAGTACCATGTTCTTTTGCTTTAGCTTTTATTTTGGTACCAATTCTTTTTTGTATCTTTACTAGTAGGTGCTTGGAGTTTTGTACCTATAAGAGTTAATGATGCTTCAGAGTTTGTTTATGAACACTGAAGAGCTTGGAGGATTTACACAAGAGAGATTTTCTTTTGTTTGAGTATTGGTTTTCGGAATGTGATTTTAGTAGAGCTTGTACTTAAGATTGTAGTGGAAATATATTATTTTTTCTCTTTTTTTTTTAATTTTTTCACAAGAAACCTCCCACAAAAGTGGCTCTCTACATATTAAATAATTAATTGATTCAATGAATTAAATTTAATTAATCAATTAAATAATTTAAATTTCATCGCTCCTAAATTTTTAAACTACTCTCCGATTTTAATGCACTCAAATTTTAAATGTTATCATATTTTTAAATTAACCAACCAACAAATTTTAATTAATTAATTTCAACTAATCAATTAATTTTGATTAATTAATTATAATTAATTAATTAACTTTAATTACTTATTGTTAATCAATTAATTTGATTTTAATTAATTAATTATAATTAAATAATGGATTCTAGTAATTCATTTCAATTAATTAATTAGTTAATTTCGATTAAGCAATTTCAATTAATTGATTGTCGTTGCTAGGTCTCAAGTCCTGGATGAGAAAAGTTGAGGGTTGCGTTAGGTAGTCAACAGCCAGCGTAAAACTAGTCGAATAATCATGACATGAATCCTTTAAAAATTTGTGTTAATGCTAGGGCATCCCCTGAAAGTGACGCGCTGTCTGGCCTGAATATAGTGACAAGTGTGCAAGGGCCGCTGCACCGGCGCCCAGGTGCAGTGTTAAATAGGAAAGGATTCCCACATCAAGGATCGGGTGCAGTGTTAAATAGGCAAGGCCGCAAGGGTTCCCACATCAAGGACGGATGTGGGAAAAGAGGTTAGTCAATGAAACTAAAATTAGAATAAGAACATAGAATATAGGCTCCCTTACAGAAAAATTAATGGAATTAATAGAAATTATGATTCATAGAAAGATAAATATTTTGTGCATTCATGAAACTAAATAGATTGGAGAGAAAACTAAGAAGATTAATAGTTTAGGATATAAACTATGGTATTCAAATAAGAGTCATACAAGAAATAGTGTAAGTGTGATTATAGATAAGAGTTTGAAGGATAAGTTATAAAAATTAACAGAATTAGAGATAAAATTATAGCTTTAAAGATTGTTGTTGATGCAAAGATTGCTAATATTATAAGTGCGTATGCACCTCAAGTAAGTTTGGATATGGGCTCAAAATTAAAATTTTGAAATGACTTAAAAAAATTAATACAAAAGATACCTCTTGAAGAAAGAGTTTTTATTAGAGGATATTTAAATGGACATGTTGGTAGAGAGGTTGATGATTTTAAAAGCATTTATAGTGGTCATGGGTTTGAAATGACAAATGAAGGTGGTAAGATCATATTAGATTTTTTTATCTTATGATTTTTTTAATGGCTAATATCTTATTTAAGAAAATAGATGAGCATCTTATCACTAATAAAAATAGATATAATAAAACACAAATTGATTATTTTCTTATAAGAAAATTAATTCGTTTAAATTGCAAAGATTGTAAAGTTATTCCGAGTGAAAATTTATGTACCCAACATCGATTATTAGTTTTAGATTTTAAGATAAAGGGTCAGAAAATTAAAAAAAATAAAGTAAAACAAATTTCTATAATTAGATGGGAGCATTTAAAGAAAATTAACAAAAATATTTTTTAGAGTAAGATTTTAGATCTTAAGATTTTATCTGTGCATGAGGATACTAATGTTATGTAGGAAAAAGTGGCTAGTGATATTAAAATTATTGCAAAAGATGTGTTTGGAGTTTCGAAGGGAAAAGCTCCTAATAGTAAAAATAGCTGGTGGTAGAATCCAAATGTGTATTTTGTATCCTATCTCTAAGAGTAAAGCCACTCATTTTGTATCCTATCTCTAAGAGTAAAGCCACTCATCCACCTGAGCATCCTCATATGTGCAACACTTAACTTAATATTATGCTTCTCTGTAAATGGCTAACATTCTGCATCATAAAGCATTGCAGATCTAACCACCATCTTATAGAACTTTTCCTTAAGTTTGAGGGGTACGTTTCTATCACACAAGCCCGATGCATTCCTCCACTTCAGCCATCCAACTTGAATTATACCAATAATATCCCCATCTATTTCACTATCACTCTGAAAAATAGACCCAAGATATCGAAAACGTGTACTCTTATTAATGGCTTGATCACCCAAAGTCACAATCACTCCCCCCCTCGCCCCCCACTAGATCTATTATTACTAAAATTACATTCTATATATTCAATTATAGATCTACTCAATCGAAAGCCTTTAGACTCTAATAGCCTTTAGACTTTTAAAGGTTGACCTCCATAATTCAAGTATACCTTCAACTCCATCTCTAGTTTTATTAACAAGAAGAATATCATCAGCAATAAGCATACACCAGGATACAACCTCTTGCAAAATGTCTAGTGAGAACATCCATGACTAAAGAAAAAAAGATATGGACTTAAGGCTGATCATTAATTTAATCCAACTAAAATAAGGAAATACTTGGACAAACCACCTTGTGTTTGAACGCAACTCCTGCATGCATATACTTAATAACTTGAATATAAGCATTATTAACTCCTTTTTTTAGAACTCTCCTTATCACTTCTCTTGGAACTTTATCATATGCTTTCTTTAAATCAATAAATATCATATGTAAATAATCCATATTGACTCTATACTTCTCCATCAAATCTTTCAATAAATGTATAGCTTCCATAGTAGACCTACCCGACATTAATCCAAACTGATTTTGAAAAACATTAGTGTGACGCCGCAACCTATGCTCCATGACTCTCTACCATAGTTTAAAGTATGACACATTAACTTAACTCCTCCATAATTTGCATAATCTTGTGCATGGTTTAAAATTGCGCACTATGAGGCTCGCCTTGAGGCCCGCCTTTGCGCAATTCCAGTAAAAATGCCTCGATGCGCTTCGAGTTTTTTTTATGAGGCTTGCGCCTCAACTTGGTTGAGGCCCGCCTCGCCTCACTGGCATGAGGCTTACGCCTCACGCTATATATATTAAAGCTTACATAAATCTTGAAGTAAATGCCCGACATTGGACTCTATAGGAGAGGAGGAAGGCGAGAGAGCAGTTCATCATAATGATGATCCAAATGAAGAACCCCTTAGTGATGAGAGTGCTGATGACATATGAGTTCTTATGTGATATGCCATTGCTATTTATTTTTAGAAATTGAAATTATATTTTAATGAAAAGAATAATTGAGATATTTTGATTTCACTTCATATCTTATGTTTTTTTTATGTTTTATATTATTCACTCAGTATATAAAAAAATTATCATTTTATGTTTACGCAATTTTTTGATTTTGAGGCTTACGCCTCAAAACGCCTTGAGGCTTATGCCTCGCCTCACGGATGAAAAACGCCTCAATACCCGAGTACGCAATTTTAAACATTGATCTTGTGCATCACCTTTATTATTAAAAATAGAAATCAACACACTCATTCTCCACTCATCTAGCACCTTTTTAGTCTTCAAAATAATATTAAAAAGATTAGTAAGCCAATAAATTCCTTCATCTCCTAAGCATTTTCACACCTCTATTGGAATATCATCATGTCCTACAGCTTTTCCACACTTCATTTTCTTTGAAGTCTTTCTAACTTCAGTTTTACTAATACGCTGATAAAACCAAAAAAAAAATTTATTTAGAGTGCTAAGGTCATTAAAGTCAATCGCATTCTCATAATCATCATTACAAATTTTAGAAAAATATCTCAACCACCTTTGTTGAATATTATCTTATAATAACAGTACTTTTGATCTTCATACTTAATACACATCACTTGAATTAAATCTTAACTACTCTTATCTTTTTATTTGACTGGCTTATACATATATCTTTCGCCCTCCTTAGTATCTAATATATTATATAAATCATTAAAAACTAAAATCTTTGCATCGCATATTGCATTCTTAGACTCCTTACGGGTCTCCTTTTATCTTTTTCAATTATCAGAATTTTTGCATCCAGACTAATTTTTATAACAATTCTTATTTTTTATTTTTTCTTGCGAATTTTGATTCCACCACCAACTATTTTTACTATTAGGAACATTTTCCTTTGTACTCCAAGCATATCTTTTGCAACCTTTTTAATATCACCAGCTACTTTTTCTCATATAACATTAGCTTCCTCATGCACAGATAAATTGTAAGATTTAATATCTTACTCTCAAAAATATTTTTGTTTAAATTTTTTAAAAGGCCCCATCTAATCCTATAACAATATTTTACTTTATTTTTTATTTTATGTCCTTCATCTTAGGGTCTAAAACTAATAAGCGATGTTGACTACATAAATTTTCACTTAAAATAATTTTACAATCTATATGATCTATTTTTCTTATAAGAAAATAATCAATTTGAGTTTTACTATATCCATTCTGATAAGTGATGAGTTGCTCGTCTCTTTTCTTGAATAAGATATTAGCCATTACAAAAACATGCTAAAAAAAAATCTGATATAACCTTACCACCTTCATTAGTTGCTTCAAATCCATAGTCACCATAAATGTTTTTAAAATCATCTACCTCTCTACCAACATGTCCATTTAAATAATCCCTTTGCAAGTAAGAGAGATATATAAAGAGAATGAAAAAAAAATTAAAAAAATAAAAAATAAAAAAAGATTTGACTTCATCGCAAATTAGTCAATTCACTTTGCCATCATCATTGTCGCGTGAAAAGGTATTGTTTGTAAGCAAGCCCGTCACCAAATATAAGTACGTGTTGAAGATTATGGGACCTATTGCACCCACGTCTGCCTCCTGTTGTGCGACCCATATGCCTTACACTCATGGTAGAGATCCTTGGACACACACATTAAAGGTTTTTAAACCTTAGATTATCTCGTTAAAGAACCTTGGATTAGAATCATTGTGCCCATACCTGTTGGCCACTTTGTAGGCTATTTTCCTTTCTTTTTTTCATTTAGTGTAATTAACTTTGAATAATTTCAAAAGATAAGGCTTTTGTACAAGTCTACATATATTTCAATCATTGTACCCATCATAAGCAATAAAACTTCAAGTTATCCTTTCATATATTTCTCCTCTTCACAATGTCGAGTTTCTTTTGACTTACCTTCCAAATAGTCAATTATCACCAAATAAAAGTAATGGGGCACATGCCTCATATCGTTTGAATGGAAGAAACTATCTGAAGTAGTTCCAATTTGTGAAAATCTTTCTGAAAGGGTGGAAAAAATTCCATAATCTTGAGGATCCTTATCTAGAATAAAAGAACTCAAAGTTTGCACTATGGGGTGAGGCTGATTCTATGATCATGATATAATTATGAAATGCCATGATAACTGAAATCGGTGAGCCATACATATTCCTATGAATAATAAAAGAGTAAAAGACATTTTGAACGTTGTCAAACCAACTTACTCAAAAGTTAAGGATGCTAATCTTTATCATACAACTATTACAAGCAAAAGAGGCACATCAAAGAAAAATGTTTAAATTTTCTCAGAAAGTCCTAAGACTATGATGTAAATAAAGGTCACTCAAAGGGAATGCTCAATCTACTCAATGGAAATCAACAGACTCAAGAACTTTCTGAACTATAAAAAACTCATTCTAATCTTAGTCTCTAAAAGCTCAAAATTATAAGAATTATAACTCTTATGGCTTTAATGTCTCAATAGTTCATGTCACACTTAAATCCTAAATTCAAGAGCCACCGACCACATGAGAAACCTTGATAAATTTTATTAAACCTACAAATCTTGTAATAATAATAATAATAAAATAATAGTCAAAGATTTCCTAACAACTGTTGCAGGTCGAGAATATTCCTATTTCTCCAACATTGATCCTCAACAATGTACTTCATGTTCCTAACTTTGTAGTAAATCTCCTATCAATTCATAAAATTACTAAATCACAACAATAAGGTCACCTTTTTCACTTATCCATTGTGTTTTTAGGTACCTCATTATAGGAAAGAAAATTGGGCAAACTACAGGAAAATGATAGGCCATACCTTCTTGAGATACCACATTCCTTCATCTCCACTCTCAATACTGACACTTTTTGGGAATATCATTATAAACTAGGGCACCAGTCTTTCAAAATCTTATATTGCATATTTGCTCTCTTGCATGAATGATAAAAACAAAGACTTCCATTGTGAGACATGTGAAATTACAAAGCCTATTCATATTTCTTTTCTAAAATTGATTCTAGATCATCTGCTCCTTTTGTGCCAATTCACATTAATAGTTGGGGACTCTAAAAAATTCTTAATATTTTGAAGCCATAGGGCTTGTCAATTTTATTGATGATTGCATTCTAATGATATAGGCATATCTTATAAAGTAAAAAATCTAATGTCAGATTCAATCGCCATATATAGTACTATGACAAAAATCAATTTAATACTGACATTAAGAAATTATGCACAAATAATGCTTGAGCTTATTTTAATCAAAATTTATCTTCATTCTTCAATAAAGAATTATCCTTCACCAATCCTATCCTAACACCTGTCAAAAAAAAAAAAGAAAAATTTATTAACATTTAAAAGTCATCAGGACACTTCTTTTTAAAACTAAGTTTCTAAAAGAAAAATAGGGAGAAGCAGTCCAAACCTTCGCATAGATCATTAATTGAATACCCATAAGAGTAATTGGTTTCAAAAGCCTACTGAACTACCTTGCAAAATTTCTCCCCACAAATAATTTCTTTTCGAAAATTCCTCAAAAGTATTTGGATGTATTTCCTATCTCTACATCCACAAATAACACCAGGATAAGCTTGATCCTAGAGCACTCAATTCTATCTTTATAAGTTATTTCTACACTCAAAAAAAGGTATAAATATTATCATCCTACTACCCACTTCAAAATATTACACGTTTAATGAAAAATAGAGTTTCTTTAATCAAATAATCTTTAGGGAGAATAATAAATTGCAAGATAAATTTGATGACAGCTCAATCTTCCCCCTTGAAATCCCTATGATGCAAACTCTAACAACTCCAATCACCATATCCATTCAAGTCTATACATGAAGGAATAAGCCCAACCAAAGTCTTCAACACACTCAAGACTTAGAACAATCATCTGATAATAATAATCAACTCACCACCACACATTCTCTTCTGCATTCCATCTCCCAATACTCATTCTTACAAAATTTTCCACTACACATAAAGCTTCCTGATGAGAACATCCGACTGTGAATAGTTTACCAGAGACGAGGCTGACGACTGACAGCCACGATTACACCGCTTTATTTTTTAGTTATTTATTGTATTTGATTTATTGTTGTTTATTTTCCGATTTTACACTCACTTGAGGGAATAGGTGTTTGTGATCCCAGGGGACACTATTGTCTTTTGTTCTGTTATTGTAAATGGGAACTATTTATATCCTCCTTTTATGCTTATGATGATTAATGAATATTATTACAAGAAATTTTGCACTTGTGTATTTTGGGAGAGCTTGAGAGTTCTTGGAGAGATTGAAGTCCCTAGGTGAGGGCATCGCAATACCCACCAATCACAGGAAGCATCCGGGTTCGTGGTCGACCTCCTCTTTCCCTTCCTCCCCTCTCTTCCCCACAAACCACCGGCCATATCTCCCTCACTCCCTCTCTCAGCTGAATCCCACCACCACCACAACCTCGGTCGGCCACCCCATCTCCCACCTCCAAGCCGCTACCATAAGGCCCATTCCCTCCACTCCAAACCATGGGCTTCAAGGCTCCCTTCCTCCTCCAAACCACCAACCCCAACCCTAACCCTAGCCGCCGGCCTCATTCCCCTCCCCTTGCCTCCAAAACTCAAATCCCTATTTAGTACTTTCCATTTATTAAACATCTTAAATTACGAAAGTTATTAATTTAAATGTCCAATCAATTTGAATTTGAAATTATTTCATAAGATACGATGATTTATTTTAAGAAAGTTACTTAAATAAATTCTAATTAAATTTTAAACTAGATTTGATTTAAATCAATTATTCTCAATTTGAGATTCTTGATAAGGCAAGCCTTAATTCCCCTCCCACCAAGCCCCACTACACCTAAGCATGCCACCGGCCCCTCCCTCCTTCCCTCTCTTTCCCACATTAAATTCCTTCCTTCTTGGAGCCCCAATCAATTCTCTAATTAAGGAGTGTCTTTCCTTTCCCTCCCCTTACTTAAATCAAAATTCAAAACCCTAATCCCCTCCTACTCAAATCTGAAATTCAACATCAGATTTTATGAAAAAGAACTTCCCCTCCTAGTCTTGGACGACCACCCAACTCCTCTCTCCACCATTGTCCTTGGCTTGATACGTCACCTAAGGAAGAAATGAGAATAGAAGCAACACAACTCCCTCTCCAACATTTTAATACACTTCTCTACCTATGTATGGCGGATCCAGAAATTGACCACAGATTTGTGTACGAGAATCAAGGGCACATCAACATTCTCAATTTTTTGACGTCAACTTGGAGATTGATCAATCCGTAGAAGAATATGTTGAGAGGATCGTCTTCACCCTCGTCACCACTATCGACGAACAACTCTCTTCCGTCAAGTAGCAAATTATTTCTAAATCTTGATCAAGGTAAATTTCTCCTCCAAATCTCTTGATTATCTAAGTCTTCCCATTAATTTATGGTGTCATAAAGGGTTGTGCAACCTATCTCCGTCTAGCCCATATCAAGAGTGCAAGTGAGTGGGATCCAAGTAGTGCTCAATCTTATTGTTAATTCAGGGATTTCTTTTGAAAATCCCTCACGCTATGCTAATCTTGATTATGATTGATTATTCATGATTCTAACGATTACATGTAATTTTGCCTAAGTTTTAATCATCTCTCTATTGTTTAATACTTGTTTAAATCGCTAGAAGCTAACGTAATTATTATTGCTCTAATTCAATGGCGTGTAACTTTAACATTGCATAATTTCTCCTGCATTTAGTTCTACATCACTTCCTTATAAATATCAGCTTCAATTCCATTACAACAAAATAAACTCTCTTTGAGACACCTGAAAACAAGAATTAGAAAAAACTCCATAAAATAAGAGAGATGGATGCTCTAGAAGAATAAATAAATAGTTTTACTACAAGGAAAAAAAATGGTATGATACAAAATGAATTTTTTTCTTCAAAATATAAAGTAGATGGAACCTGGAATGATACAAAGCAAAATTAATAGCCAAAAGCTACACTCAATCCTATGGAATTGACTATCAAGAAATCTTTGCTCTTTTTACAAAAAGAAATAAAATTCAAAATCTTAATTTCTTTAGCTGCTAACCTTGGATAGTCCATGCAATAGTATGATATAGATAATACTTATTACATGACAATGTTGAAGAAAACAATATATCTCCACCGACAGTAGGGGTGTCAATTCGGGTCAACGGGTCGGGTTTGGGTCCAACCCGACTTGACCCGGCTGTAAACGGGTTGACCCTAACCCGACCCGGTTTTGCAAACGGGTAAGGTTTGTCAACCCGGACCCGACCCGTGCGGGTTACCGGGTTGACACGACCTGACCCGCGAACATATGCGGAGCCAAGCGAATCGGAGGGACGAACTGCCGAAGGCTACGAGCCTGCGCCTGCGGAGCGGAGCTGGTGCGGGCTGGACGCGAGATCCGCCGAGGCGCCGAGTGCGGAGCAGCGGCAGCAGAACTGCGGTTGTGCGGGCTGGACACGGGCAACGGCGGCCTGTGACGGGCGACGGGTCGGCAGCTTGTGACGCGCGGATGGCAAACTCCACCTCATGCGGACACAACGTCGTGATGACGCGACCTGATGCGGACGCGACTTCACCACCTGACGCGGACGTGACCTGACGAGCACTCGGGCAGCACGAGACGTGACCTGAGCAGCGGGTTTGCGAAACGGGTCAATTTGGGTTGACACACGGGTTGTCAGGTCAACCCGAACCAGACCCATTTTTCAAACGGGGCAGAAATCCGAACCCGGACCCGACCTGTTTAGCAAACGGGTTGACCCAAACCCAGACTTTTCCGGGTCGGATTTCGGGTCGGGTCAAAAGTTGACACCCCTAACCGACAAGCTTTGATAGCTCTTTCACAAGGAAATAAAATTTGCAAATTAAAAAAGACTAAATAATTCTAAACAATCCCTAAGAGCATGATTTGGCAAATTAATAAGAGCATGATACAAACAAGGCTAAAAAGACCATACATTTTTCATAAAACACTCTATTGATAAGAAATTTTCATTTTCTTATGTATATGTTGATAAAATTGTTATAGGTAAAAATGAATCTCCTAAAAAAATGAAATCAAAGAATTGGAAAAATTTAATTATTTCCTGGATATATAAACTACTCAATCAGAATAAGGTATTTTTCTGTCTCAACAATAATGTGATAGATCTATTGAAGAAAATAAAAATGACTAATTGTAAGTCTTGTAAAGCTCCAAGTGAACCAGGTTAGAAATTGACATAAATGAAGAAACTGAAGTGGACAAGAGACAATATAAAAGACTAGTTGAAAAACTAATCCTTCTATCTCAAACCCATCTTTACATCGCATTTGCAATACATCTTATTAGTCAATTTATTCACAAATCCAAAAAAATCTCATATTTATGTTGGTTAAAAAGTCACAAATATCTTAAATCTAATCGCAAAAAAGAGATTCTCCAAAAAATATATGATACTCTACAAATTAAGGGTAATACAAATGTTAATTATGCGACGTCACCAATGTATAGGAGATCCACTTTAGAATATTGAATAGAAAATCTTATAAAATGAAGGAACAAAAAGGAACCTATTGTTTCACAATCTAATATTGAATACGAATTTAGAGCGATTGCTCAAAGTATCTGTGAGCTTCTACGAATCAAAATTATTTTAGAAGATTTAAAAATCAAGTGGGAATAGCCTATGAAGATATACTATGATAATAAATCCGTCATCAACATTGTTCACAATCCAACATAGCATGATTGTGCCAAATATGTAGGTGGAGGAAGAAGAAACTGGATAATAGATTAATTTGAATGCCATATAATCTGACAAGAAATCAACTTGTCTACATATTAATCGAATAGGAAGAAGAAACTGGATAATAGATTAATTTGAATGCCATATAATCTAACAAGAAATCAACTTGTCTACATATTAATCGAATGATTATGCAACCTCTTGTTAAAAAATATTATAAGCAAACTTTAAATGGTAGATCTAAACTATCTAAAATGGGGGGAAGTATTGAAAATTGTGGGACATATTGCACCCGCCTTCGTCTCTTGCTATGGGGTCCGCATGCATGCCAATCATGGTAGGGATACTTAGGCACACAAATTAAGAGTTTTTTTAACCCTTAGATTGTCTCACTGAAGGCCCTCGAATTGGAATTCCTGTGCCCCATAAACTGCCATCCCATTTAGGGGCTAATCTCCTGCCTTTTTTTTTCCTTTTTTGTATTTTGTATAGTTAGCTTTGATTTATTTCTATATGTAAGACCCTTGAATAAGTTTATAGATACCTCTAATCTTTTTACAAATACTAAGTAATAAAATTCCATATAGTCCTTTCATATCTTTCAATTGTTTCTATAGTATAAGTACGTATCTTTCTTGGCACGACGAGAAAAATCTTGTATGCTTACAAGTTTTTGTTGCAGGTGAAAACCCCCATGAATTTCTTAATGTAGTAGGGAGAAAGCCTATACGCGTCTTTCCTGACACCATAGGGAAAAAGATTTTGACAACAAAAAAAAAGGTATATGTATGATGTGGCCTTAAAATTCTATGTTTGAAGACCCATATATGTTTTCTTATCATAGTGGGCCGGTCATGGTGTTTACACAACTTTTACATATCTTTCTTAGCATGGTGGACAGACCCAGCATTCCTTAATTATCCCTAAATGGTGGTGATGCTAGAATGTCGTCAAATATTACCAGATTTCACATTGACAAGGGACCCAAACAAGATGAAGTAAAAATAACTTCTAAACTTAAAATTGAAAATTAAAATGACTTGTAATCTGAATGTGAAATCACAAAAGTCATTAAATAAGAATGAACCAGAAGAGATGAGGATAGAACTGAACTTGAATGGGACTTACATGGAACTTAAAGTGAACTTGGCAACTCACCTACGAGCACAAACAAGACCTCGCTGCATTTTAAGTCTCAAAATTGTAAACTAAAAATAAAGTTGAATGAAAATGACCAAGGCAACGCTTCTATTCATAAGAGAAGAATTATTCCATGTGAGGCCTATTTGAATAAAACATGGATGAAATGAAAAAAATTGACAATCGTTCAAGCGTATAATGACAATTTAAATTGCAAAATTTCGCAGCCAAATCCATAATACATATATACAAGTGGACAAAAAGTGATCTTGTTAATAACATTCTAATAGGAAGTACTTGAGTTCGCAAGTAATCCTATCGGATCTACTTGAGTTCGCAAGCACCTAATACGAAATTGGTAAAAACAGTGAGAATACCCAAGATCGGAGATGAAACAACCAAAAAACTAATGAACATTATTAAAGACTCAAAGCAAAATAAGCTAGAAGAAAAGATACAATTGATTCTCTATTCGAGAGGAGGATCATCTCTCCCAAATCTTTAGACACAAGTCTAGAGCCCAAGACGTCAAAGAGACTACAAGAAGACAATAACTAAAGCATGCCCTAACCCTTCCCCCTCATACCTATTTATAGCCTTCATCCCTAGCCAAACTGCCCCTCCCCTTTCCAAAAAAACTATTTTTGTTAAATCAAATAGGCGTGGACTCCTTTTCAAAAATACTATTTTTAATTAAATCAAATAGGTGTGGGCCCCAAGGTTAGGGTTTGCACCGCCTCCTGTAGACTTTGGCTGGCCCGGGTAGGGCCGGCTAGGTCAATTCATCCAGAACCGACCTATCACATTCCTGCAACTATTATTTAAAATGAAATGTTGCACACATCTTAGATAATTTTAAAATTATTATCACGAAACACAAGACAACTTCTAAACTCAAGTGCAATGTATCAGAGGCATGCAATGCATTAAAAGTTAAGTATATTGAAAAACATGGGTGGCATCCAAAAGAAACAAAATGAAATTGTCAAAATCAACTAGGTATGAATGCACTGAAAAGCCTATGAGTGCACTATGCAAATACATCGAGTGTGCAAGTACATAATGTAAATGCATAAAAAAGCACACAAATGTGTCAAAATGCATAAAAATCCATCAAAGAGCATGCAAATGCACCATACAAGTGCATTGAAAAGTGTGAAAGTGCGATATGTAAGTGCATAAAAAATCGTGGCATTATTCGATATATTAATCAAGTTACTATAAGTCAAACATCTGCATGTGATCTAACAAACGTGTTAAATGTACAAATTAAAAAGTCTCAGAATATTGTACAAACTAAAAATAAAATAAATTCGAAACTTAAGTCTACTCTTAAAAGCATGTAACAACCCAAGAATGATCATGCAATTACTTTGAAAATTTGCAAGCCCTGTTTTTCAAAATCAAGTTCGTCAACATATATA
The DNA here is from genome assembly GCA_016618105.1 of Dendrobium huoshanense. NCBI lineage: Eukaryota > Viridiplantae > Streptophyta > Magnoliopsida > Asparagales > Orchidaceae > Dendrobium > Dendrobium huoshanense. The sequence goes on from CM028351.1 coordinate 63,804,196, forward strand.
CATGGGCTAAATTGTGATCCTAAATTCCACATTTCAAGTCCAATCCTCCACATCTTAAAGGCCAGAATATGCAAGGATTGAACCCTATTGATCGTCATGTTTGCTACAATTATCAATCAGAGATGAATTTATCTTTAGAATCGCCCCCAAACCCAATGCAAATCATTTAAGCCCAAAATTATTGATAAAAAGACATAAATAAATAAAATATAAAAATATATATATTCAAATGAAAACAACCCACAAAGCTTAAAGCAAGAATCCATATATCCTCCATAATAGTTTGTCAAGGGTAACAAGTTTAAGATTACCATAACTCATAAAGAGCTAAAATCTTATATTCTTATCAAGCATATCAATATGGTCACTCTCAAAAGATCTCATACTAATATGAATGTGACACGAATATGCTAACTAGGTGATTTTGCCACAAAATAATACCACTTAATAAAGATTATAATCATGGCCCTCTAACCGGGTGATTTCACCGTAAAATGACACAATTATATTACGGTCATGACATAACCAAAATATTACTCAATAGAACCCACACTTTAAGTTGTGAATCATATGGTACATTTGATAGGACACAGAACCCTTTATCAACAAAGATCTACTTAAAATTATCCCCTCAAATAAAATTCACCCAAGATCTGTAAAGTTCCCTTAGAGGACGCAACCCATGATTATACAGAAGAATCCTTAAATCAATTTGAGTCGACTACCTCTGATGACTAAGTAAATCATAGTCCATGATAACCCAAGATAAAGGAATCATGAAATCTGTATTGAGTTCAATCATCATTTCCCCCCACCAGCCACTTTAAGCTAACAGCGGTATATTTTCTCAAACATAAAATCAAAATATTTTATTACCATACGCTAAGCAGCTAGCATCTATTGACTAGTCCAAATCAAAATTGCTCTAACCATAGAAGCTTCTACATATGGAAAAACTGAAATCAATTCATAAAATCCTCAAAAAAAGAGGGAAATCTCAGCGTAATGTCTTCCATAATCTAATATGCCTTTTGAAAATTTAACCCAAAGTACAAAACCCTCTCAGAGAGTCGGGCATGAATTTTCGCAACCCACAACTTCTCTCTCCACAAAGTATTGATATTATTATACAACACTAAATCCATGAGATAGTTAAGTTACCCCAGAGATTTTGTTAAAGTATATAAGCAGGAAACAATCAATGACATTGACATACTAACATAAATGTATTCTCCCAATGCCACCTCATCTATTCAACATATTACGTAATTCTCAGATCATAAATGAGACTCTAAATGTCAAACCACATGAGCAAGATGTTGTACATTCTCCAAAGAAGTATTTGTTGGTCTGATAAAAGCAGCGCCAAGTGACTGCAGCCTTAATGAATCCTACAACATATTGAATCCTATACAATGAGCACTTTTTTATGTTGCTTTCCTCTATATCATTTATTTGACGAATAGCCTTGGACCCTTGGTGAGATAGTTTACAGTTTGATGATCAGTTGGAGCGTGTTGAAGTTATGTGGTCACATTGCCTATCTTTTTGTTAATGAAGTATCGATCTATCTCAACATTTAGTGTGATTATAATGCACAAGATTTATCGCAATGCCTACTGTAGCTTGACTATCACACATTAGTTTCATTAAAAATTCTCCTTCGATGAACAATTCACTGACAACTCAGCTTCCATTTTGCTTCTACTTTTAACTGTTAAAGTGACAATTTCCCCATACAAACATACAATACCCTAAATTGGACTTGCGATCCATAATGGAGCCCATCCAATCAGCATCAATAAAAATCTCAATCTTCTTCTTTGAATTATTAAAGAACAATCCTTTCCCTAGAGTTATTTCAAATACCTAAAGATCCTAAAAATAGCCTCCATATGTTTCTGAGTAGGATTATTCATAAACTAATTGACCACACTAACTGGAAATCCAATATCACAGCTAGAGTGAGAGAGAAATTATTAAGTTCATAATGCAAACATTTATCCATTAGAGTATTATCACATTTAGTTCCAAGCTTAGCAATTACATCCATGGGAGTATATGCAAATTTAAACCCCTAACATTCTTGTCTCTTTGAAAAGAGATCAGACATATTTGCATTGTGATGTGATCGACACACCTCAATACAAAGAAAAAATTCAAGATTACCAAGTATTTAATATCAAATTCTTTGGCAAACTTTTGTGGTCGAGCTACCTCCATATCCAAATAATTTTTTAGATTACCTAAGTCTTTAATCCCAAATTCTTTGGCTAATCATCTTTTAAGTTTGCTCATTTCTTCCATGAAGTCCTTTTTGTAAGGGAAATGTCACCTATATAAATTAGCATAACAATAATTTTACTTCAAAATGATCTTATAACAAAGAGAGTGTGATCAATTTGGCATGGTATACGCCAATAATGTTTAACCACTCCGGTGAATCTGTTGACCCAAGCATGTGCAGGTTTTTTAAAGCTATATGAAGATCTTTTAAGTTTGTATACCTTGTTTTTTAGGGCAAATGTTTAAAGACAGAATTTTCGCATAGAATTCTTCAATATCACCATTAAGAAAGGCATTATTGATGTATAATTGGTAAAGTGGCTAATCCAAGTTAGATGTAGGACACGAGAGTACCCGTACACTATTCAATTTTGCTACATAACAAAATATCTTTTGATAGTCAATTTCATAGAACTGTGTAAACCCTTTTTCCATAAAATGTTCCTTGAACCTCTCTATGCTCCAATTAATCTTACGTTTTACAATGAAAATCTATTTGCAACCTGCTAGTTGATTTAATAGTGACAGCTTGATAATTTCCTAAGTTTTGTTCTTTTTAAGAGCTTGAATTTCCTCAAAGATAGTAATTTTTCATTCAAGAATTTTGATTTCCTCATATATTAACTTTGGGCCTTGTACTTGGTTGAGATTGCTAACAAATGCACAAAAGCTAAGAGAAAGACCCACCCTACATACAAAGTTATAAATAGGGTGATTGGTACAAGATCTCACACCCTGTTTTTAAGGCAAGAAGCCTATCAACATCATCATCAATCAATTCAGCATCGACCAGTTAAGAGAAGGCATTACCTTGGAATCATTCAAGGCTACCTAAACACATATTGGACCATTAACCATGCTTAGGAATATATTGTGTACTCCTCTCTTTTTTATGTTTTTCTCCTCTAGAATAAATAAGCATCGTATGATTGTCAATAAGGGGGATAAACTTACAAGGAGATGAAGAGTATTTGTTCAAACTTGAGATAAAATTAAGAACTAGCTTTGGTAATTTTTTCTGTATTGTGGGGTTGTGGGACTAAGTTTGGAAGAGATAGAGGGTATAGTAACAGATGTAGAAAGACTATGGCAAAGTTGATATTCTTGATATCACATCTTCCATTGAATATCAATTTTAGGTAGGGGTGTCAATTTCGGGTCACAGGTCGGGTTCGGGTTGAACCCGAAACTGACCCGGCACTATTCGGGTCAACCCAAACCCGACCCGTTTTTAAAAACGGGTCAGTTTTCCTGACCCGAACCCGACCCGCTTCGGGTCCGAGTCAACCCGACCCGACCTGAATGACCCGTTTCCAACAAGAAAATGGCTAATTTTCGGGTCAAAACGGGTCAAACTCCTCTTTTTGGGTCAAAAACGGGTCAAAATCGGGTCAATCTCGGGTTTTCGGGTCAATTTCGGGTCAAAGGGTTAACCCGAACCCGACCCGATTTTTGAAACGGGTCGAAATGCTAAACCCGAACCCGACCCGTTTCGGGTTCGGGTTGACCCTAACCCGAAATTTTCGGGTCGGGTTCGGGTCGAGTTTTCGGGTCGTGTCAAATATTGACACCCCTAGTTTTAGGATAATATGGTAGTTTTTTTTAAAAGTATGTCATACAATAGGAGAATAACACCACCACCCTTCAAGATTATAGGAATATTCATAGAATATGCATTTAATGGCCTTGGGATCAAGGTTAATCCTATTTTGTGAATAAATATGGGCCTTTGTAGAACACCAACTTCAAAATGGTGGAGATAATTCTATTGTTTAGGTAATAACTAAGGAGAACTTGAACCCACCGACCCGGGTGAGTGCAAGCGAGCAAGCGCGACTATGCGAGCGTTGAGCCGGCAAGGGAGAATGTGCGAGTGGAGAGCGCGAGTGCAAGATGGAGATGCGGGATGAGGATGCCGACACGACACTAAGACAGGGATGCGGATGCGGATGCAAACGCGAGCTGCGAAATAGGGTCAGACTCGGATCGATTCCAGGTTAGTGGGTTAATCTGAACACAAACTGATTTTAAAACGAGTCGAGAATTAAGACCCGAACCCGACCCGTTTAACAAACAGTTCGGGTTTTCAAGTCATGTCGTTAATTAACACACCCAAGCATGCGCCATTTTAAATGTGGCGCACACTATAAAATAATTATATATACACACACACATACAAAGTATCATTAATTAACAAACAATAGGTTGATTTGAACAATATATAAACACAAATATCATGTCAAACAGCAAAAATGACAACTTTAAATCCTACAAAAGCCTATATCGATATATTTGAGTAGGATTTAATCATAATTTAGCTTAAAACTGCTAAGTAGAAAAAATAACAACTGTAAATACTACAAAATTCAAATATCGTTCTTTCTCCAATTTACTTTAATGCAATTTAGCCGAAAAAGCACGATTACCTTCGCTGCAAGACCCCCGTGCTTGCGATTTGATAGGAACAACATGGTCAAAGTAGGCAAAGAAGCTTCCTTGAGCAACTCTTTCAAAACTCTACTTCAGGTGAACTGTCAACAATTCTAACTTTAAGTCCCACATTGCATGATTTCTAATTTTCTAAAACTAAAAAAAATTGTGATATGATCAATGACACTAGAATCTATAATCCACAACATTTGGTTTACCTTTTAGCATTTAAGCCGTTTATGAGATTATATGTTTGAGACAAGAACAGTATAAATCACTATAGAGACAATAACAAAATTGTTTTGAGATTGAATGAACATTTTTTTGAGAGGACCCATTTGCTCTTAATTTTCAGTTATGAGTTGTTAGAGTCGACATGTACATGGCTTTGTTATTGTAAGAACTTGTAAGTTTTCATTTTTTTGGTTTCTCGTGGATCTTCTAGCAAGCGTCCTTGGTATGAGTCGTATGACTCAATTTACAACACTGATCACACCAAGGCCGGCCCTTTTGCGGTTTATTGTCAAAGTTTAGATGGTGTTGGGGGTAGCAAACATATAGGGCAGGATCCTTCTCCCATGGATGAGAAATTTGAAAATATCAAAAAGCTTCATAGAGTGTGGGTAGTTGTATTATTCTTAAGACTATCCCACACATTTCATCAAGGTACCAAAATTTAAAAACATTTCTTCTCGACAATTATTTGTATGGTGTTTCATCTCCAGGGCACCTCCACTTATACTCTTCAAATGGACAAGTTGTTGTCAATAGCACACGAGGGAATTATAGAAACAAGTAACAGAGGATTCTCCTGCCAAATTTCATGAAGAGCGCTTCTTTCATAAAATAGTTTCAAGGTATTTTTAGAATTTCAGTAAGTTCTTTTAGCATCATTTCAAATCTTTTTTTCTAGTCAAGTAGAAGAGGAATTTTTTTCCTAATTCATTTTTCATGTAAATACTGATTCAGGAAACTATGTTAATAATCATAAATGCGGGATCTTCTTTCTCAGGGCTTGTCATCGCCCCGATGAGGTGCAATTAAAACAGTTGATATAACAGGTGTACTTTAACTAAAAATTTTAAGTTATCAAATACTTTACGGCCAAGCAATTTTGCTTTCTTGGAGGCTTAGAAGAATTTGAAACCAATAAGAAGCTCCAGTGCATCACGCAACAGAAATAGAATGCATCAAACACAAATGAAAAAATTAAAAATCGCATAGCAACATCAAAAGCATACACCACAAAACAAAGCATGAATAGAAGGTGGACAGATACCTTCCGAAAGCCAACCATAGCCTTTCATGGACACAGACAGCATTGAAGTCATCAACGCCGCAGCAGTAGCATTGTGCATTGGTAGAAACGACTCGACACAGCAACTCAACACAGCCGGGGACCTCACCAGAACAAGAGAGCATGACAAAACATGTCAGTTGTTAAACCATAAACCCTACACTTTAAGCTTTAAACAAAGATTCTGTTAAGATCATTTTCCTCCCATCCTCTTCCTTCTTCAAAATCCGATAAATTATGTCGAATTTCGTGACCATACCTTAACATGCGACGGGAAGCTGGCCTCATTTTGCCGAGGCAGAGAGGAGGTCTAGAGCCTATCGTCTCCGAGAAGGCGGCGCGAACCTCTCGTGCCGCGGTGCTAATAGAAGAAGATCGAAGGAATGATCTAAAGGCGGAGGCAGCCATGTTGTGCGCGCAGGAGCAAGCTGTGAGGCTGCACTGTTGCTCTACAGCCCTAATCGGAATAGGAGGAAGGCGACTCAAAACTTTATTCAGTAATATAAGTGTGAAAATTACCTTAAAAAGATATTTCCCTTCACAAATTTTTTCTAATTCTTCACTATTTTTCAGCTAATACATATTTATTTTCATGATTTCACTATGGCACATTAAAATATCATTTATTTTCTTTATTTCATAAGAAAATTAAGTAAAAGAATGAGTTATTTTTAAATTATTAAGTTGAGGTTAAGTTTGGCCTCAAAATCAATTAGTTATTTAAGTTTAAGGTTTTGTTTTAGACAACTTTAGATCACTATTTTTTCTGTTTTCAAAAAAAATTTTACTAAAAAGTAGCTTTATAAAACAATAAGAAAGTCGTCCCAAACAAAGCTTAAGAATTAGTTCTAGAAATTTTTTTTTTTAGAAGAAAATTAGTTTAGAAAGTAGTAAAAAGCTGCTTCAAATGAAGCCTAAATTTAATGGATTCAAACTTGACTCAATTTAAGCTGAGTACCGTGTGACTGGCTACCCCACTGCCCTGACCCGCTTACTGAATACCGCGTGACCGGCTGCCCCGCTGACTCACCTGCCCCCCCCCCCCCCCTGCGTGACCGCTGCCCGATGCCCGCGGTCTCTTCGCGTCATTCCTGCTGGCCCCGCGTCGCATCCCGCCGCTTGATTCGTGACCGCCCCGTGACCGTGAGTCCGTGACAGCTACATGCGGCTAGACGCCGGATGTCGCTCCCGCCGGACGCTGCTGCCAGGCTGAAGGCTCGCTGCCGCATGACGTCATTGCCATGTCCGCGGGTCAGGTTCGGGTTGACCCGAATAGTGCCGGGTCATTTTCAGGTTCGACCCGAACTCGACTCGTGACCCGAAATTGACACCCCTACTTCAGGCTCAGTTCCAGTAAAAATTTTCTAATTCAAAAATTCATTTACTAGAAAACAGTAAAATAGTTATCCCAAATGAAATCTAAATTTAATGGATTCAAGCTTGAATCAATTTATTTAAAACCAATATGACCAAATAGGTGGGATTTTGTAATTAGCTCATTATTTTAGGTTATAAATATCATATGAAAGAAATCCTTAAGCATGATAAGATATACCTCTAAAGCCATCTTGTGTGATATTTTTCTTATTGATCTTGACATACCTTTCTTTTATATATAAATCACATTACTAAATAATAAAAATATTAAGCATTAAGCTTTTGTCTTTTTTCTCCTTTTTTTTTTCTTTTTAAACATGTATATATTCTATATAAATGTATGAATTATTACAAATATATAGCCTTAGACGCAAATATGAAGAATTTATGCATGTTTGAGATAACTATAATAATGATATAGTTAACTCTTAATAAGAATCTCTTAAAATTAATTTAAAAATGCTATTAGTTCCTATTATTTTTAGTACCTACTATTTTTATAGATTTAAATATTTTGAAATAAAGGAAAAAATATTTTCCAATAATTTTATTTTTTTTAATATTGTATCTATTTTTTAATTTAAAATCTTGTAAAATGATTAAGGGCAGTCATTCCAAAATGTAACTGTCTAATAGCTCTTTCACTTTTTCTCTCATTTGCATCTTTTAATATATAGTTTATAAAAATAAGCTCATTCAATGCATGGGAGATAAGAAGATGGTTTTATTATTATGATTTTTAGATATTAAGCATTATATTATAATTTAAATTTTTCATTCTAAACTTAAATTTTTATAGAAAAACTTTGACTTTATACGTCTCATAATACAATTATTTGGACAAGTGTGCCCTTTGTATTTTAATTAAGGAAATATGCCAAAAAGTTCATTTTGGGCTAACTTACCTTTTAAGTAAAATATGATGGATACTATACATACACAAATATTCAAACAATATTGCTGCTCAAACTTCTCTCTTCCAAACATCTACTCTGTTGATGATATCAAAGCTCGATTGAGCAAGCCTTTAACAAAGCCATTTTGTATTGATCACATATCAAAGCCTTCAGCAAGTTCTCCAATGTTATTTTTTCCAATATATATTTACAAGGACGTTACTTTTAGTTTTTAGTTTGTTATTTAGAATTAAATGCATTCATTTTTCAGTTTCAATGCCAACAATCCTCCTTGATGATAATAGGAAGGAGAACCCTAGATTAAAAAATGATCCCTAAATGAACTTTGAAAGTGTTTCGAACAAGGTTTAAACACATAATATGGCATTCAAATTTTGTTTGACATTTCAGTGTTCAAACAATGTTGGAATGTAATTCAAACTTATATTTCAAACCTAATCTTCAATTATTATATGTGAAACTAAGCTCAATTAGGGATTCAACCTAGGTTCTTATATAGTTTAAACTTGTAATATAAGGTTTGAATCTTGTAATATAAGGTTTGAACCTTATTTGAATCGTCTTAAACTTTGTTTCAACCTCATTTGGATTGAGTTTGAGGCTAATGTTTGAGCATTAGCTTATAAGCATATCCTTAAACATGGCTTAAATCTTGTGTGTATTGAGTTGCAACAAGTTTTTATACATTTGGGTTAGACTTTAGGTTTGGACAAAGTTCAAATCTTATTTTTCATTATTATCTTATGTCTAATGAAATAATTTTATTTGGTTTGCATATTATAGAGGTCCCAAGTAATCATTCATGTAGAGAGGCATTTCATTACTTAAGTCATATAAATAGTTGAGGGTGTAATGAATAAAGTTATTGTACATTTTTAAAGTTTTAATCATATTAATTTGAAGGGCCAATGAATCTCCCTTCAAGCAAATTTTTTATGCTCTTGTGAATTGCAGTTCTCTATAGCCCTAACTCATAAACTTCTCTCGAGAAAGGTTAATGATGAAGAAAATATGTATTATACAGTGGGTTCAATATTAGAGATAAGATCATACATTTTAAAATTATTAAATTTGCTTTGATTACTAGAGTGGAGTTTGATAAACTTCTAATTTAGGATAATTTTGAAGTGATGCCTATAAGCAAATGACTTTTTTAATAACTTTCTAAATGTTAATAATGTCACAACTTAACCTGACATAACCCACAGACATACAAATCATACCATGTTGAATTGGGACAGGCCAGCTCAAGATCTAAGTTTTAGAGGAACTCTTCAGATTTTTTTATACATACTACAGAGGTTCTAATGAACTTCCGATGAATCCTGACCAGCCTCATACTCCAATTTTTTTATCCAGGCCTGAAATCATTTAACCACATATAATGAGCTTAAAAAAGCCTAATAGGTCACAAAAACTTACAACTGAATTCAAAGCATGACAAATGAACAATATGAATGTCAATTGTCATATCGTAGCACTTACATTCATATGATCATTAAATCAGTAAATTTTACATGCAGTAGTAGTAGAATCTATAAACAGTAAAATACTATTATATAAAAGTCAATAAAATAGTAAGCTAATATAAGTGTCAAATCTATAAAGAAATATATATTCATATCCGTAATATCAATCAGTACATAAATTGTATAAAGTATCAAATCAAAACATCAGTAAAGACTTTTGAAATCATGTCAATTCAATAAAATTATATAAGAGTGCGTGCATACTATATAGTTATTCTATATTAGCATTAAATCAGTATCTCAATCACAATCTCAATATCTATATCATATACTCAATAAATCATAAATATATCACATGCTTATTCTATCACATGCTTACTATATCAGTAGTATTAAATAATATAAGTATTTAAATTGGTAATAATAATAATTCAATGATATGAGCAGTTGAATAATGCAATAACACTAAATTCATGCAGTATTAAAAAAAAAACCCATACAATAATAAGAAAAATGCCTCAAAAATATGCATTTCAGTAGTCACACTAAACAAGTAAGAAATCATGGCTATCCAATAATTTTCAGTATTATATCAGTATTAGTAAACAGTTGGCTCAGTCAATAGGGTTGTTATTCTTTGCTCATCGGTACAGTAATCATCTTCTTATAACTCCCTATCAATATCACATGAATCAGTATATGATAACCAAACCACAATATTTAAAGAAAAGTCCGTCGAACCATCATTTTGTACAGGTCAATAAGTTTCCAACTAATAGGTCAATCAATTTTTACTTCTCTTTTATACACATATTATTATCACAGTATTATAACAGTAATTTCAATTACATATCAACATTCATTTTCATTATATTACAACAAATAAAATATAATTGAGCATAATAAAAAAAGTCAAAATGTCATAATGGTAGAAAACAAAAATTCATATTTTTAGAATTTAATCAAATTACCAAATATTGCATAAAATAATATTCAAAAACTTTTGTTGAACTAAATCACTATTTTTATATATCAAAATAAATTTTTTAGAAGATAAAAATTACTATAATTTCAAAATCACCGAGCAAAAATATTCATATAAATACTCAAACTGTTAATAATCTCAATACCTATAACATATAAAAAGTTACGTCATGAAAGTTTCATCAATAAAAAATTATTCACGTTTTTTGGTAACATAAACACAAATTTGATCAGAAAAATATCAAAAATACACAATTTTTTAAATAAAAAATAGCATAAAAGTTGCTTATACCGAGACGAGCAATTTTTTTAATAGGCTCGACAGATAAAAATTCACTCCGTAACCTCCAAATTAAAACTTATTCTTTCTCTCTGCTCAAATTTCTTTTATTTTTTCCCTAAAAGCTCTATGTTATCCGATTGCATGAGAGAAAGAAAATTTTAAAAAGTTTTTTAATAAAACATGTTAGTGGCTTAGCATATTTATAATAAAATATTTTTATAATATTTAATTTAATCACTTTTTCAATATAAAAATCATAAAATAAATCATATTGGGCTTCTAAAAATTATAAAAAATATTCATAAAATAAATCATTTTATCTAAAAAATATCAATGAAATCAATTTGTCAAATGAACACCTGACGGTCCTATAATCCTCACTTGTACCGACATGTGCCAATTTTTTAAGAATTTTTCACAATGCTAAAAAAATACAAAAAAAATTATGTAAATAAAATATTATAAAAACAATGCTATAAAGAAGATGATTTGTGATTTATAATTATATTGACTCCAAAAAAATTATTTATCTCAATTAAAATACGGGTTAATTATTACAACATGGGTTATGAGAGGTCTTACACGCCCTCCTCACTTTTACCCTAAGATTAACTTCATTTTTGTATTGATATATTATTTTCTCTTTCTCTCTCTTTCTCTATCTATCTATGTATATCTCTCCCTCTCATTTTTAGACCTTTTTTCTTTCATTATATTTATAAATAATTAAATCATTTAAGTGGAACCCAAAAGTAGTCTCTAAAACTTAACTAAACTGGTATGTGATTTAGACCTTAAGATCGAGGGTAATGATACAAAATTTAATAAAATTTTGAAGAGAATAAAATTCAAATATAATAACTTAATGAATAATTTAAAGTTTTAATGAATCACTTAAAAATAATAGAATTCCTATACCTCCCATTGCACCCACTCATATTGTATCCATATACAAAGATGAAGAAAAGCCCTACCTAGGCCTCAGGAAGAACAACCTAATAGGAGTACACCAATACATAGGTATGAAGGTAGAGGTGAAATCATTATAAAAATGTTGAAGAATGTAATGATCTATCTAAGAGAGTTAAAGTTGAAGCCTCTACTTATGATTATGTATATAACCTAATAAAATTCTAAACTGGTTAATTCAAATGAATGACTTATTTGACTTTATAAAATAGATTCCTATAAATGGTTTATTGTTATCAAGAAAATGCTAATCACATAATTTAAAATTTATTAGGCAAACACCCTAACCAAGGAATAAAGATTATGAAGAAAGAGCCGTATATAGGTAGATATGAAGAAAATGTAAAGAGTCAAGTACAATCACATTCATCATGATAAGAAATTGCATAATTACTTACTACATTTGAGATAGGGTGGTCTTCTAGTTATTGAATACATGGAAAACTTAATTTTGATAACTAAATATACTGATAATGATTGTGTTTGGACAATAAATTAACATTGGATATAGAATATATATTATGAATGAAATGAATAGACCTTAGAAGAAGATTTCCACTATGTTGTCCTAATGGAATAAAAAAAAAATCTATTTCCTTCTTTGGATCTAATATTTAAGCTCCTTTAACTCTCTCCCACATACCGCATTAGACTAACCTATATCACCAAAGCTCTTATTAAAGAGGGGTTCTGAAAATACTAGGGGCATAATTTAATTTAAGAGCATAAAAATGTTTGTATGCAAAATCAGTGTAAATCTTAAATTATATTCATATAAGAGATTAAGGGTTTAGTATATGATGTTATTAAAGAGGTTTGAATGATACCCTGAAGACCTTTTTTTATTATTTTTATTTTTTATACCCTGAAGACCTTGAATTTAATGATGATCTCCAACTTAGTGTTATGAAATGAATTATAATAACTAAGAATGAATCTAAAGGCTAAAGAACAAATAATTTCTTTAACATGTATGTAGTATATAATGAAAAAGGTGCATGTTATTGATGGATGAGGGTAGTGCCAAGATTATCATTTTAACAAGTACCTTGAATATGGATAATCTGAAATCTAAACCCCACCTTGAACCTTTTTATGTTGGTTATGTGAATATACCTCCCTTCTCATCATAGTTATTGTGTGGTTCGACTTGTCTTAATAAAAATGAGAAGCTGTGAAGATCAAATTTGATTTGATATCCTCTTTGCAGATATTACACACATCCTTTTGGGCTGACCTTGGCTTTATGACATGAGTGCAATTCACTTTGCAGGTAGTAAGAACACTTATGCTCTCATATATAATAATAAAATCATAAAATTCATATCTATCGAGTTTGCAAAGGAGTCATATTGTATAATAACCTTTAGGATAACTTTTGATTTTCAATTCAAATCCATTCTAAAGAAATGAGTCAAATTATAATTGATCATCATAGGATCCTCTATTGAAAAGAAGAGCTATGATGTTTCTTATCTTGAGTTTATTAACTCTTTATCTTCCCTAAAATTGATTATAGAGAAAATAGGATTTGGACTTTAATGAAGTAATTTTCTTATATAACATCTCTTTTTCTACTATATGTAAAATAAATCATACCATACTCTATAAAAGTCACATATCTATTGATGTTTAGGGGTTTTTATGATTTAGTCACTTTTTAATAGGAGTTTCATTAAGAACTTTAGTACTATAAAGGTTTATATAAGTGATCTCTTAAAAATGAACAAGTTTTGTTAAATCCCTACTAAAAAAAACTTTAGATCAATTAAGGACTTGATCACATCTACTAGAGTCCTCCAACCACCAAATTGTCTTAAGTCTTCTGAAGTCACTTGGGATGCATCAATAAATAGAATTTGATTTATTTTGAGACAAGATAATCATCATTTTGTATTCTTTAATGAGAAAATAAAAAAAGAAAAGAAAATATACTCTACTTAGTATAGTGAAATTTATGTCGTGATTCAATAGATTCCTTTTTTTTTTTATATAGAAAATCTATTTTAAATACATTAAAATTTATAAATACTCAAAGAAAACTTAGTGATAGATATAATGAATGGGTTGAATTTTTTCACTAATTTTGTACTAAAGAATAAGTCAGAGGTATAAAATAAACCCATAAGTAAATGTGATACATAAAGTGTTGATTCAAATAAATAAAGTTATGAACCTAATGATAAAAACCCAAGCTAAAGTTAATGCAAGAATAAAATCCATTTACAAGAGCCTATTCTAGGAAAATTTCAAATGTATTCTCTTTAATTATTAATACAATTTTTTTTTTAGCTTTTAAATGATAAAAGAACTGTGGAAAAAATTATTCTCTTTACATTAGATTTTGTTATAAATTATAATATTTCATAAATATTACGTTTTGTGATCGAAATAAACGACAATCATTTTATAAATTTCATAATCAATTGAATGGTTATCGATCACAAATTTTTTTGTAAGTAAAGTTTTAATGCACGAAGGCTTGACACTCGACTTGCTCGCAAAACATGCTTGATCTTAGAATCCAATGCATTGCTATTTATGATGAGGAATGTGATGTAGTGTGCGAAACTCCAATATGAGGTTGCTAAGCGATGTGAATTATAATGAAATAATAAATGATAACATATGAGTTATGACTTGATCTCATAATTGAATAAGAATTAGCAAGGATGATCGAGGTGATTCTCGCCTAAACCAGACAAACTTTATGTTGGGTTGATCGCTAACACAATTAATGAGGAATATTTTCTCAGTGTAAAAAATGATGCTAACAAACTCAAATAAAATATATCTAAATAGAAGTAAACATACTTGAAATATAATGAAGAATCAAATTGTATATCAATTATTAGTTTTAAAATTTTCTCATTTAGCATGATTAAAAAATGATGATAATATTTGAATTGAAGATCACTCCAAAGGGTCCTCTAATATATATAATAATTTGCTCATGATAATGCCAAATTTTCAAATAAGATAAATAAATCTCATACTCCCTTCTTACAAACACAACAGGAAAAACAACCATTTCGGGTAGCCAATTCAGCAAAAAAAGTATCAATTTTCGCTGGAATATATATTTTATGGCGGTGTTTCAATGGAAATATATTCCGTCAGTAAAAGCGGTGTAGGAAAATTAAATCTTGCACATTAAAATCTGAAGGAAAATTTTATGGAGGTTTTCTGATGGATATCTGGCGAATTTATCCTATTAAAATCGTCGTCGTAATTCAACGACGGTAACTGCAGCAGAAAGATCGTCAATAATTTAAAAAAAAAATCTCGAGAGACTAGTAGTGACTATTCCTGTGGTATTAACCGTTGAGAATCCTACTTACGTCCGATGGAATTACTGACGAAAAAGTCCGTTTGCCGTAACCATTAGTGAAGCCGTCGATAATTTTCGTCTCCAATTATCATCCTATAGGTGTCTAAAATTCCGTCGAATATGTTGGATCGAAGTTCACCGACAAATTTTTTGCTGAAAAACCCATCATAAACCCTTAGCATTAAAAAAAAAATACAACCCATTTAAAGTTGATGATTAACACTTGTTTATGATTCATAACTCGACACTGTATCATTCACAATAGTTTATGAAAATAGAATATAAACATAAAAATACAACATTCAAAATTTAAACATAAATTTAAACAATGTATCATTCATGTTTTAAATGTTTATCACCAAACATGAATTTTAAAACATAAGTTTAAACATGTAATTTAAACTGTCTATCATTGTCAAAAATCAAAAATGGAGTTCAAATTACAACATTCAAATATCCAATCATTTCCGGACTTAGAGTTAGACTCAGACTCAGGATGTGGCTATTGGTCAATCTCCTTTCAATTCTCTTAAATATATGAGCACAGTTCCTCCTGTATTTAAATTAATTATTTGGCTTTAAATTAAAATCATATCCAATAAATTCCTCATTGATTATATGCAAGCCATGATTTAGGTTATTTATGGTATTTAGTTATAGCATTCAAAGAGCAAATATATATATATATTTTGTATATAAATGTGATTTGAGATTCCTACCATAAATAATCCTAATCTTATATTTATAAATCTAAATAAATCTTCAACATTCATTTTAAACTCTTGATATTCTCTTATATTTTCATAGCTGAAAGATTTGACTCGGTTAAATGGCCTAATGGTTTGCTTAAAAAAAATAATTTTATGCTTCACTCTTTAATTTCTTCAGCCATCCGTTACACACTTCATCATTCGTTTTCTTCGGGGAGTTTGAGTTAATCACCAAACGGTTCGTGATAATTTAAAAAAAATCCCTCTTTGAATTCCACTCTCGAACATTTATGTCTTCCGTTAGTTCGTCTTTTCTCCTCCCGTCTGAAAGAGTCGCTATATATCGTTTCTTGGCCTTCTTATTCTCCTTCTATGGGATCGGAGTGGATAGGGCATAACGTGAAGAAGAATACCGAGCATCTATGTCTTCCTCACCGTTTCTCCTGTCGGATAGGGGGCTTCTTCGCCTTCTTCTCCTCCTATCAACTCGGAAGTCACTAGGGCATCGTGTGTCCAAAAATTTTGAACTATCAATGACGGATCAGAAGCCTAAATAGTTTTGTATTTAGTGGCAAGTTTGATTACGCATCTTCATTTCTTCGTTATTAAGCTCTCCGACACTACCATTTCTTCTTCGGATTCACATGCTTTACGAGGAGTTTTGAAAGAGTTGCTAAAGAAGTTATTCGCATTGTTTTTGTTTGTTCCTTTCAGATCGAAAGTCACGATGCAGCTCGCCGTGGAGGTAATGATTTGTTTGTTATAGATGCTGGAAGTAATTTTCTTATCTAAAGTTTATAAAGCTTTTTATTAAATTTTGTGGATATGTGTAGTAAACTTTATTTCATTTGGTACTGAGATGCATTTATTTACTTTTTATTACGGAGGATATGCAATTTCTATCTTATTTAATTTATCATTGCATTTAGAAGATCGTGGTGGGGGTCCTGGGTGCGGTTATTTTTTTCTAAGTATAGTCGGCTAAAACATGATAGGATATTTTCTTATCAGAGCCCTCGCTTAAGCAATTTCCCAATTTGGATCGCTTCTGTATTTACTTTATGATGTGTAATCTATTTGAAAAAACAATTTGATCGTTTCCATTTGTAGATGTGGTTCTTGGGTATGCTTATTCTGCTTATGAATGCTTCAAAACTGTGGAATTGAACCCTCCAGAGATTGATCAACTACAGTTCTATTGTTAGTATTGGTAAATCATCCACATGTCCATCTAGAACGCTTGTGACTTGGCATTCTGATAACAAAAAAGAACAACTTATGTTGCTTGTTGTAATCTTTTTGTCCAAATAACTGCTAGGATCTTAGTTGCAGCATTGACAGTCTTTAAGAGGGTTGGATACACTTTTATCTCATGTTGCGGTATGCAAGTATTCCAAAATTTTCTTATTTTGCCACTTATTTATTGATTTTTAGATAATTTTTTAACGGATACCTATGTATAGTGAATCAAAGGTGGAATTCTTTGTATACTTGTGATATGCCAAGACCAGGGTAAATCTTCTACTTCGCAGAAATTGCTCAACTGCATCTCATCATTATGTAAATTTTTAAGAAATGTTTATATGACAGGGAACCACTTATATCTATACTGTTATTATAAAAGGGGCTTGAGTTTCCATCCAAAGTAAATCTCAGCATTTTATTTTAATTAATTTTAATTATTCAAATTAAATCATAACCTTCCATTTTAATTATTATAATTATTTTATTAATGTCAAAAATACTCTATTAATGACCGGTTAATCATTTTTATATATTCGAGGGATTTCGTCCACTGATTAACCATAATTTTTCTTATTTCTTATTTGGACTCTTCGGATTGCCTTGAACTTCCTGCTCTCCATCATTACGCTGTTATATCTTGTAGGTTTATTCTCTGATTATTTTGACCTCTTGAACTTCTACTAAAACATTTCGTCTTTCCTATGCTCTATTTATTTATAGAATTCTATAATAACATTTCATATTTTGGTTCCTCATCCTTTGTATACTCGTATTAAGCGCCATGGGTGGAAGGCGAAATGACAAACTCGCCCAAATCACAGTCGCGAATTGTTCCAATTCCGGCATTCCTGTCCATTTTCATTACGAATCCCACTTTCTTATCCATTTGTATACCTAACATTCACATTAAATTATGGAAGATGAATAACAATTGTGATTTGTTATAAGCCGAATTGTGCCCAATGACTGAATTGCAAATGTTGACATCTTGGAAGTTTTATCTACAGATTCAGGCACCTATAAAATACCCATAATATTGAGAATTTCATGCAAGGCAACTTGGAAGTTTATCCATGCATGGCCTAAACCCTACAATTGCCAATTCAATTCATGATAGTAGCATGAACAATCATTCCTCAGAAGTGTTTTGTGAATGCGCCTAGATCCAGCGAGTAATGTGTTTCTATTGTCGATCAAGAAGCTCTTTCGAGATGAAGAAAGCCATAATCATCTTCAAGGCCTCCCTTGCTACCGCATCTTCACTTGTTTCCTCTTCATTTACCTATGATTATCGAGCCGGATCTCCCTTTGGTGATGAGGGTTCTCCATCTTCCAAGTCGAAGGAGGCGGGATCTAGATCTTTGAGAGGCGGAGACAATGATAAGTTTGCTTCGATGTTTGATGGGTTGAGCGGTGCACAGGTGATGGGCGAATTAAAAGTGTTGTTTGTGATAATTAATATTTTATTAAAAACTATTTTTATACTTATTTATTTTAAATAAAAAAGAAAAAATTATTTAATAAATTAAATTACTAATATTAAAAATAATATTTAGATAATATTATATATATAAAAAATACATCACCCATCACTCTCCTCTATCTTAGTCTTTTAATCGCGGTGGCCCTCTCTCTCCCCCTTTTTCTCTCTTCGCCTCTCTATATCTCTCCCTCACTCTCTCACATTCTCTCCCCATGTCACTTGATTATTTTTTTTTCAGTTTAAATTGAATACGCCAAATGATTTGGTTTATTCAGAATACGCCAAATCATTTAGCGTATTTAGAATGCGCCAAATGATTTGACTACTTCGCTCCTTTTTATTTTTTTTTTATAATGCGCTCCTAAACTAATTTTAACAAATAGTGTGCTTCCTTCTAAAATTTGGCCAATATGTAAATACAACTTGCTTTTCTCTCTAAAAATTCAAACGCAAATAATTGAAATATTTATCCAAATTTTTCTTGAAGGGCTATAAATTATCAAATTAAGATTATAATAATTATTGGAATATTCATTGAGGTATAATTATACTTCTCTATTTAAAAAGAAAACTAAAATTCATAAACTATTTTTATTTTTAAAAATTTAAATATAAATTGATGTGATAAAAGATAAAATTTTTAAAACTTATCTCATATAAAGATAATAATGTAACATATTGATTTCTATCATGATTAAAACTAATTTAACTTAATTAAAATTATATTCTATTTTGTATGATTAAGTATAAGTTGTTATTTATCTATTTTAGTAAATTTATAATTAATTAATAATTAAGATATTATCTTATGTTAATTATAATTTAATTAATCTAATTAAATTAAAATATACTAAATTAATTTAATGATATATCATAATTAAATCCTAAATAAATAGTAAAAAAAAATTAACCCCTATCATACTAAATAATTTTTAAAATTTCATTTATATAAAATTTACATTTACAAAATCCTACTTGAGCTCAAGCCCACTTACAGCCCAATAGCTTCCTAAATGTCCATTGGGCTGATCCGTCTAGCATTCGGCTTCTGAATTTGGCATGAAAATGTAACTGAACGAGATGACCTGCCATGCCGTTCCTATCGAGCCTATTCAATCAATCCCTTCTTCAAGCTTCATTCTTGGCACGGGAGAGATTTCTGCATCAAACCCTTCTCTCTTTCTCTCTCTTCGTCTCCTTCTCTCTTCTTGCCTTAGTTAGTTTGCTTTCTGGGCTACGGATTGTATAGTTTGGGGCGTAGCGCTTCGTTGCATCATTATTCCAGGTGACATCCTCGTTTCCGATCTCGATCCGAATTCATTTCTTCTTTTTTTAATGGTTCTCGACCTGTTTCCGATCGCGATCGTGTCTCCGTTCTTTACCCAACACCGTCAAAGTGCTGGATGATAGATCGAACGCTGGTTATTCTGGGGCGAGCTTTATTTATGGAGGGAGTGAAATTATGGGTTTAGTGTTATCGTTAAGGATGAAGGTGTAGCCTTTAGGTTTATAGATTCACGGTGGCGACTTTATTATATTGAACGTAACGCGGGCGTCTTCCGATTGAGTAAGCCTGGGATTAAGGTGATATATCATCGATCTGACGTTTCATATTCCTTTACCTGAGGACATTGGTGATTTTCGTCAGCTTCCTTACTCGCGTTCTTTCCTATTTCCTGGAAATGGCTCAAAAGATCGATGTCATTATATCCCGTCAGGGGCCTCTTCTACCGGCAGATCCTTGGTTGCCCTAGTTTTAGGCTGGTCAGGGGTGAGAATGTTACTATTCTCCGGTACCGAAAGATGGATTACCTCCCTTATTTGGATGTTGGTTTCATATGCTGGTTGACATGCTTCAACTTTTTCAATACAGCATGTTATCCTTTTTTTTTTTGAAATTTTATATATATCCATGGGTGCCATTTATATAGTTGTTTCTGCTTTTAAGATTTTTGTGTATCGGGTCGGGTACTCCTTGATCTTTTGTTCTGAGCTACTATTCTGAAGAAAAAATTGGGTCAATATCCAGGTAATCGATCTTTTATTCCGATCTATCCATTTTGGAGGATAGTGGGATTGAACTAATATTATTTTTGAGACTTAACCTGTCAAAGATACTATTTTATTCTGTCTTTTCTATTTGTGTGGTTCACTTTAAGAGGCCTAACAAGTTGTTTATGTCATCAGATTTTCAGACTGGTTGTGGTTTTATGTCTCGCTTTTATTTGCCAGAATCAAATCTTTTGGAGGGAATGACCTTTTTCTTAATTCAAGAACAAAGAGTTTAAAGACCAAAGTATAATTTTCGAAACCGGGACTCCTGTTTTTTTTTTGGGAAAGTTAAGGGCATAGCCCAATTCCATTAATGAAAAACTAGTTACATGTGTAAAAAGAAAGGTATAAAGAGGGAGAAATACCCCCTAAAGATCAAAAATGGGGCAGTACCTTACCGCGCCTAAATACACATGGAAACAAAATAAAAAGCAAGAAGCCAAAAAACGGTAAATAAACCGAAAGGGCTCAGGAAAGTAGATTGCAATCACCGAATAGAGCACAACTCCCCCAGTTGCGAGGTTTGCCATCATGAAGGAGTCAAGTTGCATGAGACCGCCATCCTGGGAGATAGCATCATTGCCCACCAAAAAACAAAATTCGTGCAGGGACAGCCAATAAGTCACGCGGACTTTAACCAGAGAATCCAAAAATCCTGACGTAAGCAGTTTATAAAAGATCCAACAAAGAAAGCCCATCTTTCCAATTGCAAACTCTAGGGGAGACATCTCTTTTGATCTTAAGAGAAATTGTAGAATGGCTAGCAGCAGAATGAGCAAATCTCCTCTCATTACGTTTCTTCCACACATGATAAATAGTGCAGCATATAATAAGATAATAAAATCTTTTAGTTTGCATAGATGTATTGGGCTTAACATCAACCCAATCAAATAACTGAATCAGATTAGGCCGAAGCAGAATCGAGGAACAGGCAGGGATCAAGGAAATAATGATGCTGTGTGAGTAGGAACATTTGAAAAAAAGATGCATAGAGCTCTCATTATAGGAATGACACCGAGAGCAGGTTAAGTCCACAAAAATACTTCGGTGTTTAAGTTCCATAGCAGTTTTAAGGCCTCCCACCAAAGCTTGCCAACCAAGCACTGAATATCGCAAAACATGGCCCTTATGCCACAAAAAAATTAGCCCAATTGCAAACAGGTGTAGATTTAAACAACTCAACAATGAAATCCCTATATTTTTTACTCCTGTTTCCATATTGGAGAAGAGTAGCCAATCAAGTAATGTGAATATTAGTGCCAACTGCTAAATTTTGAGAGGTTGAGTTTAGGTCCTTATAAGTTGGTTGCTTAGAAATTGACTTGTCACATGGCACGTTGAGCTTTCAGAACCAAGGCGTGGGAATTATTGTTGTAGCTTGCTAGAGGATGTGAGACTCCTCTCTTATTGACGCAATGTGAAAGTTAAACTCCTTGATCTTTTACTTTCTTCTTGGTCAAAACTTTCATGAGGACTTGGAGAGCTTGACAACACTTAATGCTTGAAAGATGAAAGAAAAATAGAATAGAGTAAGAACATAGGGATCTCAAAGAGGAGGACAGACACTAGTTATCCTGTTGGTTAGGAGGATAATGAGTGGGTAGGTAAATCATCCAGATGGTTACCCAATACCCAAGGAAGGGTTTGATGGCCATCAGGGGTGAGAAATCTTGTTTTTCTTCAAAAATTCTATAATCGTTCAATTGATTCATGCAATCCTAAGACAAATTTTATATAGGAGACTCAATACTTTAAACTAACAAGTAATTATATGTCTCTTTTCTATATTTATAACACAAAACATCATAAAAATGGCTAAAAACTATATGAACACAAGGTGGTGATTTGCATTGAGAAGAAATGTTGGACTTGATTGCCCTGCACCACTCATCTTGAGAAACAAAAAAAATGGGATAATTTGCATCAAAGGTCATGCAATCAATTTTGAACATAGCTACCAGTAGATTACGACATTTGAAAATAAATAAGGAAATTAGAAATGAACATAA
>CM028351.1:63827537-63876156 GCA_016618105.1 Dendrobium huoshanense
TAGCAAAATCACCCTTTTTAATCCAGCCATCCTAAGTTGAAGCTCTCTCTAGTAAGTTCTTCTTCTCATGCATTAGAAGCTTTAGGGATAGAGAACTCAATATCAAATCAGTTGAATCAAGTTATGCAAACTTTTTCCCTAATATGAAATATAGTTTCACACATTGTGAAAAGAATGTGAAAATTGGCTGAATCATACAATTAGATTGAAAGGATTAGCTATCCTAATCCTTTTCAATATTTTTGACAAAAAAAAATCCCTCGAATATTCTATACTTGAAGCAAAACATGTTAATGAATTCTATTGTGTAAAAGTAGGCGATGAGAAGAACACCATGCAATCTATTTAAAAAGAATGGATGGCTTTGATCTATTCATATCAAAACCTATAAATCGCCTTTGTTATCTAGGGGATTGATATAGGTCACTTCATCTAAGATGAGATGGGATAGTTAGGATCAATCACACGTGGATCTTGGGACTCATTATTCAAAAAGTGACCAAAGGCTTCCACATGCAAAGCATATGTCATAGGAGCATCACTTTAATAAAAAAATGGTTTAGGGTATCAATTTAATTTAAAAAATAGCATAAACTTCTTAAATTAAAAATTAATTCATTTTAAATTTAATTTGGACAAATAAAATCTATTTGGACTTAGAAAATTAAGGAGAATGCAATGAATGTGGTTCACAAAAATTTGAGCAAGGAATTTAGGGTTGAATCCATAGGTTGAATAAATAATTAGTACCCTTTTAATTACCTATGATTACCTTCAAATTCAAATGCAAAAAAATTCAGGGGTCTCTTATCAAATTTGAAGTTGATTTAATTAGAAAATAAAAAGGAAGGAATTAAATATTGTTAAAATTTTTAAATTAAATATAAATTATTTCAAATTTTCATGCAATGATCTTTTGGTTATCCATAACCTCTAGAATATTTTACATAAATAATTAGTGTCATTTTAATAGTATACTATATTTTATTATTAAATAAAAAAATAATATCAAATTTAAAATAGCTCAAAATAATTTAAAATTTTTATGGGATGCTCCTAATGTTTTTGCAAGCTTTAGATATTATCATCAAACCCCAAAACAAAATTAAACAAACTCTAGATTTAATGATAGTAATAATTAGACAACCTATAATTAAGAAATTCGTTGATAATTTAATTTTTTTTTAAATATAAAATAAATTTATATTAATTTAGAAATTATTGAGAATAAATTAAATAGTTTGATATCATCATATTTAAATAAAATCTTATTTCATAAACCCTAAATTGAAGCCTTAAATAACTAAAATCATAAGAGATATTTGATTGCCTTTTCACCAGACCCCTTGAGTTAGTGCAAATCTTATTATATAAATACAAGAATTAGGGGTGTCAATTTGAGAAAATAGGTTGGGTTCGGGTCGAACCCGGAACTGACCTGGCACTGTTCGGGTCAACCCGAACCCGACCCATTTTTAAAAACGGGTCAGGTTTCCGGACCCAAACCCAACTCGATTCGGGCCCGGGTCAAACCGACCCGACTTGAATGACCTGAAGTTGATCTAAAATTGCCAGTTTTCGGGTTAAAATCGGGTCAAAAACTGGTCAATCTCGAGTTTCTGAGTCAAATAGAAGTTTTCGTGTCATTTTCGGATTGCTGGGTCAACCCGAACCCGACCCGATTAAAAAAAAAGTATCGGATAGAAGGCTCACATAGAAGACAACAAACTCAATTTACCATGGATAAAAAATGGTCTCCTCTTGAAAGAACCATTTTACAAACTCAGAATCAGAAGCTCGACTAAGTAAAACAAGAAATTTTAACCTATTTGAGAAGGAATCACTAAGCTTTATCGATGAATAGTGAATACGAGGAGACTGAAAGGAGAAGAAGTGAATAACTCGCACTTCGTGGGTTAGAGAGCAGAAGTTGAGCACGAGACGGGAAGCTTCGATTCAATGTGGGCTTCTCGAAAGAATACTTGACAGGGACAGGAGTTGGGATCGGGAAGAGCTTATGTGAGTAAAGGAAGATAATGAATAGTAGGATTTTTTTATATATATTATATAAGTTAGGGTTTTTATTTTTAAAATAAATTTTACACTTCCAAATTTAATCAAGATGGATGACAACACGTCATCGATTTTGTGATTTGGACATCGAACCACAGGTTTGAACGGTCTGATATCGATTCTTTGTGAAACCAGTTATGAAGTGAACAACAACTAACCTGTCAAGTGTCAACCACTTCGCAGTTCAACTGGTTGAACTGATTGGTCTGATTCAATTTTCAATGCCTTGACAAAATCAAAATCTTTGTGTGCAAAATTAAAACTAAAACTAAAGCATTTTGCTTGTAAAACTAAATTCAAAACTAGTTTTCTTGCTTCTAGGATAATCCTGGTTTTATTTTAATGAAAATATTTTTCAGTAAAAAAATTCTATAAATGAAATAACAACAATAATAAAATCAACTAAAAACTACACTTAGGAATTCAAAATAAAATTGAAAGCCACTAAGGACTAAATATAAAAATTTACATTAACTAGAAGCATTTGCACACCCATTGTGGTTAGGCTGCTTGGCTTCAATGTCTATGTTTTGAGTCCTAATTCATAAAATAAAAAATAGCCTAGTCTATTTTGTATTGCATATAGACATTCACATCATAGTTTTAAAGTGATTATGTTAGTTTAGCTAGGAATCCTTTCCAAGTAGAACTATAAGTACATTAAAGTTAGACTTGCTTAAACCATTGATAGAGTTTAAAGTTATAAGTGTCACAACCCAACTCAATATGGCCCACAAAAAGAACAAGTTATATCGAGTTGATTGGTGACAAACTGAATAAAAGATCTAAGTTTTAGAACATTTTCATATTTCCTTTAATTTTAAACAACCTACAGAGATACTAATTAATATTCAATGCAAAGAAAATAAAATCATCCACAATTATTTCTATTCATTCATCAAACGTATGTATACAATAAAATCTATACATCACAGTATCTGGCTACAATCCAAAAATGGACAAAGAAAGAAAAAGCCATGATTGTATAGAAATTAGAAAATACCTGTACAAACTCAGACAGATCAAAAGTCACTACCTCAGCTCTTTTCCCTTGTCAAGACCTAAAATAGAGTACAAAATAGGAGTGAGTCAATATAACTCAACAAGTCACACCTATCGATCATAATTTTTTATAATTTACACATTATGCATTTATAAAATTTTTAAATTATTATTAACAAGCTATTATGCTGATCAAAGAAATGTTAACATACAATATAAATTAAATGAGCTTTATATTGAAAGTAAATAAATAAGTACTTCATATATCAGAGCATAAAGTAATAATTTTCTTCAGGCACTTACACCTCACATCAGAAACATATATTAGAATTTAAGCTCTTATGATTCCTTATGCTAGCATATTAGGAAATATGTCTTTATGACTCTCAAATGCTTAACACATTAAATATTCAAAAATAAAGCTCCTTATGACTCCCGGTGCATCAGCACACCAGAACTTCCTTCAATATCATAGCTCCTTAGAATCATACATTTCAAGTAGATAAATACATATATAATTGCATAAATAGAAATAACTATAGTGCAAAATTTCATAAAAATGCTCTATCGGTAGGCAACAAATTAAATTACTAAATAACATTTTAGGTTTTAGAATTTCATTAGATTATCAAGGGTTACTTAGAACACATTTTTAAAGCTTTAATTGTTCTACAATATTATCTTATGAGATGAAAATTACTTTCTATTTAACAAAAAATAACAAACTTTTTACTTACATGATGAAGGTTTTCTTAAAAAAAATCTAAATATTTAGAATTATTGTATATATAACATATAAAATTTATATATTGAAAGTTTAGTGAATAAGAAATTATTCATGTTTCTACACTACACAGTTATAATTTTAATTAGAGTGATCTCAAATTTTTTTAAACTAAGAAAGGCATAATATAACCTACCTCGATCTGGATAATTTCTTGAACTGAGTCGATAATAGAAAATAGACCTAAGTAGCTCAAAACAATCTCTCTCTCTCTCTCTCTCTCTCTCTCTCTCTCTCTCTCTCTCTCTCTAACCAGTTGCTTAGGGGGAGGGGTTGGAAATACTTTTGATAAATTTTTTTTTGTTAAAAATGATATTCTTATAAAATTTTAACTTGGCCTCTTGGAGCTCTAGATAGTAGCACTGTTGTGCTGACCCAGATCATTTTAAAATGGACAAACCTGAAATCTTTGCATCATAGTGCCCCAAACCCAATGTCATGGTGTTCCCATGGGAAAAATTTTAAGTGTTGATTTTATGCATACAAATCCTTGTATCATGCTTTAAAATAGTCTCAGACATTCACATGCATACAAAACACTCATATACACATGCAAGAGGTAGAAGTGCAAAAGTTTCATTACATTATTCTTACAAAACTGAGTCAGAATAGGTGCAATTGCACACTACTCTTGTGGTACAATAAGTTCCTAATATTTCTTTAGACTTATATTCAAGTTACTACTTGGATGATAGTGTTCACCCAGTTTAATAATTTGAGGCCAATATTTTTTCATCTACCACTTCATAAGTCCTCATAGTTCGGGCATTTTCTCAATCAAATAAAATGAATAACTCAATTACTAAATTTAAAATTTTTTAAACAAAGCTCCATATAAGATAGTTTGGGGTGCTTTTGAGCTTCTTATTGTTCCCTTCTTTTCATGCTTTGGCTCTTGAAAAGAACTATTTATGTTAAACTCAATCTATTAAAATGTTTAAAAGTACATTAATCTATAAACTTTAAAATTATAAAATATTTTTTGCCATTATTATTTAGAGTATTCAAATGGGAGACCACTTCTCTTGGGATGTAATTAATCATAAAAGCCTGCCCTTATGGAACCTATACTTAAAACAAAATAAATCCTATCTTACTCATATTAGGCAGAGAAAATATTGGAGAATGTAGACATTTTTTTTAAGAACTAATCTTGTTTTTGAATCCATTATGTTTGGAGTTGATATATTATTCTCTATATTATATTTGATCACAAAAATATAATGTTCAAATATACATTTTATTTTCCTCATATCTAGTCTTATGACCAATATTGCTTAGCTATATTGACACTGGTAACTTCATCACCCGATGTACAAATGACATTGATGTATACCATCACATAAAAGATTAATGTACACCATAATCCCAAAGGTTGAAACCTACCAACTTGATCACCACAACATCAATATATGCCATATACAATCAATGCATGCCATTGACACTAACTCTTATTCTTGACATCAACTCCAAAGTTTATAATAAGATTTTTTGTATATGGTTTCCTCTCTTCAAAAATTATTGGTTTATCAAATAATAAATGATACATAGAAGTCAATTCTTATGCTATAAGGATCTTCTAAAACTTATAACTAACTCTATTTTATATAGTTTATGCCTTTTATATTATATCAACACCTTCCCAAATTATGGGAAAAGTTATCATTTGTAATTGATTATATACATTAATCGAATCATTTCAACTAAGCCAAAACATATGTAGGCTAAAAATCCTTGGTGGATTTCTCTCAAACTCTATATAGGTTAAAGTCATCAAATAATACTCTAACAAATAATCCCAACTATACAAACATTCTTGATGGATTTGTCTTGATTTCTTCTAAAAGTTTGAAGTCATCAAACACATTATGAAAAATAAATTTTGACATAATAAACATTCTTGATAGATTTCTCTTGACCTGTTCTATTCATATAAAATTTATTGAGTAATTCTAGAATAAATAATCTCACATAGGTCAAACATTCTTAATAGATTTCACTTAATATCTTTTGTAACATATTAAGATTTGGGGTGCTACCCATACAAAAAACCTTAGGAAGTCAAAACTTGTAGGAGAATTCTTCATTATCTTCCTTAGCTCATATAAGGAGATTATTTAAAATTATAACATTGATAGTGTCTTCCATTATTATATCAAAATATTATTCACACTAAGAGAAGCAAACATCCAAAGGGGTTTAGTCCCTATTAGGGGGCTAGTTCTCAAAATATTGGATCATTATTACAAGATAGATTGGGTTTTCATCAATTATCATCATTAGTTCAACCACTTGAGTATAAATATTAGTCTAGCTTTTATTACATAATACATATATATTTTTGGAATGTCTAAATGTGAATTATCATTTCAAAGCTATATATATAAAACTATTAATTATATTTGATATTAATAAACTCTTCATCAACATCACGAGAGATTTTTTAAAGTCTTCTACAACCATTAATCTTTTACTTTTGATTTCAAAGGGCAATTTCTTCTCCCACAAAGTTTATTACATTTCTGAAGAATGTACTACCTCTGTTGTAATAGATCTCAAACAATTCTAATAGAATTAAAATAAAAGTTTATGCTTGTCATCACCAACAGTGATGCCTCTTTCAAAGAAAGATGAGATCCTAATTGTAGGGACTATAATCTTTGATTGCACCCAAATTTGATCCATCCAATGAGGATAAATACACCTTTTTTAGGGGATGACTAGAGCAGCTTTATAGGGACTTTAAGCTTTGAATGCGTCCAAATCATATCCATTTGATGAGCACAGTCACACCTTTTCAAGAAAATAATAAAGCCTCTCCATAGGGATCACCAGCAATAACCACTTCAAAACCTGATTTGTTGGACAAGAAAACTAACACCCTTTCAAGGGAAAATTAAAGCCTTGCCATAGGGAATGTGGGCCTTGACTGCCTCTTAACCTAATCCATCTAATATGTATTGTCATCATCTTTTTCAAGGAAATATATTCACCTCAACATAGGGATTATGGGAGTTGACTGCCTCCAAATCCTGTTCTTTTGATCAAAGCAATTAATACATTTTTTCCTAGGTGCCACTTTGATGAACTCAACAATGTCCTTTTTATTATAATCCAAATATTTGGGAAGTAATTAAAAAATATTGATATTTGATGAAGCTTATAGAAACATGTTAGTGGATCTCCTTCTTTATAGACATGATGCCTTGAAAGTTGCATCCTTGTTTACTGCACTTATAAGCTTATGTAGAAAACAAACAATATGTAAAATCTAAGAGTAAAAAATTTCATATTAAATACTATTTTACAAGTGAATGAAGGTATAATTTGCTATCATTTTAAGAATCATGAACACATAAGTGGACATTGTCCATAGGGGTGTCAACTTTTGACCCGACCCGAAAATCCGACCCGGACCCGACCCGGAAAATCCGGGTTGAACCCGACCTGTTTGATAAACGGGTCGGGTTCGGGTTCGTAAATTTGACCCGTTTGATTAAACGGGTCGGGTCGGGTTGACTCGGCGGGTTACCGGGTCAACCCGTTTAATTTAAAAAAATTTGAAATTTCCCTCCCGGCTGCCCGCTGCCCGCCTGCCCAGCCCAAGCTGACCGCTTCGCCAGCCGCGTGCCCGCCCGCCTGCCCAGCCCGGCTGCCCGCTGCCCGCCTGCCCAGCCCGCGCTTCGCCTGCTGCGTGCCGCGCAGCCCGCAGCGTGCCCAGCCCGGCTGCCCGCTGCCCGCCTGCCCAGCCCACGCTTCGCCTGCCGCGTGCCGTCCCGCTGCCGCCGTCCCGCTCCCGCGCTTCCGCGCTTCGCCAGCCGCGACACTACCGGGTCGAGTTCTCGGGTCGGGTCAACCCGGCAACCCGGCCGGGTCGGGTCCGGGTTGAAATGTCTGACCCGTTTGCCAAAACGGGTCGGGTCCGGGTTGACCCGTTTAGATCTGGGTCAGGTCGGGTTCGACCCGAACCCGACGGGTTGACCCGAATTGACACCCCTAATTGTCCAAATCTTAAGAATTATTCAAAGAAAAAAAGAATTTGTTCATGTTTGAATTTATAAGAGTTGAATTACAAATAGTTGATATTTTAATAAAATTCTTGCCTAAAGAATGCTTTTGTACTTTTATACAAATGTTTTTTTCTATATCCAAACATTTAGGATTATTTTTCTTGTTAAATTTCACCATTCTTTCCATTTTGAAATTTTTTAATGTTATCAAAGAGGGAGTAGATTGTATGTTGGTAGTTGTAAATTTTGGTTTTTAGGTTTATTTTTATATGAATATATTTGCGAGTATCATCAATGTATTTATTTCATCAGTACTGTTTTTTTGAAGTACCTAATTGTATTAGTAAGGGGGGAGAAATTTAATATTATCATATTATTTAATAAATTTTAAAATTTTAGTTACTTAAAGTTAAAATGCATGGTTGCTTTGTGTCTTCATTGTATTCAATAACCAACATAGGTATGTCGTCATAAGAAGTGAGAGAATATTAGCCAAATGAGCTTCAAAAAGTTCATCAGCTAGATTTTGATGGTACTAAATATGCATATATATTTTAATGTGTAGCGTTTCCAATACATTGGAACCATAGTACTAAAGTCAACCCATTGCATGGATTGAATAGTGTGTACACCCACTTAGATGCTCAAATGATCATGAAAGCACTTTAGAAAGAATCAAGATATGCATTTTGGATCTTTGGTGATATGCTTAAAGGTTCCATAAGACTAGGCATATCGTAGAGGCCTATAAATTATTCATTTACTTGGTTGGATGAGTTCATAACTTAAAATCAACTCCAATGCATGTTGCAATCTAGGATACTGAGCTTGTGATTTTGATAATAACAAATATTATTGATTGTCTCTTTATTTTTCCTAGTACTTGTATTGTATACCTACTTTTGTGTGTACTAGTATTTCAGGTACATCATACACCGCGTAATGAATATATAATTCATGGCTCAATACTAGATAGAATAGGATGATATTTGCAAGTGTATATAATTTTTCTACATATATAGATTTTTTTAATCAAAATAATGTAAGGATGTATGCTAACTTGGCGACCATACACACATATATGGGGTAGTGAGAAAGTGATTTTCAAATTTTTTGAAGTTTTTACTGTACAATCCATATAATACTACATGATCAGATATTTAAAAAAATTAATTAAAATGGCTAATTGAGTATATAATATTTTTTAATAGATCATATTATCCGAACTAGATCGTACATGATGATCAATTTAAAACATAAATTCTAGTCGCCAGCTAGATTTAGGTAAGTATTATTATTTTTAATACTAAATTAATCATACAGTACGGACCCTTTTACACTATACAATATATTTAAAATATTACCTAAATTAATTACAATAAATATTCAATTAAATAAAGGTTTAATTAATATGAAAAATCATGCTGTATGAAGTTGATCGTACTAGATGATTGACAAAGACGAAATTTGATTGTCCTAGGGATTATCCTGGACAAACCTTGATTTATTGAATTAATTATAAAGTATGATTCCAATCGTACTAGATGATTGGCGGAGATTATGTTTGATAATCCCAATGATTATCATGCACGATCTTGAGAAGAATGAAGTAATAATATTGTACGATCCAAGTATTGTGATGTACGATCAACATACAAGATTTTGAACAGGTCATACTAGGACTATATTCTTTGTACTGAATGAATTGGGATTTTGAACTAATCGTATTATATGATCCACGATCGTATCATACAAATAGAGTCTGATAATTTGAAATATTAAAATTTTTTTAATCATTTGTATTTAAACATCTCTTAACATGTTTAAGAGATTTCCTTACCATTTTTCAAAGGGAGAGCTTCTATGAGAAGGGATTTAAAAGAGAGAATTTATTTGAGGGGAGAGAGAGAGAGAGAGAGAGAGAGAGAGAGAGAGAGAGAGAGAGAGAGAGAGAGAGAGAGAGAGAGAGAGTGGTGAGGTCTTGAGAGAGAAGATTCCTATTGAATAAGAGAGTGTGTGAGAGGGATTCTACATAAGATTTCTCGGTGATTTTGTACCTTCTTCCTCCAAGGTTAGGGTATTTGCTTGAGGGAAACTCCTAGAAGTATGTCTTTGTGGGAAGGATCCGGCCCCTCTATCGCACTGAAGAGGTGAAAGGAATTCAATTTTTCCACCACATCAAGGAGGTGAAAGGGATTAGGCTACACCTCACAGGGAAGGTGAAAGGGATTCAGGTACTTTGCCATACTGAGGAGGTGGAAGTGATTTGTAAGGGATTCTCCACCCTGCTATGGGAGCAAAAGGAGAGTCACTAATATTAGTTCAATAATTGAGAACATCTATAATTTTTCCCGTCGAGTCTTCATTTTTTTGAAATCTTTGAACAATTAAATTATTGGCAATACTTCTAAATATATCTTTTTCAATATAAGTAAGTAAACAATCATTCATCCAAGGGTCTCCCATATGATAGTGTAAATGATTCTTTATAATATTCATTATAGAAAATGCTCGTTCAACTGATGCTATAACAATTTGCAATATTAGAGCAAACTTTATAAGTAAGAACACCAAAGGATAAATATCATTCTTCTTATTCTCCACCATTTTCTGAGCAAGTTCTCCAGTTCCTTTTAAATTCATAAATGCATATGTCAATCTTATATTAACAATAAAATTTCTATTTGATTATCTAGCATGATGAGATCCATTTATGAAAAATCTAACATATAGAATTTTGCAAAACAATAATTGTTCTTTATCAAAAGCTGAAAAATTGATATAAATTCAAATATGTCACACATATAAGTAATTATGTATTAATTTCATCAAACCTATTGTTGAGCTTTTGAAGTTGCAAATCTATAACAGTATAAAATAATTTGATTTGATAATGATGCCTATTTGTTTTACTTTCTATATGGTGTCTTGATCTTCCCTGCATCACAAATATTTCAGTCTCATCATTTCACATATTTTGAAGTCTTTGTTTAGAAACTTTTACTAGAGTCTTGACATTAATAATATCTTAATCATTTCTTTGCAGTGCTTGAGGTAACTCATTTGTAACTCATAGTATAGTCTTAATCATATGCAAATTAAAAATAAATTCAAAAGTTTGCATAGATTCAAGTAAGGAATACGCTTCGCCTTTTTGTTCACTACTAGATCCCTCATGTAATAATATCTCAAGATTCTCTATTATAGAACCAAATAAAAGAATTAAACTGATAAGTGAGTTATAATGGGAACCCCAACGAGTGTCTCCTGGTCTTTGAAGGGAAATTTCTTGATTTAAACCACAACCTTTTGTAACACCTCCACTTTCTAATTGCTTAATCATTTTTTCATAATGTTTTCCTCTTATCATATCTCTTTTTTTTCATGAACTACTAATAATATTTAACAAACTAGTCACAGTATTGAATAAGGAAGCAACATGGATATAATTTTTTGCAACTGCAACTAATGCTAATTGGAGTTAGTGTGCAAAATAATGTACATAATAAGCTGAACTGTTCTCTTTCATGATTAGTATTTTTAGTCCATTAAACTCACATTGCATATTACTTGCTCAGTCATAACCTTGCCTATGCAGTTGTGCCACACTTAATCCATACTTTAAAAAAAGTAATTCAATAACCATTTTTAGTGTTAGAGTTGATGTGTCCCCAACATGAATGATCCCAAAAAAAAGGCTCAATAATACACCCTCGTGAATCAACATAACGTAATGCAACAACAACTTGTTCTTTAATTGATATATCATGAGATTCATCAAGTAAAATCACAAATATTTCTTCTTTTAATTCATTCATTTTATCATTTGAAACCTCTTTTGTTGTAGCTTATGTGATTTCTTTTTGGATTTTTGGAGCTATGAGTTTATTATTTCGGGGAGCGTTATCCAAAATAATTTTATTTATATCTTCATTATTTCTAGCAAGAAAGCATAATAGTTCAATAAAATTCCCTTGATTCTTTGAATCCTCAAATTTGTCATGTCCACAGAATGCTAATCCTTGTTGCAAAAGGAAACGTACACACTCAACACTAGCATTTAATCTTATACGATAATCCCTATGATTTTGATCAGATGATCTTTCAAAAGCAAATTTGATATCTCTTTCTTGATTCATTAAATCTTCCCATTTACGTCTAGCAATATTGTGTGCACTGTTGATATTTCCAATATGAACATGAAATCTAATCTTTTTTTTTCTAATTTTTAAAATCATTTGTGTCAAAACTATCACTGCTAAGCTGCTCACCATTCTAAGATTTATACATATAACAAAACAAATAATAAGCTGCATTTGTATTATATTCTAACCAAGCTTTGTGTTCCTAAAATCATGCAGGATTAAATCTACAAAATTTATCACCAATTTTTGTATGAGAGAATTCATGATCACACGGTTGACATGATCTTTTCAGCAAGTAATGTCTCAGAACACTTATCCCTCTCATTGGGATGGTAATCTAAATTTTTTTTCTCAAGGCAAGATCGGCAGGGATATCAACAAAATTTATTTATACATGACTTTGTTTGATTTATGTAATGGGTTCTTCACAAAATGTTTTCTTATCATCTCCTTCAATTTTTCTTTCAAAATATCTATCCATGCTAAATTAAACAAAAATAATTTTAATAATTTGAACATAATAAATAATACTATTTTTCATAACAGACTTCATACCTTAAATTAAAAAAAAAAAAAAAAAAAAAAAAAAAAAAAAAAAAAAAAAAAAAAAAAAAAAAAAACTAGGCTTTCAGAAAAGTATTTTAAAGAGATTTAGCAATTAGCACTAAATAATGTTTCTACTATTTAAAATGAAAAACAAATTTAAATAGATTTTGCTAAACATGCTTCTACAGTTCTACTGTTTAACATGTAAAAATCATATACCAAAGTTATTTTTCTACAAAGTACAGTTACTACTACTTAAAAAGATTTTTCACAACATGCTTGATGCTTCTGCAACTTGGTTTTAGGCTTCTAAAGTTGCTACTATTTAAGTTCTTTCACAGCATACTTCTACAGTTTTTACCATTTAATGAGATTTTTCACAACACGCTTCTTCACTGCATATAAAGTAAAACAATCACATCCACAAAAATTTTTGAGATTCAAATGAAGTGTAGATTACTAGATAAACTCCAAGAACATATATGATGCAATCGATGCTTGAATACCGGTGAGAATTAAATCATAGATAATGCTTGAATACCACTATAAGGCTAAGGCCGTGAGGCTTACTAGCAGAGAATTATAGATTATCTCTGGCGATGGGGCAACGGCATTGGAAGGGGAGGAGGGCGACGGGCCAACAGTGACTAGGCTAGGTGGCTTTTTGGTTTGAAAGCTGGAAGAGAACAGTTGGGCAAGCCAACCCATGACGGTTGTGCACCACAATGGTAACTAGGCGTGACCAGCGACTGGCCGGTGTTCGGCGGTTCATGCATGAAGAGAGCCACCGGAATGAGGTGTCTGGCGTGATGAGAGCGGTCAGACTTCATCACTTCGGTTCCCCTTCGGTGTGCTTATAGAATCGCTTAATTTTTGGAGCGGGAAAGACGGATAGGATACAGCCTGTCGCAGATGGGCATTCTTTTAAACTAAGTATATTTTAAATTATAATTATGTAATTAACCAACGTAAAAATAAAATAAAATATAATATTTGCCAAAGTTGACCATTAAATGGGCGACTTATATTTTAAGTAAGTTGTCCATTAAACCCTCTTCTCTTTAAACCCCGCAAAGGCCCCATTTCCTACCCTAAAATTCTATTTCGGCGCTCAGCATTCGATTTGACGACTTTCCAATTTTCCGCGAGTTAAGGGCCTTTATTTTTTTTTTAATGTTTTTTGTGTTAAATATCATTCCTTTAGTAGTTTGTTTCATTTGAGTGACTTATGTTGAAAGTTTAGGGTTCCTTTAGTGATGAGATCTAATATTTTGTGTGTTATGAGTTATTTTATTTTAAAAGCATGAAGAATATTTTGATTTGTGGAAAAAACTTAGTTCTTGCTAGGATTTGTTTGGATAAATATAGATTGCTGAATTATTTTGAGAGATATAATGTTGAAACAAACTACTAAAGGACTAAGTTGAACATATGAAACAAACTACTAAGCATGAAGAATATTATTTTTGTGTTGAACATATGTTACATGAATAATTAAAAAAATAAATATATATAATACATGAATAATTGAATAAGTTTGTTGCAAAGGGCCAACGTCTATCCACCTTCAATAATTGGTAATAATAGTGACTACTAAGTATTCATAAAATATACTTTTTTAGCAATAGTTAATCATATCGGATCAAAATTTATAGATTGATATTATTTTGAGAGATATAATGTTTGAGGGATTATAAGAAATATTCAATTGATAGATTGTTTTAAAAAATATCTAATTAAAAATAATTATGATGAGATATTTAATTATATTTAGTTAAATGCTTATATGTGATTTCATTCATTTAAGCGTGGTAAGATTGTGTTGTGTAATTATAGGTAATCATAAACGATATGTAGTAGTGCAACAATGTCTGGACAGGGAGCATCCTTTGTTCTTATGTATGGTGGGCACTTGTCTTTAGAAGATAAATATTCACCAACATATATTGGGGGGAGTAACCGGCTATTGCAAGTGTCTGCTAAGACAAACTTAGAGCAACTGAAGTTTAGGATTCTAAAATCCCTTAAATATAATACGTCCAAGTTCTCAGTAAACTTGGTTATCATCTACCCTTAGGGAATGAGTTCATAGCTTCGGTTTTGGATGATGATGAGGTATGTTAGATGGTGTTATCACATGCAATTGGGACGATACTTCTACTTTATGTAAAGGTCATAGAAATTATTGCACAAAATTTAGTTGCTGAGCAACTAACATCTCACATGCATGAGACATATACTTTCGACGGGGTGATAGATTGCAGTCCGACTAATCCAAGTTTTGTGCTACAATATGCTGAGTAAGTTTTTCCCGTTATGTTTTTTTAATACATATTAAATAAAATATCATTAACTGAGAAATTTTCCCTTGTTAAAAAAATATCATTTATGTGATGTAGTGAACGTCATAGAAGTTTTTGCCATGACATTCCTTGGAACTTCCGAGAGACCATCGGTTAATATTGATTATGGTTACGAAATAATGAGCCGTGGATCAAGCGATCCAGGTCCTGATGATGATGATACTGCACAATATTGTTTAGATGAAGTGAACGTCTATATGAATCCTGAAATACATAGCATGGCCCAACATTATTGTTACACGGATTTTGGCACTGTAGAAGGAATAACTATAAACAATGAGTTTGTGAAGACATATTCAACAACTTGTAAATGGGATAAGTACGCAACAAATGATAGGGATTATGTTAGTAGCCAAGTCGAGGAAGAATTTTAAATTCTAATAGAGCTGATGGATGGTATGTGTTTTACCAAGAAAGAGGATCTTCAGTTCACATTATAGGATTGACCAATAATAAATAATATGGAGTATGTCATTGTAGCTTTGAACAGACAAAAAATTACAGTGGTTTGTGCTCAGAGTGACAAGTCAGATATACCATATATATGACATTTGCATGCGTGGGTGAGCATTGTAACATCAGTTTTGCTCATATCGTCCGGGCGGATCGTGGATCGTCCCGGGACGATCAGTTGAAAATTTGTTACAGGATGTGTTCAGAAGCTACAGGAAGATTTTCCTGTAAGGATCGTCCGGGCCAATTTGGAATCATCCCGGGACAATTAGAGCATTTCAAAAGTCAGAGAATAGGGGTTTTTATCGTCCAAGAAAATTAATTATCGTCCTGAGAAATCGTCCCAGGACGAAGTGAAATTGGTCAGATCGTCCTGGACGACTGTGCGATCGGCCGGGCCGATCTCAAGTGAATATAAGGGAAATGAGCTCGTTTTGAAGAGAGAGAAAATGAAAATATTTTTATAAAATATCTGAGGAGAGAGAAGGTCGAGGGCAAAAGAGGAAAAGTGGATTTTTGGGCAACGCCGGTCCGTTTTCGTCCGTCGAGACAGTTCAAGAAAGTGGTGTACGCAAGGTAAGACACATTCTGCCTTTCTCAATTTTCAGAACAGTGAAGTTTGAACGATTTTTCTGTCCGTATTTCGTTTTCGTTAGCGAATTTCATCAGTATTTTCCGATTGGTTCAGTTTTTACCGCGTAGCTTTTGGTATGTTTCTGAGGTACCGAGTGCGCACATTTTGATTATTTTCTAGAGAATTTTGACCGGATAGTTTTGATTTGGCAATATTTTATTTTGACTATAATTTCTGATGAAGTCTGAAATTGTCTATACAGTAGAATAAAAGTCTTACAATGTTGTTGTAAATATTCTATTCTAATTTGGTAATTTGTGAAATTAGGAATTTTTGTGTAAATTCCATATACTGCCGTTATGCCGCTGGATTTTCGTGATATGCCGTTGTAAATATTCCATATACTGCCGTTATGCCGCTGTAAATATTCTGAAATTTTCTGGATTTGTTCTGAAATGACATGATATGCCTGTGTGCTATGAAAAGGGAGTTATAAGGGGTCAGGATCTTGTGAGATCCTGTCTGTGTTAGGGAAATCTGAAATGAGCTCTGAAATCTGAAAACAAGTTCTGTTCCAGATTCGATGATAAATTCTGTTATGGTGCTATAAGCATATCTGTTCTGGTGCCATGAGCACAAAGGGAGTCATAAGGGGCTAGAATCCGTTGAGATTCTGTCAGGGTCAGGGAATCTGTTCTGACTTCTGATTTGTTCTGAATTGATATGATTTCTGATTTCCGTACGATTCTGATACGATTCTGTTCTGTTCTGATTTGATCTGATATGTGTATGATTCTGTTCTGATTCAATTTCTTGAACTATGATTTCTGTGATTTCTGTTCTGATTCAAGTTCTGGAAGTATGATTTCTGGAAATTATTCTATTCCGATTTGATTCGATATACGATTCTGTTGAATTGATCTCTATACGGATTTTTGTTCTGAGGTGTTTGATGTGGATTCTGAGAATTTTGATTGGAGGTTTGATGTCTTGCTGAGCTGTTGTAGCTCATCCTTGTTTTCTGCATGGTTTTCAGGTTCTGGGAAAGGGAAGGAAGTCTTGTAGTAGAAGTTCAGAGTCTGATCAGTTATAAGTATTTGGTACTTTTGATTTTTGTACAGTCATGGCTTTTCTGTTCTGTCTTTCTTTATGTCTGAAAGCCATGAGCTGTATTTGTATATGATTCTCTTTTGAGGAAGAAACGATAGATGATCTGTTCCACTGTATTTGATATTTATAGTAGCTTTGTGTGTGTGTCTGTTTATGTTTGTAAATATTTAGAAGAAAGTTCTGAAACAAATTCCAAAGCCAGATCCTGGAATCAGTTCAGTTAGTTTGAGTTTGGCCACGACCCGATGCGAGCGGGATCCGTCCCGGTCGGGTTGGGTCGTGACAAGCTTTTGTGGTATCAGAGCAATTATTTTGGAATTTGGAATTTGGATTGTAAGATAGAGCTATATGAAGTGATCTGAGTCTGTTTGGGGTAGTTTTGGTTTGTCCGGATTTTTTATTGTGTTATTTTTGTGATTAGTTTCCAGATTTTCTGGATTTTTTGAATGGATCTGCCAGACCCCGATATGATAGACGGTCAGAGTGCCAGTCAGGCAGCACCAGTGGGTAGTACAGCCCCAGTGGTTGGTACAGATACACTTTCCCAGTTTGCTACATTGGTTGCTCAAATGATGAGCGAGACTCACAGTAGAGCCTCTACTATTCGATCTGAGGATATTGATAGACATCTTCAGATGTTTCTGAGATTGAAACCACCGAGATTTGAGGGCGCTGTTGAGCCCAGAGCAGCTGAGG
Source organism: Dendrobium huoshanense (assembly GCA_016618105.1). Taxonomy (NCBI): domain Eukaryota; kingdom Viridiplantae; phylum Streptophyta; class Magnoliopsida; order Asparagales; family Orchidaceae; genus Dendrobium; species Dendrobium huoshanense. Next base: position 63,845,294 of record CM028351.1, read on the forward strand.
AGGTTAGAGAAGACTTTTGACGGCATGTAGTGTCTATCAGACATGAAAGTACCTTTGGTAGTTTTTCTGTTAGATGGGGAAGCAGAGCACTGGTGGGTAGGCCAGCAGGAAGCAAAGTTTCAGGGTAGATTGAACTCTCTGATCTCTTGGGAAGAATTTTCTGAGGTATTCCGATCTTGGTTTGTTCCCCCTTCTGCACGACAGCAGATGTAGGAGAGTTTTCTGAGACTGGTTCAAGGGAGCAGGACGGTGATGCAGTACGAGGAAGAGTTTACTGCCTTAGCCCGATATGCTCCACAGCTGGTGAGTACTTCTACTGAGAAGTGCTATCGATTTCTGAGGGGACTACGAGACAGTCTGAGGCAGCCCCTAGTACCATTTCATATTTCTGATTTTTCTGAGCTTGTGGAGAGAGCTCGTCTGATAGATAACGAACTGATGGATACTAAGCAGCGGTGGACTGCGAGTAGAAAGATGTTTGGGGGTGATTCGAGCAGTAGTTCCTCTGGCAAGAGAAGATTTGTTTCTGGCTCTAGAGACTCCAGGAGGAGTGGACAGTCAGGATTTACTGGTACTGCTACGACCAGTACGACCAGCTCTAGATCTGTTAGTGGGGAACCTGTGTGCCAGAGTTATGGACGACGACATTTTGGCCAGTGCTACAGGATGACTGGTCAGTGCTTCAGATGTGGTCAGCTAGGATATCGGATTGCAGAGTGTCCACAGGCTGGATTTGATCGACGATCTGAGTTCTGATCTGAGAGCTTTGTTAGACCTGCGGGTTTAGCAGGAAGACCGAGGACTGTTCCTCCACGCCCTGTGACTGAGGGATTTTATGGTAGAGGTGGTGGTTCGAGTTCTGTGCCATGGAGACCATCTACTATTAGTCAGAGGGAGCCTAGTAGTTCTATAGCTTCAGCTCCAGTTCAGCCACGAGTGTACAGTCTGAGTCAGCAGGAGGCTCGAGATGCTCCGGATGTAGTGACAGGTACGATTTATATTTCTGATCAGCCATATCGTATTTTGTTTGATTCTGGAGCCAGTCACTCGTTTCTTTCCGAGCGTTGTTTTGATGCTTTGCATCTGGATTCGATTTTACTACCGGTTTCTCTTTCTGTGATTTTACCGGCTGGAAGTAATTTGATTGCTCAGAAGTTTTGTTTTTGTGAGATTGATATTGTTGGCAAGAAGTGGAAATCGAGTTTGATTTTATTGCTGATTTCTTCGTACAATGTGATTTTGGGCATGGATTGGCTGAGTCTGTATGAGGCTCAGATTGACTGTTTGAAGAAGCAAGTGAGCTTGCTTATGTCAGGAGAGAGATGTGTATTCCAAGGCTTACGAGGTGTTCTCTCTTGTCTGATTTCTGTATTGGAAGTGAGAAGAATGTGGAAGAAGGGTTGTCCGGTATTTTTGGCTTCGGTACGGGATATGAACCTGGAGGTGAGTTCTGTTTCTGATATCCCAGTGGTACGAGAGTTTGTAGATGTATTTCCTGAGGAGTTGGTTGGTTTATATCCGGATAGAGAAGTGAAGTTCTCTATTGATATTTTTCCGGGTACAGCTCCGATATCAAAAGCTCCGTACAGGATGGCACCGAAAGAACTTTTTGAGTTGAAAGTTCAGCTTCAGGAGTTGGTGGATAGAGGATTTGTTCGTCCTAGTGTGTCTCCTTGGGGAGCACCTGTTTTGTTTGTGAAGAAGAAGGACAGAACACTTCGTATGTGTGTTGACTACAGAGATTTGAATAAAGTCACGATCAAGAACAAGTATCCCTTACCACGGATTGATGACTTGTTTGACCAGCTTTCTGGTTCTTCTGTGTTTTCGAAGATTGATTTGAGATCAGGATATTATCAGGTGAAGGTGAAGGAAGCTGATGTGTTGAAGACAACTTTCAGTACTAGGTACAGACACTACAAGTTCTTGGTTATGCCTTTTGGGGTAACCAATGCACCTGCTATTTTTATGGATCTGATGAACAGAGTGTTCAGGGAATATCTAGATCAGTTTGTGATCGTCTTCATCAATGATATTCTGGTGTATTCTGCTTCTGAGGATGATCATGCCAGACACTTGAGCATTGTGTTGGAGACTCTGAGACGGCATCAGTTGTATGCTAAATTCTTCAAGTGTGAATTCTGGCTGAAGAGTATTTCATTTCTGGGGCATGTAATTAGCGGTGAAGGTATTTCTGTTGATCCCCAGAAGATTCAGGCTGTTGCGAATTGGCCAAGGCCTACTACGGTATTTGAGATACGTAGTTTCTTAGGTATGGCTGGATACTACAGGAAGTTTGTGAAAGGATTTTCTCAGATTGCTACGCCTCTGACGAGACTGACTCATAAGTCAGTAGTTTTTGTTTGGACACCGGAGTGTGAGGCTAGTTTTCAGAGATTAAAGGATTGTCTGACTTCAGCTCCAGTGTTAGCACTACCGTCAGGTACGAAAGGATTTCAAGTGTTCAGTGATGCTTCACTGAAAGGTTTGGGATGTGCGCTACATCAGCATGGTCAGGTAATTGCTTATGCATCGAGACAGTTAAAACCACATGAGAAGAATTACCCGACACATGATTTGGAATTAGCTGCAGTTGTTTTTTCTTTGAAGATTTGGCGTCACTATTTGTATGATGTCAGATGTGAGATCTTCACGGATCATAAGAATTTGAAGTATATTTTCACTCAGAAGGATCTGAATTTGAGGCAAAGAAGGTGGCTTGAGTTGATCAAGGACTACGATCTGACGATTTAGTATCAGCTTGGTAAGGCTAATGTGGTAGCAGATGCTCTGAGCAGGAAATCTTCTGGATTATCAGGTATTCAGCTCACTTCTGATGAGTTTCTGATTCGTGATATGGAACGTTTGCAGTTGAAGGTGATGTCCTCCAGTAGTTTGGATTCTGGAGTTTTGACTCAATTGAGCATTCAGTCTTCTTTAGAAGACAGGATTCAGGAAGCTCAGAAGTTAGATTCTGATTATTCGACGTTAATTGCTCAGATTGAATCTGCTAAGAAGCCTGAACTCCGAGTTTTTTATTCTGGTACTATTTTCTGCAAGAACAGGTTGTGGATTCCTGTATTTGGAGATCTGATGAAAGAGATTCTGTATGAATCTCATCATTCAAGCTACACTATTCATGCAGGAAGTGGCAAGATGTACGGAGATATGAAGAGTTTGTTCTGGTGGCCGGGAATGAAAAAGAATGTAGCAGATTTTGTTGCTAAATGCGAGACCTGTCAGTTTATGAAGGTAGAGCATCAGCGACCAGGAGGACTTTTACAGTCGTTGCCTATCCCTGAGTGGAAGTGGGAGGAGGTAATGATGGATTTTGCTATGGGTTTTTCTCGATCAAGACAAGGGCACAATGCCATTTGGGTGATTGTGGATCGATTAACGAAGTCTGCTCATTTTCTTCCGATCAGGTAAACCGATCCGGTAGAACGATTGGCACAGGTATATGTGAAAGAGATTGTCAGATTACACGGTGTGCCTAAGGTGATTATTCTGATCGAGATGGACGATTTACTTCCAGACTTTGGAAGGGTATTCAGCAAGGTTTGGGTACGAAGTTACATTTCAGTACAGCTTTTCATCCGCAGACTAACGGACAGTCTGAAAGGATTATTCAGGTACTGGAAGATCTGCTGAGGCCTTGTGTTTTAGATTTTGGAGGAAGCTGGAAAGATCATATTCCTCTTATAGAGTTTGCTTACAATAACAGTTTTCAGTCCAGTATTTGTATGACACCTTATGAAGCCCTGTATGGCCGGAAGTGTAGAACTCCTTTGACTCTAACTGAGGTTGGAGATAGACAGGAGATGGGTGCCACTTTTGTAGATGAAACTGTTAAGAAAATTAATTTGATTAAAGAAAGGTTGAAAGCTGCCCAAGATCGACAGCATAAATATTACAATCAGAAGCACAGGTTCGTTGAATTTCAAGTTGGTGACTTTGTGTATGTCAAAGTCAGTCCGATGAAGGGGGTGAGCAGATTTGGCAGAGTGAGTAAGCTCAGTCCAAGATATATTGGACCTTTTGAAATCCTTGAAAGGATTGGTAAATCTGCTTATCGGTTGTTGTTATCTGATCAGATGTCTGATGTTCATAATGTGTTCCACGTATCTACTTTGAGGAAGTGGATATCTAACTCTAGAAAGAAAGTGTCTGCTGATGAGGTTGAGATTCATAAGAAACTGGGATATAAAGAAGAACCCGAGTTGATTCTAGCTTACGATGTTCGTAAGTTGAGAAGTAAACATATTCCGATAGTTAAGGTGCAGTGGAAGCACCGAGCTGCACGAGAAGCGACTTGGGAGAAGGAGTCGGACATGAGGAAGTCGTATCCGTATTTATTTTGACTGAGTTTTGATTAGACAATGTCGAGGACGACATTTTTTGAAGTTGGGGAGATTATAACATCAGTTTTGCTCATATCATCCGGGCCGATCGTGGATCGTCCCGGGACGATCAGTTGAAAATTTGTTACAGGATGTGTTCAAAAGCTACAGGAAGATTTTTCCTGTAAGGATCGTCCGGGCCGATTTGGAATTGTCCCGGGACGATCAGAGCATTTCAAAAGTCAGAGAATAGGGGTTTTTATCGTCCAAGAAAATTAATTATCGTCCTGAGAAATCGTCCCAGGACGAAGTGAAATTGGTCAGATCGTCCTGGACGATCGTGCGATCGGCCGGGCCGATCTCAAGTGGATATAAGGGAAATGAGCTCGTTTTGAAGAGAGAGAGAAAATCAAAATATTTTTATAAAATATCTGAGGAGAGAGAAGGTCGATGGGCAAAAGAGGAAAAGTGGATTTTTGGGCAACGCCGGTCCGTTTTCGTCCGTCGAGATAGTTCAAGAAAGTGATGTACGCAAGGTAAGGCACATTCCGCCTTTCTCAATTTTCAGAACGGTGAAGTTTGAACGATTTTTCTGTTTGGATTTCATTTTCGTTAGCGACTTTCGTCCGTATTTTCCGATTGGTTCAGTTTTTACCGCGTAACTTTTGGTATGTTTCTGAGGTGCCGGTGCGCACGTTTTGATTATTTTCTGGAGAATTTTGACCGGATAGTTTTGATTCGATGGTGTTTTATTTTGATTGTAATTTCTGATGAAGTCTGAAATTGTCTGTACAGTAGAATAAAAGTCTTGTAATGTTGTTGTGAATATTCTGTACTAATTTCGTAATTTGTGAAATTAGGAATTATTGTGTAAATTCCATATATTGCCGTTATGCCGCTGGATTTTGGTACGATTTTTGAAATTTTCCGGATTTGTTCTGAAATGACATGATATGCTTGTGTGCTATGAAAAGGGAGTTATAAGGGGTCAAGATCCTGTGAGATCCTGTCTGTGTCAGGAAAATCTGAAATGAGCTCTGAAATCTGAAAATAAGTTATGTTCCGGATCCGATGATAAATTCTATTCTGGTGCTATAAGTACATCTGTTCATGTGCCATGAGCACAAAGGGAGGCATAAGGGGTCAGAATCTGAGAGATTCTGTCAGTGTCTGGGAAGGGAGGTATAAGGTGCCAGAATTCGTTGAGATTCTGTCATGGTCAGGGAATCTGTTCTGACTTCTGATTTGTTTTGAATTGATATGATTTCTGATTTCCGTATGATTCTGATACGATTATGTTATGTTCTGATTTGATCTGATCTGTGTATGATTCTGTTCTGATTCAATTTCTGGAATTATGATTTCTATGATTTCTGTTCTGTTCTGATTCAAGTTTTGGAAGTATGATTTCTGGAAATTGTTCTATTCCGATTTGATTCGATATACGATTCTGTTGATCTGATCTCTGTACAGATTTTTGTTCTGAGGTGTTTGATATGGATTTTGAGGATTTTGATTTGAGGTTTGATGTCTTGCTGAGCTGTTGTAGCTCATCCTTATTTTCTGCGTGGTTTTCAGGTTCTTGGAAAGGGAATGAAGTCTTGGAGTAGAAGTTTAGAGTCTGATCAGTTATAGGTATTTGGTACTTTTTATTTTTGTACAATCATGGCTTTTCTGTTCTGTCTTTCTTTCTGTCTGAAAGCCATGAGCTGTATTTGTATATGATTCTCTTTTGAGGAAGAAAAGATAGATGATCTGTTCCGCTGCATTTGATGTTTATAGTAGCTCTGTGTGTGTCTGTTTCTATTTGTAAATATTTGGAAGAAAGTTCTGAAACAAACTCCAAAGCCAGATCCTTGAATCAGTTCAGTCAGTTTGAGTTTGGCCACGACCCGATGCGAGCGGGATCCGTCCCGGTCGGGTTGGGTCGTGACAAGCATCTAGGAGGCATATGGAACATATCTTCCATGAAAAAACCAACATACCTGCGTAACTCTGATTATAGTGACAGGACATAGATAATATAATTCTCAATATAAGATACTTCATATTGCCTAGTATTAGAAGGCATATGGACCTCAAGCTGCGAGAGATTATAGGCCAAATTGAAGCAAAGTTCAATATTAAAGTTTCGTATATGAAGGATTAGGATGCCAGATGTAAAGCTCTCAAAATAGTGTTTGGTAGCTGGGAGGAGTCTTACAGAATCATAAATTTGTTCATGGATGCTGTTGTGTTTTCAATGCCTGAAACCATTTATAAGATACAAATGTCTGAGAATCATAGATTTAAGAGATTCTTTTTCTTGTTTGGGCTTTTGATAAATGGTTGGAGCTACTGTCGCCCTATTCTTTGCCTTGACAGCACATTCCTGTTAGGCAAATATCGAGTCACTTTACTTATCGCTGTGGGAATTGATGTTAATAATTGATTGTATCCCCTCGCCATCACAATTATAGAATCAGAATGTATTGATTCATGGGTGTGGTTTATGAGCCAGTAGTATATACTACTTCCAGTTGTTAGTACCCAACCTGATTTATGCATTATTTCTGATAGGCATGATGGTTTGGTGTGAGGCTGTCATCAAAATTTTCAAAATGCAGCACATCGCCCGTCTTCATAACCTACGTGAAATTTTATAAAAAGTTGTGCATCCAATGGGTGTTGGTGACATTGAGTTTATATTCTAGAAGATGTATATGGCCGAGAACATTGATGACCCAATGATATTTGATAGGTTCATAAAAGATATGATAAAGGTTAAGGCTGATATTCACCAGTGGTTGGTGGAGCGTGATGTTACATTGTGGGATCTAACTTAATATGGTGGATTTTGTTATGGAATTATGACAACTAATGCATCAGAGTCATTTAATGGAGTTCTTAAAAGAGCTAGGGGTTTGCCTATTCAACCATTGGTTACAGTAATATATTATAATGTTATGGCATTGCACTTATGAAGAATAGAGATGTTAGAGGGTTCTAAAATTGATGCAACCAGTCCCTTCACACAAAGAGTACAAGAAATACTACGAAAGATTGAGCAAGAACCACGTAGGTTATCACAACCCATTCGAATAAATATGCGTGAGTTTCAAGTGGTAGACATGTCATCTCAATCTTTCAGGGTTGATTTAGTAGACAATAAAAATTATATTTGTAGTTGTGGGAAGAGCATTATATATCATATTCCATTTACACACGCAGTCAGTTGCATATCAATGCTAAGGAAAAGTCACTACAATTATATCTCAGAATACTACAATTTAGGCAGTTATAAGATGACCTATGATGTTTAATTTTATAATATTCTAGATCGATCCACTTGGGCACAACTTGATCCAGCAAGTAGCATAAACCCACTCTTCCCCCAAATTTTATAATACGTACTAGAATACCTAGAACAAATTATTTTAGGAACATAATAGATGAGGGAAGAGGTACAAGTAACAAAAAATGTGGTGTATGTATCTTAGTAGGACGTAACAAAGCAACTTGTCCTACTAGGTGAGCTTATTATTTATTTGGAAAATTTATTTATTTTTAATATCAAGAATATTTTCCATATATTTAAAATGCCAGTTATGATTACTTTTGAATATTAATTTATAAAAAAAATTATAATTTCAACGTACAAATTTTTTGTGCTTATATAAATGTGCTTAATTTGTTGATCGAATTAAAATGATGTTGCAATTCAATATGATATTATTTTGAATAAGTCATTAGATTTTCAATCTTTTTTTTAGATTTTTATGCTTTGTAAATGTCATTGAAAATTTATATTATTTATACATGCCTCACATTTTTTTCCTACCAAGTTTCATGGCGGCCGTAGAAGATAAGGGACGTGTCGCATGCGCCCTTCTAGTGTGGAGGCATCCACACAGCCATTTGTACATATCATCCAGCCTAGCATTTCTTGACTTGTAGGCAGCCATTGAGCAGCTCATCCTGAGCATGTAAAATTACATAAATTAGTAATTACTTTGCTTTTCAAAAAAATATCTTAAATCTCTTAACAATATTATTCTTTACAGTGTACTATATTGGAGGTTGTTTCACACTTATTGATGGTGCATAAGTGGCCCATGAACTACCCTAGGTTCATGGAGGCTATGGTTTTTGTGAGTTTTGATTGTGTTAGTCAAATGAGATACATGAGGATGGATCATCACTTACTTACAGCTCTGGCTGAGTGGTGGTCACCCCAGATGAATACTTTTTCCTCCATGTTGGTTAAATGAGTATTACGTTGTAGGATGTCTCGATGATATTGGGGATATAGATAGATGAACATGCTTTTATTGGACACTCAGTTGTTGGTTCAGGCAGACGATGGTTGAGTTGGCCAGATTGTTGTGATGATTTACTTGGCCAGCATACGAATCCTGAGGTTTTGTATCATGACTCATTCAATCCATGGATTACAATGAAGTTTAAGATGGACCAGGCGAATGTGCAAACATGTGTTCCACTAAGATGGTTGAGTTGGACTTTTTAGAGGGACTCATATATTGATCTTTCTTAGATGGATTTTTGGAGGCATGTATAAGCTTACATTTTATTTATGCTAGGATGTCACCTGCTCCCAAATACTCCAGGCTCTAAAATTTATTTACAGTACTTGCCATTGATAGAGGATAGATCGATATTCAGGACATACTCACTTAAAGGTGTAGTTATAGATCATTTGTACAAGGAGTTGTCTGAAGCAACTAGACCAAAATGAGCAACATAACAGGGTTCATCCACTTATTACATATATGGGCTTGAGAGCATCTACATGTTGAAAGACCTCAACTTCACATCCCATTTCCTATTCAGCTCGATGGTTTGAATGTTAGAATAAGGTAATTAGCTATATTTATGTTATGCAATTTTTATGTTTTATTGCTAAAATATTAATACAAGTTAAATAGGTCGAATGAGGAACAACTTTGGGAGGTACCTATAGAGAATGTTATGACATACAAGGATAAGCTTGATGGCTAATTAGAGAGTCAGGTATGTTGAGTACAATTATATTGGTATATTTTATTCATATTAGTTTGATATTATAAAGATTAAATTGTTATATACATATTGATACATATAATATGTGAGCCATACACTATAGAGATTCGTGCTCAGATTCCAAAGATATGCACTTTAGGTCATGACACTTGGCTCTCCAGAGTTCCTTTGATAATATTGAAAAGGGTTGAGTGGCATCTCCCTGATCGAGTACTACAAAAGTTCAGATATTACCCATCCACAAATATCATGCCAATGGATCCTACTTTTGTCAGAGTTGATGGCAGATATAAATTGGGCATTATATCACCATGCAAGTATCGCACTATGGGAGAGCCGGAGAGCATACATTATTACAGGAGAGATTCCTGGGTTGGACTATGATTATAAAGTGAAATAATACTTAGCATGGTTTCATTCTTGGGCTATACTATACATGCTAAAGGCCCTAGTGGATCTTCTGAGTACATACTATTCAAGATCACCAATTGAACATCACATTAAGTTATTTAAATTTAATTATATGATAAACTTCAACTGAATTAATTATCCTTGCAGCAAGATTTCATTGTGAGCATGGAGAGGAGATTGCAATCATACTTCGGAGGTACTGAGGCGACACCTTTATAGGTGGACGTGAATATTATTGGAGATATGTGTCAAAGATTGTGACAACAGATATACATTGACGATGCTTAATATTTTGACGATATAGATACTCAGGTGTTTAGTCCACCCGTTTCGACTGCAGATCCATATGATGATGGGCCATCCTACTATCTTGATCTTGGTCCCTCTTAGAGGCACTTCATAGTAGAGTTTGACATCACCTCCACACCTCAGTTCATACCTTCTTCCTTGGGAGAGCCCCGAGTTACTCAACTAGATGTTAGTGATCAGGGGCAACGTAATCTACATACCATGCTACTACGAGCCTCAACATTTTACTCCAAGAACTGATGCGATTCCATATCGACATAAAAGGAGGCATTAGTTTTTTGTATCATGTATCTTTTAGTTGTTTTAGCTAGATTTTGTTATTTATGTATCTTATTATGTTACTATAGAACTATTGTTTTGTATCATGAAATTCATTATGCTCTTGCATTTAGTCTTAGATGAAGTTTTATATAAATCTATAAATCATAATTTATAAGTTATGAGAAACATATATCAAAGGAGTAAAATTATTTTAAGTTATAAAAATCATCTATAAATTACAGATTTTTTAAGATTATGAAGTTATCTAAACCAATAAATCATAAATTATATATATAACAAATGCATATTTCCTTCAAAAAAATAGATCATATGATACTTAATCATAATCCTTCTCAGGCCTAAACTGATACATATCTAAAAACCTTAAAAATTCTAGAAATAACAAACAAGAAACTACATTTTCATATTCATATAGACATATACATATATTATAATAAAACTTACAATGATCATCGAAAGCAGCCTTAAATCACACATATAGCTACTTTGAAATTAGGTTAATAGCATAACATATGAAAAATTTAGGGATAATAATGTCATTTAACGCTTTTGTTGTACGATGCGAGTGCGTGCTTGAAGTTGGGTTTGTGTTGGATAGCAACCAAATTTTTGTGTGAATCAAAGTTGGACACATTGCCAATCCGCATCATCAAGAAAGTTCTTCCTCTGTCTACTAGGTAGAAAACTCAGATTATCGTATGTCTTGATCAGGAATGCATCAGCCTTGAAATCCCATTTTTGATAAAGGATGCAGTTAGCAACATCAACCGTTGGGTTGGCCACGATCTCCTCGAATGATCCATCATCATGACATCTAATTTTAGTAGATCTAGCCTTCAGAGTGTCAATCAGCACAAGTTGTGTTGCATAACATGAACCCTCTCTTTGCATATATTTTCAGCCTTCCTCATTCAAACCCTCTCCATTCTTGTAAGATGGATACCTCATAAGATCTCGGTGTGTCTCCCATAGTTTGCAGTCCACCTTATCTGACCAAGAATATACACAACACCGATAGATTTCATTCGTTCTAGCATTTTCCTCTAACACATCATAAGTTGGAAATGTTAAACATCTATGAAGTCGATTGCTACCCTTCATAATCAACTGCTTTCAAGAAACTTTTTCAAATACATACTTTCTACTTTGATATATTTTTATATGGATGCATAATACTAGTTTTTTTTATCATAACAAGAAATGGATAGACAATTTATAAGAGAATTCCATATGGATAATCAATTAACAGCTAGCTGAGTCAGCATAAGTAAGTTTTCTTTTTAACGGGCGACTTACTATCAATAGATCTTCCCATTACTTGGTAGATAACAACTAGATGAGTTAGCAAAGTAAGTCGACCGGGCAGTAGATTTTCCCATTGCCCGTACGCTAGTCCTGCACATAATGGCTAGTTGAGTTAGCATGGTAAGTCGCCTGTTTAATTGGCGACTTGTAATTACAAAGTCGCCCTTTAAACGGGTGACTTTGGCTAGTTTAATTTTTGTTGTTGGTTAATCGCTTAATTATATTTTAAATGAGATGTAGTTTAAAAAATTACCCGTCGTAGATTAGGATGAAAAAAGTAAAAAATCTATTTGATTTATTCTCTAATTAATGCATAAATAAATGGAATCAATTAGATGCATTATTACCAAAAAGCAACTGACTCAGTGGACCAGTGAGGGCATGTGGCCCCAAAGCCCCCACAGTATATCCACTCATGTTGATCGAACCATTATAAAATTCGGGTTTGTTTGTTCTTGTATTTATCTTTACTTGTTTGCATTTTATTTCGTGCATCTTACTTATTACATATATGTGATATGTGAGTTCTTTGTTATGCAAAAATTGAATATTTTATTTTTTTTTGCTAAAAAAAGAAAAACTAAAAAAATCATAAAGTAAAAAAAAATTGAAAAAAGATTATCTTCTTTGTAAGTATTGCTTAAGGTCAAAACAAAGTTTTTGTTTAGATAGGTATTGTCAAATTATTCTTTTTTTTTTTTTTAAGAAATGCAAACTACATTAAATAATTCAAACCAAAGAGCCTAGATACAAGCTACTGAGAGTTAACCACCAAATCAAATTCCTCCTTTACAAGTTTAACAAAGGAGGAAAGAAGTGTACTCTCACAAAACATGTCCCAAATGAAATCATATGAAAAAGCTAAGTTAGCACAATAATCTGCTAACCTATTACAACTCCTACCAACAAATTGAAAAATAGCACTGTTCCAATTACCCGAGCCAAAGAAATCTTCATCTTCAATGTCCCCACCTAATTTCTTCTCTTTGTTGTACATATTTTGAAGAAATTGGATCACATTTTTATTGTCTCCCTCTATAATAACACCTTTAGCATGGTATATACAATTATTCAAAACTTCCTTTAAAGAACTGAAAGTATAAAGCTCTACTTGTGCTAGGTTCCAATGAACACCATAAAAGCCAAATGCACGGACAAATCTTCCTTTGTCATCCCTTACAATGCCTCCAATACCTGCTCCATAGTTACTCTTCAGCGAAGCATCTATATTTATTTTGTACCACTCGGGTGGAGGGGGATGCCATAAATCAGAAAATAGTCCATAGGACTGGCTAGCATCCGAGTAATCCGATAGAAACTTGCTCCATTTATCCAAACTAACAAAGCTGATCACACTAGCAGCAATAAGTGAATCACTATCTTCACTCTTCCCATGTTTAGACTTATTCATGTTGCTCCATGAGTACCATAACAAAGAGCAATATATCTTCACCATCATTGAATTCTTCTCAGACAAAGACTTCAGATCCTCCATACAAACTGAAAGGAATTGAAAAAAGGAATAAGAAATCCCCATTTTCTAAGTTTACAAATTACCTTTAACAACTTTGAACAATTGGTGGTGACATGATCTACATTCTCAACCTCCCCACAACCTCTTGGACACAAATTACTCTCAGCCAGCTTCCTTTTCAAAAAAAAATCTACTATTGGAACTGCACCTTTGCACAATCTCCATATGAATAACTCCACCCGAGCATTCAAGTTCATCTTATGAATCAATGAGTAAGGATCCACATCTGCCACCTCCTTTACTGACTCATCCCTTATCAAAGCCGAAACAGACTTCCCTGACAGTTTCTTTTTCAGCTCCATGAAGTCATCTTCTCCTTGGCAAATCTGAATTTTGCTAATCAAAAGCACTAATTCCTTCCCAAAAAAGAGAAGTAACTTATCTATATTCCAACTTCCATCTTGAATAAAGAAACCAAGTGTAGTATTATCATCTTCAAATTATTCGTTAAGCCAATATCTTTTCAAAAGGATAATATTTTAAAGAGAATTTTTAAATTCACCCCCTCCTCTTGATGTGGATTTGTAGTTCAAGTGGGTCTAACAACCCAAATTGAACTTTCAATGCATTTAAAATTACTTGAAAAATATCTTCTGATCTTTGAAATATTATCAAAACACATTAAAATGCATTTTCAAAGGAAATAATAATATTTTTTTGTCAAAGTATAGCTAAATATGATTTCTTATGATTTTTATATTTTAAAATACCCATCAATATTGGATAAATAAATAAATATAAAAAATATGTCTCATAAAATCACTAGTGCACCCAAAATATTATTTTTCTATATTTTACTTTCTAAAGGCTTTTAATTCATATTAATAAAATTTATGGCAGTTTTTCATATAAATTAATAATGTAATTTATTTAAATATGAAGTTGTAAATTAGAGATTTTAAAAAAATTATTCCATATTTATTTTTCAAAATCACAAATTATGTAACCTTATTATGAGTTTTGTAATTTTTAATCCATCACAAGATTACTATCATTTGTAAGGTGATTAAAACCAATTTGTAAGATCACCATTTAAATTTTAATTCTTTGATGTTGCATAATATTTGTTGGCCATTAAAATAGAAGCATAATACTAAGTTAAGTGTTGCAGAGATGAGGATGCTTATGTGGATGAGTGGCTTGACCCTTAGAGATAGGATACGAAATGAGTATATACGTGAAAAGGTTGGAGTAGCTCTAGTGGAATATAAGATTAGAGAGAGTCACCTTAGATGATTTGGTCACATTAAACGGAGGCCTTCCGATGCCAGATTTGGAAAGTTGAGGTTTTAGATTTGGCTTATTTTAAGAAAGGTAGAAGTAGACATAAAAAGTCTTGGTTATAAAATATTAGAAATGATATTTCTTTATTAGATTTAGATGAGAATTTAAATTTTAACCGGACACAATGGGGAAAAAGGATTCATGTAGCCGAGCCCACGTAGTGAGACAAAGGCTTGATGTTGTTGTTGTTGTTGTTGTTGTTGATGTTGCATAATATTATGACTCCATATTGTCTATATTATGTTATATTTTCTTACACATGTCATTTGGCTAATGAAACTCTTATATTGTATCTTAAATTAGGTTGTGCTTACTTGAAGGAAAATATGTAGGCTATACTAGACTTATTTAATTAAAGTATAGTTTGCAAGGAAAACATCAAATTACTTGACTCCTAACTCAAGAGTTAGCTAGGTATGGGCATATGACGTACTGATAGCTGAATCACGTAAAAGTATTTTTCATATTACCTCACTGCTTATATATTTTATACACTTACAAAAAAAAAAAAAAAACCAATTCACCCATTCTTGGGGTGTTATAGTCAACATGCATTGATGAGTATGCATACAAGAATTGCTAGATTCCTTTGAGGCCCTAAGAAAAATTGAATTACAAGTTTGATAGAGATGATTAGCAATGCTTTCATTATAAACCTCTAAAATTGTTGATACAGTGAGCCCCTTTTGTCAAATCCATTGAAAAGTGGAAAGGGTTTTATCATAGTTGATACTCGTATATATATTCCATCCCTTCCATTCTATGCTCCACATGCAGCTCTAACCAAATGTATCTATAATTCTCTTTTTTTATTTCAGAGATCTTCAAGGAGTTGTTTCCACCTAAGTTTAAATTGTTTTCTTCAAATTGTACAATGATGATCATAATGACCACATTGATGCATTTGTAAGCACCATACATACATACATACATTATATATATATATATATATATATATATATATATATATATATATATATATATATATATATATATATATATATATATTCTCAAACACCATTAAATGTCATTTGTTCTCCAACACCTCTAAGGAATCAAATTAAAGGTAGTTTATATTATTTTATCAATTACTTGTATGAATTATTTCAAAGAATTCTCTTATTTGTAATGCTCGCAACAAAAAAAGATCAACAAAGGATTCACAATCTTTTTACCTAAGGCATGAAGAAGAAGAATATTTGAATGGTTATATTCACTATTTTAATAAAACCACACAATATATTACCCCAATGTCAAGAAGATGTCCAAGTTTTCCTTTACTCAAGGTTTATACCCAATTAAGTTGAATTTTTTTTGGAAAGAACCTTCCATAAATGATGGAGGGATTGCTTCAAAATGCCACAAATTATAATAGTATGGATGAATAAGGAATCATATAAAGCATTTGGGTTTAGCTCAAATGTTAATAAAAAAAAGGATGAAAATTCCTAAGTGATCATCTTGAGAAGAAAATGAAAAAAATTGACTTTTCTCATTATGGTTGCTCAATGCCTAGGGACCATTCTAATGAAGTTAAAAGGAACTTATAGTTTCAGTTCCATGAAGCTATTTTATCTCTCTTGATTAGATGTATTACTACTGTCATGGTGACAATCTAAATAATCAACTACCTTTTAAGGTAATTCGAGACATCCTTCTTGTAAATTTTGAAGCTCAATAGTGTTTTATGTTCATGCTCTTAATTAGTGATACATCTACTCATACACTTACTTTTATTAATATTAGTTGCCTTCATTTTGAAACATGTATGATATGTTATAATAATTTTGATAATTATTAACAATTATGAGGTTTGTAGAATAATAGTGGATGTCAATACCTCCATCAGCATTATCTCCATTGATCTCATTTAGAACACGTCCTAAGAACCTCCAAGCCATAGAAAGAACTCTAGTTGAATTCTTTAGAATTGAATAACTATAAGTTTATGTCTTATTTAATGCCTATTGCAAACTCAAAGATGACCTCCGCTCATAATTGTTAGATATAAGGAAGAAGTAAAGTGCTAATTATCTAAAAACATCAAATTTAATGATCTTTAATAAAGGTGTAGTGAATTTAGAATTTATGAAAGGATGCAAATAAGAGTTTATAAAGGAGGTCTTAAAGAGCTTCCAAGACCTATGGTGTTCCAATGTAGGTGTGATTGAGATGTGAGTTTAAAAATTATATTCTCTCAACATTCTTAGCATAAATTTAATTGTTATCTCATACAAACATAAAAAAATTTCTCTATATTTTTGTTTAATCTTTTTATTTAATGTAGTTCTTCTTTTCATAAGTCTCATGAACAAAATATATGAATCTTATTTGTATCTATATACTAGAGATACACTAGATAAGTTAGCACTAAAAGATTCAAATTCTTACACTATTTTAAAAATAAAAAATTTGAATTTAATACACTTAGCTCTCATTATGCTGAAGTAATTTAGCTCCACATCATCTTTAGGCCACAACTTACCTTAATGTAATGCAATCTACTTTTGATCTAATTAAATAAATCATTCATAAAGAATTTGCTGATCTATACATATCTTACTTGAACATTCAATAGAGAGACATTATTTACTCAATCAACATTTGGCATCCTTCTTTCATTAGCATGAACTCTCCTTTTAATAAAAGTGTATATCTCTCTATATATTTTCATGTCCATCGCTCCCAAAGGGGTCAAGAATGATGATTCAATACTTTCCCCTAATGTAACTAAAGAAGTCCTTAGCTTGACATTCCCTTAGGCTTAGCCCTCAAAGAGGTCACTTGCCAAGTCTTGTATGTCGGAAAAAGATATTCATGCTTGTCATAACTATTACTAAAATTAGAAACTCCTTAGATTCTTTCTCTAAAATGATTTCCTATGTACCCACTTTTTTCTTTTCTACATCAGAAAAAACTAGTTGTTCACTTTCCTTCTCAAAAAGAGTTTCAATAAACATATTCTCAAAATTATGTGGCTTAATATGCTTAGCAGTCACACTTTAAGTTTCTTTTGCGAGAGCCAAAGTTGTCACCTTCATCATTAATTCATGGAGATTCCATAATGTTTTAAATATTTATATTATATCCCTTAACCTTCATAGTTTCTATCATATTTTCACATTCTAAGTAAGAATAGTTCCCATGGTAAATTTATGCATAATAGATTGTCACAACATCAAGGATGTGCACTTCTTCTTCTTGGAGGAACTACTAAAATTTATTGTCACATAGAAATAAGGATTAGTAAATATGCCAAAGTCTTATTATGCCTATAACATTTTGAAATGGGAAAAAAGTAGAATTTTTAAAAGTTTCTTGCTAGTATAATTACGTCTTAGCAATACATGTGCTTTGCTAACTTAGATTGTTGAATCAAGTGCCATTCATCTCAAGAAATGTAGTGATCGAAGTGACAAATATATTATTTTTGAGATAGAATTTGAAAGTACGAGATGAACCAAGAGGGGGGTGAATTAGTATTTTTTGAAATAAAGAACAAAGCCTAAATAGGAGTTCTAACCTATTTTATAATTTTTAAAAAATAACATAACGAATTTAAAGTGGAAGCTAGTGATTAAAACAAGATTGCAACAGAGGTAAAGAAATTTTAAATCACACAACAAAGTTCTAAAATAACATTCTCACCAAGCAGTTATAGCAATTGTAAGATGCAAAACTAAAATAAAATGCGATAAATAGAAAAAGCACACCAGAAGATTTATAGTGATTTTGTCACTTGACCTACGTTCACTCCCCGGAGTCCTTAACTCTTAGAATTTCACTACTGAAAAGTAATTCTCTTTCTGCCCCACAACAAGGTGGAGAAGCGTTTACACAAACTCACTTTTACCTTCCCCGGTGTAGCGGATTACCAAATGCTATGTAACCCTCCCGGTGACAGCAACAAACCTTCTTATTTTTCTCCCTCATGGAGAAGGCAATGAACCTTTGAGGACATTGAACTTGAAGGCTCTCACCCTAGAGAGCTCTAATAAGATTTACCCGGGCCATAAGAGGAGCAAGCATACAGCAGGCTTGAAACAACCATGTGATCCCCTCACACTCCTTCTCCCTCATAAAATCACCTTCCCCTTCCTCTCACAAGCCCTAAATCCCTTCAAGAAGCTTCCTCTCAAGAGTTCCCTTCTTTTGTCACGTTCCTCTCTCTCTCTCTCTCTCTCTCTCTCTCTCTCTCTCTCTCTCTCTCTCTCTCTCTCTCTCTCTCTCTCTCTCTCTCTCTCTCTCTCTCTTCAAAAGACAAAAGCATTACATAAATATCAAGCTCCAAGAAATCCTAAGATTTTCAATTTAGTTGTTTCTATTCGTATTGTACGATCATATATCATATAGTATGATCAGTTCAAAAAAGCTTTTGTCTTGGTACGAAGGAGTACGAATAGACAACAATTCTCAAATACATTGTACAGTATGATACAAATATCATCCAGTACAATATGCTATATTTCTTTTGTCCGTACAAGACGAATGCTTGGATGACCAAAATTCATCTATGTTCATTGTTTGGTATGATCCAACTCGTACAGTACAATCACTTCAAATCTTTAGGTCATCTGGTACAATGTATACATCATCCCGCACGATTAGTTCAAAAATCAAGGGATCATCCGGTACGATCTTCGAGATGATAAAAAAATAGCCTAGTACAAACCAGGTCGTACAATATGATCACCAATCATTAATTAAGCCTTAATTTAATTGACTAATCATGGAGGTTAATTTTAGCAAGTATTCAAATATTCGTACTGTACGATGTGATTATACAGTATGATCAGTTCAAAATTCAATGATTTAAAAACATAAATTAATCTAGCGATTAAGGTTTCGGATTGAAAATAAATCGTACAGTATGATTAGTTCACATAAGATAGCCATTGAGCCACAGTGTTTCATACAATATGATTTAAAATTGTATAGTATGATTTATTGAAAAAAAATCCCTTTAAAAAAACTCTCCCCCTGTGTGTGTGCATGGTTGCTCTGTTTGCATACACTTTTTTATGACTATTCAAAATATTCAATAAATAATAAGATAATTCAATCAATATTATTTGTCATCATCAAAATCTCAAAGTAGGGGTCATAGACTGCACCAGAATTTTCTTAGGAGGTTTCTTCTAAGGTTGGAAGGTTTTAAATATTTCAAAATTATATGATAGCGATTGAGATTATGAATATTTTAAATATTTTATGACAAATTTTAGCATGAATTTTAAAAATTATGTAGTTTTTATCAAATAAAATTTTTAAAATGTGAAATTAGTTTTGTAGCATAATGAATGTCTTGGAATAATATTTTACATAATTTATGATAATTTAGTTATATTTTGAAACTATAAAATTTTACTCAGTAGGAATTTATATTGCCTACCATTATAAAAAACTGCATAATTCTGATACAAGCTCAATTTTTCTTTAATGGATGAAATAAGTATATATATATGTTTGAATTATGAATGCTGGGAAATATAAGAGGAAAGAATCATTTGAAATTATGACCGTGTCAGGGAATATTCTATCGCTTATAAGGTATATTTTAGTGGCTATAAGGCTATATTCTTGTAGCTATAAGTCATAGACTGGTGCTTACGGGCATGTTCTGGTGCTATAAACACAAAAAGGAGTCAAAAGGGGAAAAAATACTTTAAGAATCCATCTTGGATCTGGATAGGTGATATGAGCTGCTATATAATATGAATTTTACTTTATTTTAGTTTAATTTTGTTATTTAAATATTTGGATAGCTACTACATTTACCTTTCTCAGTGCAGTGATTTATTAGACTGCATTTAACTACTTTTAAATGTTCAAAAAAAAAATATTAATTAAAAGAATTTGAAAATTTAGATTAATTTGTTTGGCATGTTGAGTTAGTTGAGCTCACAATGATTTTGCTTCTAGTCTTTAGGATCTGGGAAAGGTTAGGAGCTTGTTGATTAGTCTTGATCAATTTTGTGTTTATAGGTATTCCTATATTTTTATTGTTGTACAATCTAATTTTATTCACTTTTATAACTTCTATTTGATAGCCATGTATTATATTATAAATAAATTTTGATGAAATAAAACAAATCTCGTGAGTGAGTTTATTTACATTACTTTGAATATTTGTATTAGCAATGTAGTCCCAAATATATTTAAAAAATAAAATTTTGAAGAGAATCTGAAACATTTCAAAACTTGATCTTGGAATTTATCTGTCACAACTCAACATGATATGACTTATTCTGATTGGGTTGGGTTGTGACATGTAAACCCTTGGCTCATCCTAAAAATGTGAAAATAGATTGTAACTAGTTTGGAGATATTTCTTTTTCACCTAAATTGATTTCCATACTTTTGAGACTTTCTTAATAGAAAAATCACTTCTTGAATTAAATTCCTCACTCAACTATAAATACTCTAAGCCATATACAAGCTTAAGATAATGTTCTAAAAACAAAAAATTCTAAAAAAACCATTATTATAAATATTATTAAGCTAAAACTCTTTTTTCAACTTCTTCAAGCCCTAAAATCTTCTTCCCTTAAGCTTGAATTCTTGAAGCCAAATATTTTACATAGCTTTTGATGGTTCTAAGGATCAAACCTAGGGTAAGATTGTTCCATTTGTTTTTAAGTTTTTGTATTACTTCTTTTTTTGTGAATTTAATTTTATAAAATTTGAAAATTTTTAATCTTCTAATGAGTCTTTATAAGAGAATATAAAGCTTACATTTATAATAACAATTATACTCGCCTGTATTAAAGAGTAAGAGGGGTTGCACTTGCCTATGTAGAAGTATGTGAAGTAAGATAATGGTTACCTAGAGGGAGAGTAAGAGATTGTTGCCTTCGATGCTATTAAGGAGAGAGTTTCTAAGGCAAATTGATATAATGCAATCTTAACCTTGTGTTGGATAAATGTAGATGTAGGCCGACCTTGAAGGGGAATCACATAAATGTCATATGTGTTTTCAAGCAGCTTTTTTATTTACTTGTACCTTTTTACATTGCTTATTCATCTCTTACATGCTTTCTTGATTATATCACTAGATTGGCAAATCACATTTGTTATAACTATTGGCGTAAAGGAGGAAACAATGCAAGCAGAGAAGTAAAATGGAAATAGAGAAATTGAAAACTGTAAATAAATTCTATTGACATCATCACTGTTACATTGCTAGGAACTATCGATACAAAGAGAGAAAATAAGGTATAGTTTGTTAGAATCTTGTTATGCTGCAAGCCCTTCACATGGGCATAATAGAATGTTGTTGTAAAAGGCATGTGTCGACTTATGCTGCTGCTTGTGTATGTTATGCTAACAACCCCCCCTCAAATTGATGATCCATAGGATGGATCATTAATTTGCGGCAAAGATCATGGAAGAAAGCAGCTGTAAGGGGCTTAGTGAGTATGTCTGTAGGTTGATCAAGAGAGCTGATGTGGTGAACTGCAATCTCTTAAGACTTGATGTGATCATTGATGAAATGATAATCAATCTCTATGTGTTTTGTTCTTGTGTGAAAAACTGGGTAGTTTGCTAGAGCTAAGGTGGAGGTTTTGTCATAATAAAGAGAGGTAGTCAAGGGTTGTGGTGTTTGAAGATCCTCCAGAAGACACTGAAGCCAAATTACATCCGATGTTGCAAAAGCTAATGTCTGATATTCAGCTTCGGTGGAAGATTTGGCTATCGTTGGTTGATTTTTAATGCTCCAATATATGAGGCTATCACCTAGGAAGGTATAGAACCCGGTGACTGACTTGTGGTCGAAGGGATCAGCTGCCAATCAACATCCATAAACATTCTGAGCTAAAGATTTTTGCGAGTGAGGGGAAGACCATAATCAAGAGTTCCTTGAATGTACCTGAGGAGTTATTTGAGAGATTGGTAGTGACAGTTTATTGGATTGTGCATATGTTGGCAGATTTGGTTGGTGGTGAATGTAATGTCAGGTCAAGTGATCGTAAGATACTGCAAGGACCCTACAAGCTGCCGATAGAGGTGTGGATTGACATAGGGAAGATCAGCATGTTGACACTATAAAGGCTTGGTAGGCATAGAGGTAAGAGCTGGCTTGCATTGAGTGAAGCCTGATGCCTTGAGAGTGTCATGAGCATAATGAGATTGAGTAAGAAAATAACCTTGGGAGGTTGTAGCTTTCTGAATGCTAAGAAATAAAAATACATAACCAAGATCTTTGAGGGAAAATGCAGACTGCCACTGGGAAATGAGATGTTGAATGGTGGAGGGATGGTTGCCTGTGATTAGCATATTGTCAACATACATCAATAAATAAATTTGTACCTTATCATGGGAGTAGATAAGAAGGGAGGGATCTGATTTGATAAAGAAGAAGCCTAGCCGATGAAGCATTGTTGTAAACTTTTGGAACCATCATCGCGGAGCTTGCTTTAGACCATAAATATCTTTATTTAGCTTGTAGACGTAATGGGGAAGCTAGGCATCAAGGAAACCTAGTGGTTGATGCATATAAACATCCTCCTAAAGTTTTCTATATAGGAATGCATTGGATACATCCAACTATGCAACTTACCAGTGACGTTGAAGAGCTATAAGAAGAAAAATACGGATTGTTGGAATTTTTGCAACTGGACTGAAGGTCTCTTGGTAGTCGATGCCATGTTCTTGAGTGAAGGCTTGAGCAACGAGATGAGCCTTGTAAAGTTCTATTTAACCATTGGGTTACAGCTTGAGTCGGTAGGTCCACTGACAGCCTAGCACTGGTTGATTGACTGGAGTAGGAACTAAAGACCACGAACCCTATTTTGACAAAGCCATAAATTTTGAAGAAATGTAGAACACCATTGTTTTGATTTGGTAGCTTCAAAGTATTTAGAGGGAGTGAGGGGGATTAAGAAGTGACCAGAAGATTGAAAATTGGCTCGGGCTTTAGATGACCCTTTTTAAAACGAGTTTGCATATGATGAGCGACTGCGAGTAGGACTGTGGTGGCTGAATCGATGGGGAAGGTGGAATGGAATAGATATGGTTGAGTCGATGGCTGTAATAGGAGACGAGGAAGATGATGGATTATTTTCTGTGGAGTATTGGGTAGATGTGGTGGGACGGACTATTGTGGTGTTGAGGGAATTGATAGGGGAATAAGAAGCAAAGGAGAAAGGGGTGCTTGTGAAGATGAGGCAATGGAGACAGTTGAGGAAGATGCATATGGAAATATTTTCTCTTGAAAGGTAACATGTCTGGATATATGAATTTTTTGGGTAGTAGGATCATAGCATCTATATCCTTTATGGGAAGGTGAGTAACCCAAAAAATACATGGTTGAGAGCGGGGAGTTAGCTTGTTGGTTGCAATTTGATGTAGGTGGGGAAAACAAAGGAATCCATAGGTGCAAAGATGATCATTAGATGAATGATGATTGTGGAGTAATTGAAATGGGGTTTGTAGATGGCGGGTTGTAGTTGGGAGGATATTTATGAGGTAATTGGAAGTAAGCACAGCCTCGGCCTAGAATTGGTATGGAAGGTTGGCTACTGTGAGAAGGGTGCAAGTTGTCTCTAAAACATGACGATTTTTATGCACTGCCATATCGTTCTGTTCTGGAATGTACAGATAACTTTGCTGGTGAATGATGCCATTGGTTTGCAAGAATTGCTTAAAGGAGGAGCTGGTGTATTCACCGCCGCCATCAGAGCGAAGAGCCTTAATTTTAGCATTGAATTGAGTAGCAATTAATTTGGTGAATTGTTGGAATTTAGTTAAAGTTTCAGCTTTGGTATGCATGAGAAAAAGCTAGCAGAATCTGAATAGTCATCAATAAATATCATGAAATACAAATAACCATTTAACGATGAAACTAGGGTAGGACCCCAAACATCCGAGTACACTAAAGAAAACAACGTGGTTATAGAAGTAGAACTATAAGGAAATGACAATTTATGGCTCTAGGCCATGTTACAAGAAGTGCAAAGATAAGAAAATTTTGATATACATAACGACGCTTAAAGTTTTGCTATAGTTTGCATGCCTTGATGATGTGGATGTTCGAGGTGGGTATGCCATAGGGATGTTAGAGAGAGGGTACTATGAAATTATGTGGGGGGAGTGTTGAGGGATACAGATACTTGATAAATACAATCATGGCTGCAACCACGAAAGAGAATGTGGTTGTCCGTAAGGTCCTTGATAATGAAGTCAGTGGACTCAAAGGATACAAATCAATTATTGTCAAACATTAGTTTATGAATGGAAAAACATTATGTGAAAGGTAGGGAATATGTAAGAGATTATGAAGGAATAGCTTACGGTGAGAATCTGATTGAGGTAAGAGTCCTTGAATAGTGTGGCGGATCAAAAGGGAGTTTCCATTTGCAATTGAGGCACTGTTCGAACCGTGATATGGAGCAGATTGTTGTAAATTGGAAATGTCAACAGTGAGGTGATTTTTAGCTCCAGAATATAACACCCAGTCATTTGAAGGAGGGGACTACTGTGGGGATAAAAAGTTGCAGGTGGAGCTTGTTGTAGTAGGAGAATACTACATATTACACATATTCCAACAAGATATGGTCATATGAACCACTTTGTTGCATATTTGACATGTCGGTTGGGAGATGTTCGATATGGTTTGAGCAGGTCCAAGGGGAATGAGGGTTTTGAGGAATTTCCTCTGCCACGAGAGGGTATGGATGGATTGCGATTAGGCTGGTTTGGTGGAGCAGGGTTTTGACTAGTGTAAAGAGCTTGATGATCCTTTGGAGGAGCTAAATCTTTGAGCAATTTGGTTTGTTGATCTCCTTACTGCATAGTAGTAAGTAAAGCACTTGAAGGCTAATAGGATGAAGAGACGTGTGAATAGAGGTTTTGAAGGAGTTATAGTTGGCGAGTAAGCCATTGAGGATGTATAGACTTATGTCCTCATAATCAAGATGAGAACCAGCTTCTGCTATATTATCCACTAGAGCTTTGATTTGGGTGAGATATTGTGTCATAGTGATATCTCCTTTTTGGATATGATGTAAATCATTTTTTAGTTGAATCACACAAGAACGATTTGTAGGTTGCACCCTTAGTTCAAGAGTTATCCAAATTTTATGTGAGGTGGTAAGGTTTAGGATGTAGGGAAGAATGGAAGGAGATATGGTAGAAAAGAGGGCTGAAACAAGATTTTGATCTATTAAGTTTCATAAGCGATAGTCAATGAGATCATATTTGAAATTGGTAGAAGAAGAGGTGGGTTTGGGTGGGCATCGAAGACTACTAATTAGATAGCCTTAAAATCCATTTGTCGAAAACAGTTTATATACCTGTAATCACCAAATGGGATAGTTGTCATTTGTGAGCGGAAGGTTAACGATGACTTTGATATTGGACATCTAAAATTTGAGAGGAGGAGGTATGGAATATTCAGCCATTGCTAAAAAGAGAGAAGAAGCTTGTTGGGTGATTGATGAGTCATGTTCTGCCATCAAATAAAGAGGAGTTGGTGGCCTTCAAAGCTCTGATGCCATGTTGACGTAAAGGAAACAACAATTCAAACAGAAAAGTAAAATAGAAATAGAGAAATTGAAAATTGTAAATAAATTCTATTGATATCATCATTGTTACATTGCTAAAGACTATCTATATATAGAGAGAAAATAAGGTACACTTTAATAGAATCTTGTTATGTTGCAAGCCCTGCACATGGGCATAACAGAGTATTATTGTCGAAGACATGTGCCGACTTATGCTCCTTCTTGTGGATGCTATGCTAACAATAACTACTTGCTTTCAATCCATATTTGTAACTTAAATAACTTATTTAAAGCTCCTCATTTAATTTTGAGTCATCCAAATATTTTCAATAAGCACCAATTCACTCTTCTCCCAATAGGTTTTATGTCAACCAACATTTGTTATATGGGCCTTGACTCAATCTTTTATTTGACCTAATAATCAAGAGTGGATCCATTTTACTATGGCACAATTTTCCTTTAGGTGCAATACCTAAATGAAACAAGGCTATTCCATAACATGCTATTAAATTATTGAAAAATTTGGGTGAGGACATTTTTGAGAGGATTCACGCATGTAATGTATATGTTCAAACATAATAAAAGTGTAATGTCATTAAAATTACAAAAAATTTCATGGTTGAACTCTTGATAAATATGTAAGTAATGAACTTGTTGCTAGAAGTGTTAGTACTTCACACAAAACATTAATTACTATATGAGAATATCTATGCTTAGTACCACAAAAGAAATTTGGAACAATTTGTATATATGGAAATACTAGTGAAGTTAATGTTGTTTACATAAATAGGCTTGTTAATGAATTATTTTGCATGTTATATTCTCAATCAATTTTTTTATATGTGCATACATTTTTATGAAGTTTATAAATACATTACATTCTCTTAGGAGAGTACATGACAATCAAAACATTGCATAAGAGTCTTAATTAGATGCCTAAAAAAAGGGGATGCAAGTTTATGACCATTAGTGATACATTGAAGAAATTACAATGGTTTCTAGAAGGCTTAATTTGTTGTTCAATGATAGATAGGAAATATATGGAAGTTAAAGCTACCAAAAATTAAATCTAAAAGCTATTATGTAGGTGAATAAACCATATGTATGATTGAAAGAAATCAATGAACATTAGATATGAATTCCCAAATTTAGTTGGTATCAAGTAGAGAAAAAAGGATAACTAAGAAAAGAAGCACGGGAAGAAAGAAATGCTTATGAGTTATGTGCTAACTTAGATTCATATTCATCATTCACAATATTGAGTGATTCATGAAAAAAGAGCCGAACTCTTGCCTTGTGGCTGATGGGGAGGATTTTGATCTTTGATATGGTGAAGAAATTAAATTTTAAGAATGAAATGTTTAAAAAATTGGTTGAGCATTGACCCAAAAGCGAAAAGAGTATATACATGAAAAGGTTGAAGTAGCTTTAGTGGCATATAAGATCAAAATGTGTTTTCTTAGATGGTTTGATCATAGAAAACGTCAGCCTTCCCCTATTAGGATAGTAGTGTATTCGATCCAACATATGTTAAGAAAGGTAAATGTAGACTTAAAATAGATTTTAATTAGAAAATATACAAAATAATTTTTTTAATAGATGTAAATGAGAATTTGACTTTTAATATAAGAGATAGAGCATACTTCAAATCTCTTCAGCAACTTTTAGGACACCTATATCTTTTCCTAAATAAGATTTTGATTGATCAATATAAAAACCTAAAAGCAGTTTTTCACTTTTTCTCCTCCAACCTATTTCTGCAAACTGAGTTTTTTTCAATTTAGAAAGCCAAAAGTTCTCAGCATAATTAATAATTCAGAGAAGAAAAATTGATTCAAAGCTTCATTGTAATATCTTCCTAAAGCATTCAAAAGTTTCTTTAAAACAAAGTTTTAGGGCTTTTATCTAAAACAAAATTTTTAAAGCCTAATCTAAAATTGATTGCAGTTCTTATAGTTTTATTTTAGGATTTTACCAAGTTTTTATTCAGATTTTTACAAATTGCTTATTTCAGATTTCAAGGTGCCATTTCATAATTTAGCTTCATTTAAGGCATTCAAAGTTAAATGGATTTATATACAACTTTTAAGGGCAAAGTTCACATTTTTTAACTTTAAGGGCAAAGTCCGCATTCAAAGTGAAAGACTTTGTGAGACATGCTCAAGTAGTTGTAGTAACTTAGGCTTCGTTTGGGACGGCTTTCTTCCTGCTTCTTAAAGCGGCATTCTAGTACAAAAATTAAAAAATTTGTACTATAAAATTATTTTAAGAAGCAGTAAGAAAGACGTCCCAAACGAAGCCTTAGTTTTTGCAATCCATTGTAAATGTGTTTATTTGTGGTTAGTTTTGAGGTAGTAAAATTCTAACCTTGGTTAGAGGCCAAACCACATAAAACTATTTGCAGTGTTGTTTCTCATTATGTTATCATAAATATTTTGCTATTATCATTACATTTAAGTGTTTAAAATAAATATATTTATAAAAAAATACAATTCACCCTTCTCTTGGGTGTCTTTTAAACTCCACATTTGATATCTAAGGCTTCATTTGGAACAGCTTTCTTAAATCTTCTTAAAGCAGCTTTATAGCATAAAATTTTTAATTTTTTATTAAAAAATTATTTTAATAAGCAATAAGAAAGCCGTCTCAAACAAAACATAAGTCTCAAATATATTTTAATTATATTTTTTTTGTGAGATTTATACTCTCATATGTGGCACATACTTTCACATCATTTATTTAAGCTAATAGCATTAAGAGAGAGAATTTCTTTTGAGGATTGAATAAAATTTAAACTTGAGTTATATGAACAAAATACTAAAATAGGAAACACCTTGCATTATTCTTTATAACTTAATAATTTCTTGATAAATTTAATGCTTAATACTATAAAGAAAATTTGAGAAGAGCTAATCATTACTTGTGAAGCTACTAATGAGATTAAGGATGCTCAAGTAGATAAGTTAATTTATCAATAGAATTATTTCATACATTACCTAGTGAATTTAATTATGATATTTACACTTTAAGAAGATCATCAAAATATTGCCTCTTTAAAGAGTTATCTAGTTTTCCTCTTGATCAAATTCTAAGGCCCTTAAAAGAACTTAAACAAGCAATTGCATTAAGGGAGAAGGATGACATTCTACCAAATGATAGATTGAGATAATTTTTTTACTTGTTTCTAAGAAAAAAATTTAGTACAATTTTTTTTAATTATACTAAAAAAATCATTTTAAAAAGCAGTATAAAATAACTATAGGGTCGTTTGAAATAACTTTCTTACTATTTTAAGAAAAAAAATTTAACAGCGAGAAAACGAAAAGAAAGAAAAAAGAAGAAAACTCTATATAATATAATCATCTCCAACATATAGAACAACAATATACTATCCTCAGTAATCTCTGCAAATTATAATGTATATTACCCTAACAAATGAACATATTGTAAGGATTTACAAGGACTGGAAGAAGAAATCTGGAGGTAATTAAACAAGAAAACTCAGATTAAGAGAACTAGTTGATGGCTCCACAAAAACCTGCAACATTTTACTAATCTACTTTCCCAAGAATGGATAACGTTTACCAATAGAGTAAAATTTACAATATACACCAGACCAGCACAACAGGAAGAAGAAGAAGAATAAGAATAAACTAACACAACATGTACAGTGCACCTGCTCTAACCAGCGTTAAATTTACACTGGTTCCAGCCAATCTTCCTGCTCTCCTTGTAGCAGCTGGAGAAAACTCTTGACCAATTTGCCGTGCAGGAAAAAAAGGATTCTTTTCTTCTTCTCCAGATTGAAATATTTTGATATCTGAGATGGAAGTAGCTGAGCCATTAAAGCTGGAAGTGCTATTCAAATATAGCCGTTAATCATGAGCCTTGCAGAGGTTTTGAGGCCACAAACTTGGCTACAGCTTGATATAATTGCTCTTCATCAAAGGGTTTGGAAACATAACCATCCATTCCACATTTCATACACTCTTCATAAGTTGCCTGAATGACATCAGCTGTCATGGCTAGAATTGGCAGGTGACACTGAGGAGGCACTATATCAGAGTCATTGGACTGTACTCGTCTCAAATTGGCTAGCTCATTGGCTTCATTTTCCATCAATCGAATTTGCCGGGTCGCCTCGAATCTGAAAGAAATAGAGTATAATATACCATTATTACATTCTTCGAATGTAAATAGAAAAAGGTGAATGCATAAATTACAATGTTATTTGCATTGAAAGGCTAAAAAATAAACTGCTTTAATGGGGCTAAAATGCAAATTATCAGAGGCTCAAAAATCTCTTCTTTTTCCTAAATGAAAAAAACACCTCGCTTTGAAGACTTTAAAAATACTGGAAGAATTGGGTTAAGGCATATTCACTATCGAGAGATAGAGAGAGAGAGAGAAAGAGAGCCGTTAGATTACTACTATTTTCCTTGGGGTCTTGTAAAAAAGGCAAGAGGACAAGCACATAACAAGAAAGACAACTCACCTCACGAAGATATTAAAAAGCACGGATCAATAGAAATGTTCGTAGAAGGAATAAAAAACTCTCCCATATGGGTAACCTGTTCTCCCATAAGCCATAGTTTTAATTTATAAAGCAACTAGTATTTTAGCATGCGTCAATCAAAAATGAGAACTCCAACATCCTAGGAGAGAACCTGTCGAGTATTGATTGTTATGCTTCTTTCACAATTTCAAATCACAGAAGCAGCGTATATCTCCCTTCATCTCACTCGCTTAAAAGTAATACTATTTGAACGGTTTTGCTTCCTTGTTTAAAAAATATGATGGAAGTAGTTTTTCTGCCACTTCCAAAAAGTTGACAAATTCCAAGATTCTTCCCATTGTCAAGTGCTGACTGACTAA